>OZ021727.1:95431761-96031761 GCA_963978545.1 Linyphia triangularis
CACTCTGCAGCTAAATTAATTCCCATAACTGCAGCCGCTCCTCGTTCTAAATCCGAGTTCGTTCCACTTGTGGCTGATTATTGTATAAAAAAACAAGCTCTCCTTGAGAGAACCAGTTTGTGGGGCGCAGGTGAGAAATTCGAGCTCGAAAAGATAATTTGTAAATAGGTTCCTTCTATGAGAAGGTTACACAAAAGAGTTCCGATTGAGCTACGGAAAAAAAAAATCAAATCTTGGCAATTCTCCCCCTTTTCCAGGTGATAAAGGTATTTATTGTTTTAGCAACAAGGAATTAGTATTTTTCCATGTGTTATAAATTTTTGTACTAGATCACAAGTATTATAATGGAAATACATCAGGGTCGTACTCAAGGGGAGGGTAGTCAAATCCAACCTGAAATATTTCCCATTATGCATTATACATTAAACTACTATATATGATACATTAAATTACTCGTGCTTATAATTTCTGACTCCTTAATAAAGACAATGGAAATTGACTGGTTGGATTTTTACAATTCAAAAATTTTGCGTAAATGGGTGCCCCCCCCCCCCTTCTCCGAAATGAAAGTCTAGCTACGTCCTTGAAATACATCGAGATCTATTCTGCTAGAAAATAAAAGGTCAGCTTTGGTTTTAGAAATCATTGTCTCTCTACGGCAAACCGTTTGTGATATTTTTGGCTATTTTTAATAAACCTTAAAATTTGAAATCCCCAAAATAATTTTCTGGTTATAAGTTGCACCACTTTTGTGAGGCAGTAATATTTTTTGCAACAAATTAGTGTTCGAATATTCCTGATATATTTTTTTGTTCTGTGTAATAGATTTTCACTATCAAGCTCTGAGCAACATATTGTTAATAAAGTTAATCTTATATTGGCTTAAGAGTAAATGAAAAAAGTTTATAGGTTTGCGTATTCGTTGTTTTAATGACAGGGAAACAGTTTGAAGCCGCTATGGTCTCGCGGGAATTCCAACTGAATGCCATAATTCATATCTATTCATTGATGTGTCTACCTGCTTGATAAGATTTTGCATTTTCAATAAGCGAGGGCAGAACATTAACTCCGCAGCCGTGTCTGAAGACAAAGGAAGTAGACAATCTAAAGCCATAATAGTAATACATGGATATTACATTGGTAGATGGGACTAGCATAGAATCTGTACATTTAAATCGATTTAGAAATACATCAGATTTCTATAGTATTTTATTTAAAATCTTATGTGAGTGGGGAATCTTTGGTATGATTTGATTGCTGTTATTCTTTTGTGGTTTCGAGTTATTTAGAAATTAATTATTCGCCCCGTTAAATTTTATTTTGGGACGGGATTTGTGATAAAACGTGAACAAAATCGTTAAGGCTTAAATCATTAGATAGTCTTTTAAAAATTAAATATACGATAATTTTCAGGGGAATTTTACTACAGATTTTGATTGAACGCAGCAAATTTTTTCTGAAATAAGTATTAGTAAACAATTAATTATGCTGTCTTTGTAAAATATAATTGAACCATTTTATTGTAATTTTATTTATTTTTAATCAAGATTCATATATTTTGGCTAGACCATAAAGATTAGGTATGATAGTGGTATATGGCCTTGCGTCTTGACAGACCTTGTTTTAAGGATAAAATTTAATTTTAAATGGACTTTCGTTGCTCCTTTTTGAAAAAGACTTTTCATATTTCCTCGTTAGTTTGGCAAATTATGTCATCAAGAATATATGAGTAGGGTAACAGTTAATCAGGGATCTGCTCATTGTGGGTAAGTAGAGCACTGTTAAAAATGTTTGTTGATTTACATAGTTATTTTTCGGGAGTGTTTCTAGCTTTTCTGCTAGTTGGTGCTTAAGAGTCAAAAATGTCTCAAAATGTGGTCCCATGTTTTACGGTACATTTCATGTTTTAAAATAATTGTTAGGTTGTTTTATAAATGATTATAAAAAAATTCAACTTTCAAAAATTTCTTTAAAAAAAAAAAAAAAAAAAAAAAAAAAAAAAAAAGAGCACTGGAGTGAATGATCTACAACTTGAAATAAATATAAGCGGAGTAGGGGGAATTTTTTTTTTAAGCCATACCATTTCTCCCTTCTTCAGGTCAAATTTGAGGTCGTTCTGAAGAGGGGGTATTTTTTTACATCTTTTTTAAAGTTGAGCCTTCATTATAATCAATCTAATATTTTGAGTGAATTGTATCTCTCCTTCGAAAGTCATTGAGCAACTACAAATATTATAGACAATATTTTGCTACATCTGCATTTCTCACTATTTATAGTATAGAAGGATGTAGAGATCTGTTGATCATGATTCAGGCGGAGATATTTTTCTCATAAAAATAAAGGCATATGGAGCTGATATACGTTGACTCTAAAGTTCTAGGAATGCAACAGCTAATAATTTAATGTAATTTTTTATCTGCATTTAAACTTGGAAGGCGATGTTCCAAAAAACCATACAAGTGACAGATTTTAAATTCTTAAAACGGAGGGAATTTTTTTTCCATCCATTTTATTTGATTTGCAGTAAATATTTCTTAATTATTTTGGGAATGCACTTGTTTCTTTATTTTTAAACAGAGTTTGCTAATATTTCGAAAGTTATAAATCGATGAATGTCAAATTTAACTAGATTTGGCATGAACTGAATCCTATGATGTATTAAGCCTCTTTTACACGGTGCGGATGCGAGTGCGGACGCGGGGCCGCAAACGCATGCTTTTCACACGAGCCCATATGTGCGGACGTTTCGTCCGCATCTTTGAAGAGTTTGATTATTATTTTCCCCCAGTGAATACAGTATGTGAATAAGAGTTGATTAAATGTATTTAGTTATTTTTTAAGTTTTACTTTATAATATAAGTGGAAAATTTAAGTATGGACAAAAGGAGGTTACGGATATTATATCTCCTTTATTCTAGAAAGAAACGGAGACGTTTGTTGAATCAAATCTATTTATCACGATTGTGATCGCACACATGTGATTTTGAGATTAGAGCCGAAATGAGAAAAATATTTTTAAAAAATAATATGATAATATGGTGAAAATGTAAATTAATAAAAACATTTTCCACTACTAAAGCTAGGAAGGTTCATTGCTAAGTGATGTAATACATGTTATTTTAATCAATCTTCTGTAATATATATTTTTTTTAATCATGAATATTAAATCAAAACTTTTGTTGTAATTAAAAAAATGTGTCTTATTTTTCTGGAAAACTATAAACAGAATAAAAGAATTTAAGATACGTACTGTACTCTTTACAGAAGTACAGTACGTATTGAAGTATGAAAAAGTTCGTTAAAAGAATTAGTAATAGAATAAATGATTTAAAAAAAAACAAAAAAAAAAACAAAAAACAGTGAAAAGTACTAAATACTTTATTATTTATTACTACTTATTAGTTTTAGTTTTTAATGCCTTTAAAATGCCAAATTCAGGTATTAAGTTCCTGCACATTTTAGTTATTGAGCATCCATACGATTTTCGGAGGTTTTTTCTTTACCCTTTTTCATTGTAAGAGGTGCCAAAACTTATTCTTGCACACTCAGCATTTTGCTCTTAGGCACTTATTGTAGTTGAACAAACAGCTAAGATAATGCCAGTACTAATTAGCAATATTAATGTATAGTCAGTAGATTTTACTGACTGATGTAAGATTCTCTTCCTGTTTCCAAAATATAGAAAAGTGGTTTGAAACTTAAAGTGGAGTTTGGACCTTTTCACTCAAAGCCGAAGTTATGTTTTAGAAAAAATTTCAATACTAGTATACATTGAAATTTTTTTATTAACTTTTTAATTATATTCAAATTTTTTCACACTTAACAAGTGTAAGAAAACCCTAGCATATCCGCATAAAATTATTCATTTGAGGATCGATTAATTATAAATTAACTGAAATCCTGCACCAATCATAATTCAATTTGTTATTATTTAAAATTTTAGATTTAACGACAAACGATACACAATGATTTGATCTAAGAAAACGATTATAATTGAAAATTTAACTGAAATATTTTTTTATATAATTTTATTTTGAAAGTATTTGAAATTGCTGACTTATTATAAAAACATCAAGATTTAAAATTCAATTAAAATTCAATTATTGCATAAATGAGTTGGATCCCAGTAGGTTTTTTGTCCAGTATTATACACTTTAAATTACAAAATAAAAATTTAGTTAATTAATTCTAACTGTAGTTATCGATGGAAATTGAGGCGATATACCGACTTCTACGGAACTTTCGTACGGGCCCGCATGGTGCTCTCCGCACCTTTTGAAATGCTCCATTCAAAATAAATTTGGTAAAACTTTTTGCGTGCCCGCACTCGCATCCGCGTCTGCACCGTGTGAACAGGGCCTGATCATGACAATTTGGGGCCTAAGGCCCGAAGACATTCGGGGGGCCCCTTTTTCAAATGCGTAATATATTGGAAATGGGCTTGACACCAAGTCAAATGAATTAACATTAAATATTGAAAAAGTTGATAAATTAATGTTAATATTGTTTCTTAAAAGTTATTTTTTATCAGAAATTTTTAACAATCAAATTTATAAATCAAAAGAAGAAAAACTTTGTTATATATAGCTTTGCATTTCGCTATCACAATACAAATCTCAATATATTCAGTATTATTTACAACTTCAGTCGATTCAATATCTTCAGTATCTTCAATCTCAATATCTTCAGTATTATTTACAACATTTGCTGATCGCACAATAAATTCATCAAGATTTCCTTTCATTTTTTCCCCCCTCTATCTTTCGAAAAAGCTTGTTTTTTTACGTATTTAAATGATGGTTTGGTTTATTTGAATAAATATACTCTGGGATACTAAAGATGGTTCAAGATCAATACAAAATGATTTTTATAAAAATATATTTTTTATGGATAAAAGATATTCACACAGCTTTTGTGAGACAAAAGTATAGATTTACATCCAATTTCGGGGCCCCCTAAAATCATGGGCCCAAGGCCTGGGCCTTGGCGATGATCAGGGTCTGCGTGTGAAAGAGGCTTTAGACAAAAGCTAACATATTTTGGCTCTTGTATAGTTAAGCATATTACCGTCCAACAGCGTGTTCTATAATTTTGTTTTTATGGTACTTAATGTAACTTTCTTGTAAAAAGTAGAAAGAGACTTCTTGGAAGATTTCTTGCGAGGGAAAAGTCTGCCCCTTCAACTTGTAAGGAATCCGGTCCGGTCTTTCTCATGCGATGCAAGTGTCATGATCGCGGGTTGATCGCCCGGCCACTCGAGCGTGACGAATTCGACGGTTGGCGACGTTTAATCCGACGCACATTACAAATGGCGCGCACGAACAAACACAGCGGCCATCTTGCACAAAAGGGACGCGCACATTCGAATTGGGGAATCGTCTCAGCAACAAAAGGAGAAAAAAAAACCTATCATAATTAGTAACTTTTTCATTTTAGAGACCTCTGATTTTAATTTATGACTTCAAAATGATTGCTTAGTAACTATAATATTACAGACAAATGAATGTCTCAATGACCTAATGCAGTATTTCTACCAGTGCATTAACGTATTCTAACAGAAATAATAAAAACGCAGATCAACACATTGAAAAGAAAATTCACCACTTGCTCGAGTTTATCTAAGACAAGGATATCACCAGACAAATGGAAACTAAGGACCATTTGCCTCACACCTAATAAAATAACCCACAAAAAAATATGTATTAATAAAACGCCGTTTCTGTTGCCAGCGTGTGCCTGGTGTTGGCATCTCATTGTATTAATCATCTAATTATCAGCAAAATACTCGGTAAACTACTTTAAAAATTTATTAATTAAAAATGATTGTAAGTTTATGCATTCACATTCAAATATCTTTTATTTATTATGATTAAAACGATTTTATTATTTATTTATTAAAACAATTTTGGCAACAGGAAAGAGTTTCTTCAGTGATCAGTTAAACGTTATTTCAGCGCGATTGAATGACGGCAAGTTGGTTTATTAGTATTCCGTAATATTGACCTTTTAGTGACAGTGACAGCTGCCAAACTTTGATAGAATGCATTATCATCGACATCGAATCTTCTGCCAAGTTTCAGCCCGATTGGATGACAGCAAGAGAGTTAATTAGGCCTATGCAGATTTGCCCACCATCTAAATAATACACACTCACATACACACACCGAAATTAATATAAAGGATTTAAAAAAGGGTGATATTTTGGAATGGTCAAAATACAGAGGAATCAATCTATTCTGTATCTGTTATAAGATATTCTCAAACGTACTTTTTGGCAGGCTGGTGGAGTACGCAGGAAAATGAATCGGGGATTATCAATGTTGTTTCCATATAGACTGAGAGGCGACTGCAATTTTTGGACCCCATCGAACATCATTCTGAATTTTTTATAGAAATTAGAGAAAAGTGAGTAGATTACGAATCCACTGGTCTGCCGTGGCAAAAATGGCCGAAACTGATCAAAAATCGACTTTTAACAAGTTGAACTAAATCCAATTGCCAAATGCGCCATAACTTGCCAAATAATGAGCATTTTTTTTATTTGGTAACCCTCACTCTTTAATTTTCAATTAAGAAGGTTGCAGACGATACAGATATCTGGCGACGGTCTACTTGCATGTATTAAAAGGGAGCCAAGTTGGCAAAAATTATTACGTCACCTATGACGTAACTGATGTCGACAATTTGGCTTACTTTTAAAAGATATAAGTTTTCCGAGCCAAAGATCAGAAATCGTTTGCGCTTTTTTTTTCATTGAAAATCAAAATGAAGTGGGTTGCCAGACGAATAAGTTTGTTTTAATTTTTGGCAAGTTATGACATATTTGGCAAACGGATTTTAGTTCAACTCATTTCAAGTCGGTTATTGATCAGTTTCGGCCATTTTTGCCATGGCAGACCAGTGGATTCGTAATCTACTCACTTTTCTCCAATTTCTATAAAAAATTCAGAATGATGTTCGATGGGGTCCAAAAATTGCAGTCGCCTCTCGGACTAATAGGCAAATATCAACCGAACACATTTTTAATACACGAAAATTAATGGAAAAAAAACCCGAGGGAATTTGGTATTGGCACTCGCCATCTATTTATAGACTTCAAAACAGCCCATGATTCGATAAACAGGAAATTGCTCATTGAATCAATAATTCAACATCTCTGATAAATTCAACACCTCCGACTGACTTCCCTTACATTAACGACGACTGGCAAGAAAACAATTCACATTTCAATTTTTTATTTGCTGATAAATTGCGATTGTGGTTCCGCAGAGTTTTTTTAAAAATCATGAAAATAATTTTCCAAAACATTCTGAAAATTTCGAAATATACCTTAAATGAGCTAAATAAACAAGGTAAAAGTTAAAAATAATGACTGCTAATCCATTTCAAAGTCGTCTTTAAATGGGTTAAATGAAACTAAAATGAGAGTTTATCGGAAGCGATCACAATTTTCAGTAGACTTAGACAGGGAGAAGATGCATTGGTATGCCCTCTCTTTCATCTGGCCCTTGAAAAAATCGTCAACGATTCAGGATTAATACTACAGGGTTCCAACGGTCATTTGATTAATATATTTGAACTTGGTTTTCAAGGTCTTGAAAATGCTTAGAGGTCCTTACTTTTTGCGGATGT
This sequence comes from Linyphia triangularis, assembly GCA_963978545.1. NCBI lineage: Eukaryota > Metazoa > Arthropoda > Arachnida > Araneae > Linyphiidae > Linyphia > Linyphia triangularis. Next base: position 95,439,394 of record OZ021727.1, read on the forward strand.
TGTATGCTCAACAAAAGTTTATAAAAATACAACTCAGACTTTTTGTCCCCTCGTGACCGCAACATATCTGAATTCTCTGACATGTTTGTATTAAGCATGCGCCGACTTGTAACTTTTTTGGTAGAATATACTTTATTAAATATTTATATATAGTAGATATGATGCCTGAAAAAAAAATTAAATTGAAATGTCCTTTAAAACGTTATTTAGGTTCTTAAAAGTAATGGAAAAATAATTGATTTTCATTCTGTGATTTGAGTGGGAACCCTGTAACTAGAAGAATCAGCTTCAATAAATCTCTACAAGCCTTTGTATTCGCCATTGACATGATTGCTCGAATCTCAGACGTTCTTACAGAGGTTTTGGCATTAGGTATACGGGAAGGAGATATGCTATCATAAGGCCAAATAATCAATATTAAGTGAAAGGTTGTTGTTTTTTAAAGACAATTATTGAAATTCAAATTTGCTTTATTGATATATTTAGAAGTATTGAAATAGAAACTTAGGTATTTCGATTAAAAAATCTAAATGTGTTTTTGTTTATTCTAAGATTGATTCTTCTCGAATAAAAAGCTGATAACACCTTTTAAAAGTTTCTCTTCCAGATATGACTTAAAAATTCATGGTGCTTTAATACAGAAACTTTATTCTCTGGGTCAAACTTCGAAACAGCTTGCATAATATTTCAATTAAGTTTTTTTTACCTCGCATACATATTTATGTCGGGGAATAGTCAGAAAAATATTATAATTTCGAGCCAAAGATTTCAGATTCATAAAATCCAGGCATCTTGCTTATGAAAAATATTCCCACAACAGATGCTATCGATTTGTATGATTGCAATCCTGCAGAGCAGCACAATCCTATTAAAAAGGCATAGAGAAACGCTTTTTTTTTTAAAATTCCTGGTAAAATAGTGGTCCAATGCAAATTTCATTTGGGAATAAAAATTTCATTTCTTTTGGGAATCAATAGAAATGATCAACATATAATAAATGTGAAGGCTGCGATTCTTCTTTGTAAAGTGACTTTTTAATGGAATTTAAGACTTTCAGAAACGATTTTTTTTTAAAGACCAGAACCCTATTATGAACTCTTAAAAAGTAATTAGTGAACATTTAGTTACTTTGCAAAAGGTAAGGAAAAAACCCTTTAAATATTTCTCTCCTATATGTGTATTAAAAACCCATTGATCCGAGTCACACCTTGCGCTCTGCAATATCTCTTTTCAAAATGAGCAGACACTGCTACAATTGTGACAATTCTTTTGGAAGTAAACTCCCAAAAGGAAGTTGTCTTTGTCTGATATGAATTTTCTCCCATTCCTATTTCCGAAGCAGTCTTCTCTTGAAACACCTCTCAGAGAGTATTTCTCTGTTACACGCGGAGGAATTTTAGCTATCCAATTCTTGATCTGATCCCCATTGTTGTAAGGCAATTTCTAACACAACCAACTTTAGTCGACGACATCAGGGAAATAACTATTAAGCTCTTTGCCTTAGACAATTTTTTTTTAAATAAAGTTTTCTGTAAATGGAAGTGTTTCTATAGAAAATGTAATGTTTGTTACAGAAACTGTGTTTTGTCTACTCAAAGTGCATTAATTTAAGATTTGTGAAAGAAAAATATGCAAATAGTAACAATACGTGTAAGTTATGTCATTTGAATAAGATTAATTAAAGATTAAAACTGTGATATTTTTTTATTTATTGTTATTCATGTTTTTAGTAAAGTTAATCGCGATCTTGCATCTTAAATACAATTACGTTTGGATATGTTTAATATTAATATTCGTTTCCAATTTTTCTCTAAAAGGATTCTTTTCTGTTCAGAATCAGGGTACCAATTTTTAAATTTCATGCACTAGGAGGCTCCTCTCTCTAATGATCGCCAACCTCCGGGGAATGCTAACACATTCCTTTAGTTGGCTGCGCAATCTCCAAAGGAGCCCGCGCCCACTTCTCGTTGACCCCCCCCCCCACCTTGCCTGCATATTGATAACACCCAATCATTTTAACAGCTTAGGATTGGTAGTTCTTTTTCAGTGATTCACTTGTTAATTGATGTCTTTGGTTTGCCTCTCAATCTTTAAGTCGTTCGAATTGGACTTCAGTATTCAATTTTCAATGAATTCAGTATTCAATGTGATGTAGACAATGCATATGACGTCATGAAAAACTATCGACGCTTCTCACGAGTTCACAAACTTTTGGCTTTTATTTTACTCATGCTGATTATTTAAGTTTTTTCGTTTAGATAACTAGAACTTTCTTGTTATAAAAGTACTTTCACAGGGACACTTACACCTCATTCCTTTAAAAATATAAAATATATTAGAAAGAAAAGGGGTAAAATGCTCTGGAAAAAGTGATGGCAAAATATTTATTTTAAATGCTTTATTTAAACATGAAGTTCATGAATAATTATAGCCGACCAAACGGTATAGTGGTTAGCGTGCTAGCTTCTAGACCACGAGGTTGCGGGCTCGAGTCCCGTGTTGGCATGGGTGTTTGTAAATGTATGTTGGCTTGTCCAATGACGAATGTTTCGGCGCATTATAGCCCTCGTGTTGCTGACGGCGCCAGATAATCTGAATACAACCAACCAACCATGAATAATTATAGTTAGCATTGCGTTTGGGAAATATAAATAACTTTTTCAGAAATGAAGCTTTGAACACAAACTTTAGGCCACCCCAGGATGCGTTTTGCACTCTCGTCGATGCAATCCTGTTGTTCCATATCCATTTGAAGTCTCAGTGTAAATCGGTTTCTTGACCTTGTAGAGTATTCCGGAAGTGAGTATGATTACATATTTTGATCAAGTTCCCAACATGTTTCGTGACAATGAATGTACGGCGTGAGAGCGTGAAAATTTTTGTCTTTTTTATGTCTTGCAAGATTATATATATTCCAGAGATAAGAGTAATAAAAAAAAATGTTGTTACTGAGAATTGACTTCATAAATGTATTTTCGTACCTTCCAGATTTCTATTCTTTTTCTAGTTGTTATTATTATACTTTCACTTTTTTTGGCACGCTTAATCGCATTATTAACTTGCACTATAGTAATCAACTGGCAATTTTGATGACTATTCTATTACTTAAATATGATTAACTGATTAAAAATATGCATATTTTTAAAAGGACACATCCCTTCAATTTTAATTAAAATTGCATTAGCAACGAAAGCTATTTACAAGAATTTGTCAAAATTCATAACATTTGTATCCATATTCATGCAATAGTTTTACATAAAATACCAAAATGTAAGAGAATATTTCAAATATAGGTATAATAAGTTGATGCATGAATAATGTTCTGAATGTGCTCCAATTGAACATATTGTTAAACAAAATCACTCATACTGTTACGTCAACAATTCGTACTTATATGAGAAATGTGAACGTGCTTAAAAAGTGCATTAAGTTTGTAGTTGTGTGTGGCATTATTCGTTAATATTATCGTTTGGCAATATTCACCGTGTTCTTTTTTGCATTTTAAAAATAAAGCAATTTTGTTCTCTTAGTAAAGGAAAATGGTAGAATTTGATTAATAAAGTAAAACGATAAGCTTTAAGGAGAAAGGAGGACTAAGTGTTCTTTCAAATCTCAACATATGGCGCCCGAACGTGTGACGAAAAGTTGACTGGTGCAAGGTTAGTAAGATTATTACACCAGAGTTTTATTTCTTATTGTGATCGTTTGAACGCAATTGAAGTATGGAGGTTCTAAAGATAAAACGATCGCCAGTAAGAGCGAGTTTTACTAAGTTGTATAAAAGCCTAAATGTGTTATTTGAAGATAAAGATATTAACTTAGTAGTTCTCGAGAGTAATTTTACGTCTCTAGAAAGAGTATTTGCTAGATTAACTGATCTAAATGACAATATAATGGAGTTATTGGTACATGACGAAAATGCAGAAAGATACGATGAGGAATTTTAAATTATTGAAGAGTATAAAGAAAATTTTGGTATTGCACAGGTTCGTTACAAATCTTAACACATACACTGGCGTCATACGAAGTACGTGTTGCTATTGTTATGAATTTTTCCACTGAGGCAATGATGGCACAGTTTTTAAGATAAAAACTACTATTTATTCACTTCAGAAAACTCACAGAATTTATTCAAAGGCAACAGTGTAATCACTCTTAAGCTTCAACACAAGCTTCAACAAAAACAACTTCGAAAACAGCGATTATACAAGCTCACTCGAACAGCTTTCATCGAAGTCCGAAGTCAATCTGAAAACTTTCCCGATCTCCAGTCTTATTTATACTTGGCGCGTGAGAACATTCCCGAAATTTCCAGCCAATTCATTGAAAAAGAAACATCTCGAAATTTCTCGATTGCTTTAGGTGTTGCCACCTTTTTCTAACCTGTATAATTGCTGTTAATAAATAAACTAATATAAAATAAATTACAATAGAATTTTGAAATAATACGTCACTATTTACACTATGTACAGACAATTTGTGCAACACTATGAGAATTACCTCTGTTAATGTTAGTCTTTACCTTCTTGTTTTCCTGATATTTCTTTCTTTATTTTGTTCTTCATTTTTTATTTTCCAGACCTCCATCCAATATTCCCCTCCCTAACTGAATTTAAACTTTTGCTGGAGGCGTTTTTTTCTTCTCCTCCTTAAATTCCCAAACTCTGGTAATCAACTTCTTTCCTCCGGGAAGCACAAACTTTCAAAAAACTTGATGAAATAATTCTGTTGTCGCCCACTAATGCCGGTTTTTCTCCCTCTTTTACAAGTTCTTCGATCGGTACGTAATTTAATCTTCTAACTTGTGTTTTTTTTTTATTAAGTTGTTGACATTATACACAGTTTAAAATGTTTGAATATTTAATACAAAGTCGGTATTTTGCTTTCTATTTCTCTCTGGTATTCATAATGCTTCTTACTAAAATTCTGCGGATATGTAAATGAGTCTTTATAAGAAAAGAAAAAAAAAATTGACGCATTCAAAATGTATATAACTTAAAATAGTTTTAAAACTTATAAGTTTCAAGTATTTGTTTTAAAATTGTAGCGGAATTCGGAATTAAAATCAAAATTTCACAATCATTTTCATATACTTTTTTCACAATTATGTCAAAGTGGTTTTCTTAAACTTCTTTTAATTAATAAACTATTTAATGATCCTAAATGACTTGTTTAAAATTAAGATTTTGTTTTGTTATGTGTCGAAACTCCAAAATTCTTTTCAACTATATTGTTTATTTCATTTTTTGTTTGAAACAGAATTTCTTTTAAAAGAAATCTGTTGTATTTCTGAGTAACGTTTTGTGTACTACAATCTCATGGGTTTAAATATGATGCATTATCTCTAAATTACCACGCATATCTTTCGCGGAAAGGCTTTGTGAAATTATCCTTTCGCCATTATCTCAATGTCTTTTATTCGCAGTCCACCATTATGAGAAGATTATGTAGATTTTGATGTGTTCCAATTTTGAAACTGATCTTTCACATATTGGCTGTTAGATAGGGGAATAAAATATAAGTTTAAAGAAGATGGACTTGACTGCAAAGTGTTATAATTTTATTTTTTTTCAGAATTAGAGTGCCCTAGTTTAGTTAAATATTAAATATTTTCTAGTTTACATAAATTTCCAATTTGGAGAATCCTTTTAAATATAGAACCTTACAAATATTTGTTTCCTTTTCCATCAGCGATTTATGACAACAGGCTTTCATTGAATATATATATATATATATATATATATATATATATATATATATATATATATATATATATATATATATATATATTTATTTATTTATTTTTTTATTTTTTTCTGCTATAGTATTGTTCAAAAATCGGCGGTATAAAATTGCAAATATAGTGACGAATTTATTTTAAAGTTCTATTTCATCTCATTTTATTTTGTATTAATTGTAAATAGTGACGTATTTCTTTTACTGTTCTATTTTATTTTATTTGTTAACAGTGATAATGCAGGTTAGAAAAAGGAGGCAACACCTAAATCAATCGGAAATTTCTAAGCATTTCGATCAGGTGATTGGTTAAGTGGATTTTGCTAGAAATTTCTGCCCCGAGTATATAAAAGGAAGCGTAAAAAATGGGATAGGGCAGATGAGCATTGAAATGCTGTTCGGAAAGCATCGGAAAGTTTGTTCACTTTCGCGGTGACCGAATTATCGCTGTGTCCGATGTTTTAGCTTGTAGGGAAGCTTAATAGCAAATGTTCTGTTGTTTCGAGAAGTTTTGTGAGACTTCGAAGGAAGAATAAATTATAGTTTTTATTTAGTAAAAAATGCGTCATATTCCCTTTGAGAAAAATTAGTAACAATGTGAAAAGAATGTTACAATAATTTGCCGTATAATGTTTTATTTAACTAAATTTTAATCAAATACTTTTAGTTTAGCATCAAAAGAAAGAACATGCACGTTTGTGTTTTGTTTGTGATGAAATTGCGTTTAATACGATGTTTGAAATATTTATGCTATTTTCTCTTTAAGAAATTTTAAAGACTCTTTGAAGCGAGATCAAAATGAAAGAATTTCAATCAGAACAGATAACATTCATGGTAACCTATATACAGAAATTTTGAATTTAATCACTTAAAATGTAGGAGTGCATGGACACATGGTGATTATCACTGACTGTATGTTGCGAGTATTCATTTGTAATTAGTGTCTGTGCCTCACTATCAGTTCGGGTTCAAAATTAGGAGGCGCAATTGTTATTGCGATGTTTAGATGCAGTATGGCCTCGTGTATAAATACAATTCAGCCCCATTACTTTACACTCCTCGCTTTGAAGAGGGATTAAATGATTGCTTCAATCAAAATAGTTCATGGGAAGCAACGTAGCCGAGATAAGCCCCTATGTCCTAAACAATAAATGTTTCACAATACTTTAGGGTAGGGACGCATCGGGATTTTGGTCGAATATCTGATGTATTATTTCCTACAAAACTCGTCTCAATTACTACTTATATTAAAACATAGGATAATTTTATATTTTAAAAACATAGATAACAGAACCTTCATTAATGAGTCTTACCACAGAAAGGTTACATAACTAAAATAGCTGTTCTCATATTCATAAAACTATTCAAAAGGACACATATTATGTTTTGGGCAAATTTAAGGGCCCTGGTTGGTTGGTTGTTTTCAGATTATCTGGCGCCGTCAGCAACACGAGGGCTATAATGCACCGAAACATTCGTCATTAGACAAGCCAACATACATTTACAAACACCCATGCCTAACACGGGACTCGAACCCGCAACCTCGCTGTCTAGAAGCTAGCACGCTAACCACTATACCGTTTGGTCGGCTTAAGGGCCCTGACACTTGAAATTCATAAAAAAAAAAAAAAAAAAAAAAAAAAAGAAGGGAAGAAAACAAAAAAACATTTAAAATTGCCGTAGATGTCCTTTATAAGTTTTGACATTTATTAATATTTTTTCGATACTACAAAGAATCTTTTAACTCTCTCGTGATAAGTTGCGAGACAGTTACCAAATGCCTTTTACGTGGTCAAAAGAGAGAAGGCAAGATAATAGACGTTTGACCGGAACGAAACCTGCTTCTATATGATGCACCATATGTGTATTATTGAATTTCTTCAACCGAGAGTCATTTGAAACATGCTGTGAACCGGAATGGATTTTTTTTTAGTGATTCGTATTAACTCCATCCATAGAAGAAACGGCTTTATTTCTTCATGGCTTCTGAGCGACGTCTATTTAACCTCCTATTAAATAGACCATCATTTATTTTTTTCTAATGTTTCTGTGTTCCGGAATAGTCTGAGAGGCGACTGCAATTTTTGGACCCCATCGAACATCATTCTGAATTTTTTATAGAAATTAGAGAAAAGTGAGTAGATTACGAATCCACTGGTCTGCCGTGGCAAAAATGGCCGAAACTGATCAATAATCAACTTGGAATGAGTTGAACTAAAATCCGTTTGCCAAATATGTCATAACTTGCCAAAAATAGAACAAACTTATTCGTCTGGCAACCCACTTCATTTTGATTTTCAATGAGAAAAATCGCAAACGATTTCTGATCTTTGGCTCGGAAAACTCGTATCTTTTAAAAGTAAGCCAAATTGGCGACATCAGTTACGTCATAAGTGACGTAATATTTTTTGCCAACTTGGCTCCCTTTTAATTAATGCAAGTAGACCGTCACCAGATATCTGAATCGTCTGCAACCTTCTTAATTGAAAATTAAAGAGTGAGGGTTACCAAATTAAAAGAAAAGCTCATTATTTGACAAGTTATGGCACATTTAGCAATTGGATTTAGTTCAACTTATTAAAAGTCGATTTTTGACCAGTTTCGGCCATTTTTGCCACGGCAGACCAGTGGAATCGTAATTTAATCACTTTTCTCTAATTTCTATAAAAAATTCAGAATGATGTTCGATGGGGTCCAAAAATTGCAGCCGCCTCTCAGTCTAGAAGCTATCATTGTAGGATGTGAACCAATTCAATTTCAATAAAAGGATTATTGTATAGTTAATGAGCATCTACTAAAATTTTTGAATTACATTTTTTATAAATATAGTCATAAATCTATGAAATAAGTACATTCTAGAAATGTATTTTTATCCTTAAAAACTCTTTTCATGTGGTCTTCAATTTATGATTGTCAAGAATTTTTTCATATAAACTCTCATTATACCCTGTTGGCTTAGAAAGAGGTTATCAGACCATCATATTACATTGTTTGATGCCCCATTTGCAACACGTCTCAATATATATTCTACGCAAGTCGCTCCACCAAGAAAACCTCTGCTGGAGAAAAATATCAAATTTCAGCATTTTGCAATTGTTTTAATAATTAGTAGTGTCATATTTTCATTGAGTACTGCTTGCAAATCTTCCAGCTTCTTTAAACTTGATTTTTTATGGTTTTGTTTTTGTGGAAAGCATGACTCATCATGATTTATTTATTAAAATAAACAAAGCTGAATTGAAGTAATAAATATGTTGTTAATACATTAATTACATACAAAACCCGAGATCACTTTTCGATTTGTTTCGTATTGCGAATTTTTCTTTTCTTCTTAACATATAATAAAGTAGGGGGTTCTGCTCTCTACTAGCTTACGCTCTCCAATCCCAGAATATTAGATAAAAACTATTTCTTATATTCAATACCCAAAAGTAATTATTAACATATTACAATCCAGTTCTACAGGAAAATAAATAGTGGTGGTGTGTAGTATTACTTGCCAGAAACAACTCAATCAGCACTTTCCTTAAAGCAAAACCTTAAAATATCCATGAAATGCCCAATAACATATAAGGTAGAAAAAGGTCGCTGTCAGTGTCTCAGAAATTTTACTTCAACGATTTGTTAATTTTAATGTCGTGTTTCTTACTCACATGAACTTGAAAATATAATCTGAATTCGAAAGTTGAACTACACAAAACTCAATCTTACGAATAGCAATTTAAAATAAAAATGAGTAGTTTTTTTTGAAAATGTCGATCGGATATGAAAAGCTCTAAACAACACAAATAGTGATAGGTGTTGCATTTCAGATTATTGCCAAAACACTAATGCTGTTGAGCCGACCAAACAGTATAGTGGTTAGCGTGCTAGCTTCTAGACCGCGAGGTTGCGGGTTCGAGTCCCGTGTTGGCATTGGTGTTTGTAAATGTATGTTGGCTTGTCTAATGACGAATGTTTTGACGCATTATAGCCCTCGTGTTGCTGACGGCGCCAGATAATCTGAATACAACCAACCAACTAATGCTGTTGAAGCTTATTCGACGGCTCAATAATTAAAAGTATTGAAATTTAACTAATTAATATTTTTGGTTCACTTTTGGCACGTTTTAGCACAATTTTTAGTTCAAGCTTTTTTAAATGTCACTTTGATCATCAAAATCGGTTGAATTATTTATGAGAAGTGACTGTCACTAATATACGTCTTACCAAAATGTATAGATAATATTATTTTGAATTAAACTTATAATAATACTGTTTAAAAAATAAAGAGAAATAAAATTAAAAAAAAGGAAAAGAATACATCAAAATGTGTAAAATGTCACTTAACAAATAAGGACTGTGATTCAGTTGAACTAATTTTATTTGATCTATGGTGGCATAACTAAACTAGGGATGTGGAACATCGCACTACTTTCAATTGCTCTATAATATTGGTGACTGCATTAAAATTTAATATGATATTTACCATTTTCATATTTTCACTTATTTAAATATCCATGTGGACAGTTTGGTGATACTTTTGGCAGTTTTTACTTGGGCAAGAGGGGGGGGGGGAGGGGAAACCGCTATAAGATGGCGAAAATAGTGATGTTATTCGATAGACATTACATTGTTCTTTCTTGTGCGTGAAACATATAAAATTCAATCGTTGATGAGTGATGCTCATAGGCAGAGAGCTCCATGATAAAAGCATTCTTTTTACGCTTTTATAGTATTTCTACAGGAATTTTGAAGGTGGGGGCGATTAAAACAACTTAAGAAGCATTAGACTTTAATCAAAATAGTTTGAGCTGTTTTTTAACAATTGTAGAAAAACACGATTTTTCAGGACCCTTTGCGCATCCTATGCTTCCCGAATACATAACTGCTATACATGACGTTATACTTTCATTACCCTATGCAAGCATAAGGGTAATTGAAAGTAAAAATAGAAACTCTTGCTTCTTGACGTTCCTTCCGATCAGTACGGACACATGTCAAACGTCTTTCTATATCAAAAGCGCATTACTCAAAGCATGAATATTTCTTTTTTATTTACTGATTCACCGCCATTCCTATTTGATTCATACCATTTCCTATTTGATCATGACAAACAGAGTATGCAACCCTTCCACTTCAATGCATGCATTCAAGAACGTGATTTCTAAGAAATTTGGTCGCTCAAATTGCATTCATCAGCTGAAGTTGGCTGCCGAAATTCACTCTTCTTCATTATATTCAACCAACCAGATTGATGTTGTAGTGTAGTAAAATATAGTCATCATCGTTGTAAGACAATGATGAAACGAATTGGGAATTCGACTTGGTCAGCACCAAAATGCTCCTGATTCGACTGCTGAATGAAGTCGCAGTAGTTACATGCCTATCACCCTTTGAGGTCGACTTTACCAGCATAAAACTAATAAGAGTCTGCTCAAATCTGTTCCCTCTTTTGGCCATACCCCAAGAAGCAATTTTATGTGGCTCACGACTTTCTCCTCTCGCTCTACGGAACACTGAAACAGTCTACGGAACTCGAAACTTTTTCATCGCGTCGAGAATCAATACGAAAATTTCTCTTCCACTGAAAGTGATATGAAACTCCTCCACCCCACACGATCCATAAATAGGCCACTGAAAAGGGGAAAGTGGTATACATAAATATTTTTAGTTTTCTGCGATTTTGTAATGTATTTATGTAGTATGAAATACGAAGTAGCAAATTAATTAAGTTAATATTCACTTGTATTTTCAAACGTCATGTTGCTTATATACCATGGACTTTCCCGCAAATGAATGTAATCCCAAAAAATAATTTTTAACCTCAATCCAAAATCATTTTTCACCTCTCTCAATTTTTATATAATGTCTGAATAAACAATAAAAAAGTCTCGAATAATCCTGAAAATATTACAAAAGAAATACAAGGGTTATACTTGATATTCTAATAATGGATATCTTAAAATTGTATCATCGATGTAGAAAATGCATTGTGTCTCGTTTTTTATAGCATGCAATGAAATGCACCAGCCAAGGCCGAACTGGATTGAACCAGGCCGTGACAACTAATAGTAAAGAGTGGAAACAGCCGCAGTGGACTAGTGGCGCTGCATTCCAACCAAAACAGTAGCATGTGTTTTCTTTGGTTGATCAAATACGAAAACCAATACGTTACTGAGAGGACAAAATTACTTTATTTTTAAATTGCAAAAAGGACACGGCGAATATTGCCAAACGATAATATTAACGAATGAAATAAATTTATACACAGTTCACTCGCGACAATTTATTATTCATATTTCATGCAAATATGATGTCAGAAGCCACAATACACTATCATTTATTTAAAAAAAATTTGCTTTTTGTGGATTATTACGCATCAAATATGAGATTTGATATCTATTTTTAGAATTAAGTTGTTTATTTAAAATAAGGCCTATTTTTGAATTTTATTTTCATTACTCTTTATGGAAACAGAGTTTGGAATTCTTTGTCGTATTTTTAAAAAATATTAGTAATTATAAAAATTAAATTAAAAGTCGTCGTTGGCAATTCTCGTGATTTCAGAGTTGGCAGCCATGGATATTTTTATTTTAGCTGGCGTTCTAAAAAATTTTCATCGCAGTTTTTGATTTAATTTTTTTAATTTCTAATATTTTTTGCAAATAGAATGATGTCATCCTCATAGATTTACATTTATTAATTAATTTCATTATCATTTAAAACCAAACATGGTGAATTGTAGCGTACCACACTGTAGTTCATATTCTGACAAGAGAGCCGATGTTAAATTTCACGAATTCCCTTTGGATCCGGATCTACGACAACGAATCTGCCTGTCAAATTTCAGCGCGATTGGATAACTGCAAGTTGGTTTTTTAGTATACTGAAGATAGAAGCGTGTGTAAAAGTGACCTTTTAGTAACAGTGACACATCCCGAAACATGATATAATGCAACTTTATCGACAACGAATCTACTTGTTAAATTCCAGGGCGATTGGATGACGGCAAGATGTTTTTTTAGTATCTGAAGATACAAGGGTAAGTAAAATCGACCTTTTAGTGACAGTGAAATTTGATAGAATGCCTCCAAAATTTGATAGAATGCATTGTCATTGACATCAAATCTATCTGCTAAATTTCAGCCGGATAGATTTACGGCAAGTGTGTTAATACCACTATATTGCAGTTTCAAATCTGGTTGGATTGCAGCGCCCTCTTGTTTTGAGGGAGAAAATGGAACTAACAACTTGTTTCCTTCGCACCCATAGACTTTTGAAAATTGTCACGGCCTGGAGAGTGCCTCAGCGATCGTTACAATCCAGTTCGGCCTTGCACCAGCGTTCTGCTTATCGATGTCGTACCACAACTGAATTATTAAATGCACTTCGATCAAACCTCGAACTTTCAGTCAATTTACGAAAGGTCTCACTGTTTCGAGAAATGATCTCCAATTCGTAAATCAGCCTGATCATGTTGGTTGAAACTCAGAATATGAAATAATTTTTTCTTCTTTTATCCAAACATTCTTTAGACATAGCTGCTGTTTATTGCAAGACATATCATTAAAGTATAGTTGAAATTCGTATTAATATCTTTTAAAAAGTCCTACTGATGTGTTTTTAGGAAGGTTTACTGCACGTCTGAAGCAAGTATTTTATCAGCAACAAGGAACTGTTATATAAATAATAGTTCTATCCGTGCTCGAAAAAAATGATCTTCATTTGAGAATTTTGTTCCAAATTTGTAATTCCTAGCACATATCAACTGCCCCGAAACTGTGGTTGGTTCGTAGTTTGTACGATCAACGACCTATATTTAGATGCAATAACAACTTATCAGACAGGGACTTAAGACTTAACGTGGATTCCGAACCACAACGAACGAACACCATGCCTAACTTAGGATTCACTCATTTTCATGTCAGATCGGAGTACTAACCATACCGCCATTTAGGTGGACTCCAAAACTATAATGTTATGCTTCAAAACTATAATGTTATGCTTCACAACTATAATGTTATGCTTCAAAACTATAATGTTGTGCTTCAAAACTATAATGTTGTGCTTCAAAACTACAATGTTATGCTTCAAAACTACAATGTTATGCTTCAAAACTATAATGTTATGCTTCAAAACTACAATGTTATTCTTCAAACTATGATGTCACAATTCAAAATCATGCAATGTCTCCTTCGAAAATACTTTTTAGTGTCCCAAATTAAAAAAATTTCTACTCTGAACATTGCTCTCAAAGCATATATCGGGAAAGAAACATATTTATGAAAATAAACAAGGATATGTTCCCCTACGGAATTTGTTTTTCTCGTTTGAAATATTTTACATGAATTCTAAATTTTAGCTCCGTAAGAAATCAGGAATTATTGTTCCCCGGCCAATCGACAAACATGCACCACTGTGACTTTCACATTGAAAAGTCATGCTTAGTGACAGAGAGGAGGCCATACTATGGCTGCCTCATTTGTATTCCCCGCCATACGGGCTCACTTTTGAATTCCTGTCATCTCGCCAAAAGAAAACTGTGTTTGCCGCCGTGTCATTCGATCCCCCTTTCGATGGCAGGGGAGGTTTTATGCAAATCCATTTAATTTAAATTCCGTTCGCAAGATAATGCCCGAGAAAGGTTGATCTTGTTTGTTGTCCCTTCTATTGAATCAACAATGGAGTTTCCTTTTCTGATCAGCTTTGTTTTTCCTTTTTTGAAAACTTATACTTGTTATAATTGTGGACCGATCTTCGTATAAATGACTGACTGAAACAAAGAAACGCCGAATTCTGCCATAACCACACTGAAAATATAACACCGAATAAAAATATCAATAAGTTGCATTCCAAATTATCAAAGATTGAATTTATAAACGATGATTATGCGTGTGACGTGATAGTTCAATTGCTAACTGACGCACGGTTAACATGGGGGTTTGTTATTGTCAGTGTTGGGAATATTATGTTAAATTTTTTCGCTTTCTAGCAAATGTATATTTAAAATTTGTAAAATAGAAGTCTTATATTTTGTCAATTAAATGTTTAAGGCAATTTTCAAAGTCCAAACAAGGACGATATAAAAAAAGAAATACGTGCTTCAAAATAGAATTATTGACTTATCTGTTATGATTTGAATATAAGTAAATAAAGAAAGCACTGGTTTTTAGTGTATGTTGTTATAAGCCACAAAATGTTGCCATCGATGTATTTCTACTGCTGATTCCGCTCTGCATAAGGTCCACTGCCATTAAAGAAGCAGCAAGCAAGACTATTTAACGTCAAAGGTAATGCAAAAGTAATAAAATTACTAGTGCCAAGTGGACGTTCTGAATATACTAAAAATCCCATCAAAATATAAATAAATGTCGATGCGAAACGATAAAAACAAATAAAAATTCCACTCCTGAAATTCTTATTACTTGTCATTGCATTGAGCATTACTTGAGCATTTTTTTTTTCTCTTTTGCTTTTCTTGGCCCTTCAACTACTGCGTTCTTTTGTTTTGTTATACACACTTGAACAATCAGCTATTGTCATTATGATTAAAGGAGGTTTTATCTTCTAGTTTTAGAATGATACTCAGGTTTAATTTCAAACTGAGGATGTTCTCTTACCTGTAGGATTCAATTGCATTTCCTACCAAATGATATCCTCTTGTAATGGTCATGAACTGCTCATTACTTTCAATTACCCACATTTTTACATAGGGTAATGAAAGTATAGCATTCGGTCAAATATGTTTTGATTTTTTGCCTTTCTCCACGTTTTGGAGCATCCTGATTTCAAAAAAGTGGTCTACAAAAAATGTCTGTCTGTGAGTACGTGGACAGCATAACTCCTGAACAAATTGACATTCTATGTTCAAATTTGTTGTGGGGGTTAGTGGTGGCTATGTGAAATATCATTGAGGTTTTCGTCAAATTCCCGCATGCGTATAGGTTGAAATTATGAAAAATCATGTTTTTCAGCGATTGCTAAAAATTGGCTCTAATGATTTTGATTAAAATTTATGTACTATTCCCTCTTAAGGTGTTTTAATCATCCCCACCTTCAAAATTCCTTTAGAAATGCGGTAAAAGCATAAAAATCTGAAAAACGAATGCCTTTAACACAAAGCTCTCTGTCATTGAGCATCGCCAATCAACGATTTTTTTTTTCTGTTTCTCGCACAATGTAATGTCTATCGAATAACATCGTGATTGAGTGAAAATATGGAAACGGTAAATAACACCATAAATTTTAATGCAATGGCCGGTATTATAGTGTTATTGAAAGTTGTGCGATGTTCCACACTCTTAGGCTTTTTCTACTAATGGCAGCAAGGAGGTAGTTTTGAAATAACATATTTTAAGAAATTCCTTTTAAATTATTATATACATAAATCTATCATATGTCGATACATGTATATAGTAAACATCGTAAACACTAACTTTTCATGTGCAAACCAAACAATTGCAGTAATATATGATGTTGAAGGGAGTTCTCTGTTATCAATACACTGAACAACTTGCAATTGATCTTGTAATGCGACCATCAGTTTAAAATGCAAAATGAGTTCTGTGAGTAAGATAAAAAGAAAACTTAGGTGCATTATTTAACAGACTGTGTGATGATTAAAAATTTTAAATTCAAATTGCTCTTAAGTTGATTGGAATTTAGAGTAGTTAGAATTTTTTCATATTCTTTAAAAACAAAACCAATTGTGGTAGTTAAAGCTTCATGAACAAAGCGGTAAAACTTTTGAGATCGTTGTGGAACGCAATCGAAAACAAAAATCATTGTCGCAAAAGAACTTCTTTTGTTCTTATTGAACAATCCCCAAGAAATTGATAATTACAATTTTGTTTTCAATAGCACAAAATTGAGTTGCAATGCTTCATGGAATTTATTTTGTTTCTACAATTTAAAAGTTTATATAGAGTTGTTGAGCAAACTCTTGTGCCTAATGGAAAGATAGCACAAATGACCATAAAGCTTCCCTGATTGGCTTCAAATTAAATCTTCTTCATAAAATGCAACCTATAAATAATTCTCCTATGTTAAAACAAGTAAGAGAAATTCGACTCTCCCCGGAACACACCCTCCCTGGGAGAACTCAAAAGTTCTCTTCACTTCAATTACAGCCCACGGTAATTTATTAATTAAAGTTCCTGGAGAACTTTTAAGGTGGCGCTTCCATTTCGATCATTATGCAAATGTTGGGAACAATGGAGAAAGCTAATTTAAATATGTATTTATTCCGACTTTTCTGTTCAGTTTTTGGAGGTGATTTTTGGAAATCGTCCGCCACACTAACCTCCCCCCCCCCCCCTCTTACCCCAATTGTGGTGGAATAAAACCGGAAGTGCTCACTATTCAAACATTGTTTGGATGCACATAAATAGTTTTCGCTGCTGATATATATTTTAAGTAAATAGAAATCAGTGCGTAGTCTCAGTAATCAGAAAATCTTTTTGACAGTACCTATAATTTACTGTGTTCCCTATTAAAAAATTCGTTATAAAGGGTGTATTATGGCTTCTTACTGTATTTTAATGTTTTTATACTGCGGAAAGTTGAATAATTTGATAAATGTGAATGTTCATGAAGTCTAAATTTGGTATCCCTAATAATCTCAACTAACTTTTTACGAGATTAGAAAATGTTACATGGGAAGTTGAGTTTTCATGTGGTCGAATGTTGATACATTGGCGTGATTGCAGTTATCGTGACAAACTGTTTAAGGAATCTATTGATGAAACATTAAAATGCGATGCTGCAGATCCCAAGGAAAAAACTCTTGAGGCATCTCGCACTCTGAATCTTTCCCATATTGCTTTGATGCAATAATAGTATTTCTTAAAATAATTAAAAATAAATTTCAATAAGTCAATTATTGTTAATCTCGTATTTGAATTTTACTGAAAAAGGAGTGTTTCTAAATCACAATTTTAAAGATTTTCTCCCCCAGATGCAAATACGAACATCAATCGTGTACCTTTAGCTGAAGAAAATTTTCAAGACCTTTTTCTTCGTAAATTGAGTGTGCTTATATCACGATTGCTGTTTTTCTTACTATACACCTTCAGTATCAAAATCGCAATCGTGACTTTCCACTTTGCTCTCTGAATGAAGGATAAAAAGTTATTGAAAACCTTCCCTACCTCTTCATTTCATCTGTTTTCCTGCGTGACGGAATCTCGCCAAACGATCCTTCTATTGAGCTCTTTATTTCTTTCGTATCTCGAATTGAATTAGTCGACTCGCTCTGATGACCATTTTTTATTCACTACTGACTATGTCCTCTGTTGTCTTTTACTCTTGTCAAAAAGAGATGACAATGTTTAATATATTTTTTTACGGTTTACTGGTGTCCACACGAATGTATTGTCGATTCAGAATATAGGATTTTACTTCCTTTAGAGTTGCCACCTTTCGTAAATATTAGTTAATATTTTGTAGGAAATAACTTCTTTGATATCTAGGAATGCGCGATACATTTTTGGTTTGAAATTTTAATCTTTTGAAGTCAAATTTTTTAAGCCCAAATTTATTTGTTATGAACGTTACGATTGGTTTTATTCGAACTGCTTTATGTTCATAGCATTCCTTCTTGCCATTACGTTCTATCTGTTGGCAAATTAGCAATACTAAACTATGACAGGTTGATATTAGAAAAAACGGCATAGTTTGAGAGATAATTAACAGTAAGGTCTGACTTTTAGAGAAGCTTTTAAACATTTAAACAAAGTTTTCTTAAAATCGGTTCCCATTGACTCAAGCCGTTTTTTCTCCTACAAGGGGAAAAATCTACTACAAGGGAACATATTTTTTTTTTAATAAATTATGCAACGTTAATTAAAAAATGAGTATTGCCGTCTATTTGCCCTAATCGGATTATTTTGCTTCAGCGACAAGTTATCGCAACCTGTCTTTTCGTATTCACCGAACTTTGTAGTAAGCCACTTCAGTTGTTTTAGAATCTTGAAACTAAACCAATCAGACTATCATATTTGTTAAAATGCTTTGCACATTTTTGGGAAGTACATTTTGAAGAAATGTTTGTGCCAAAACTAAAAAGTATAAAAATGTTATTACCATCGTTTAGTATTTTACAAATTATGTTACAATAGAAACAAATGATTGCCATATTTTTGTTTCTGAATATATGAAACTGATTGTTGTTCTTGCTTCAAAGTACGCATGGATTGATGTGTGGCGACATCAAGTAACAGATGAATCTTCTGTGCACAGGAGTACTCTTTTGCACAACGGTAAAGTATCTGCCTAGAGATCCAATGGTCTCGGGATCGAGGCCCGTCGCTCACATGAAAGCAGCATACGCTTTATTGGTGACTCGGACGGCAGTGACGCGTATGCAGCTTTCGCTGCGGGCGACGGGCCTCGATCGTGAGACCATTGGATCTCGAGACATATACTTTACTGCTGTGCAAAAGAGTACTCCTGTGCACAGAAGCTTTATCTGTTACTTGATGTCGCCACAGATGCATAAAGTTCAAAATCATTAAAGATAAGTAATAAATAAAGTAAAATAAAAAAAAATAAGAAAATGGAAAAAGCTAAAAAAAATTCCTAATGATTGTAATATCCGAATTTAGAAATAGTATTGAGACAACCGAGTCAATATCTTATTAATAACTTTTCCACGAATTAGTATAGTATTTAACATACAAAGAAATACAAAAAGTTATCAAGCTCAGCTTTCCTCATATAATAAAGCATTCAAAGTAATATTCTAGTGTTTGAGAGTTCCGGATATTCAAAAGCTTCACTGGTTTCTAAAAGACTATTTAAATTAACTGTTACCGTTATATTGCAAAAGTAAGATTGTATTCCACCACCGTATTCAAAAATTCATTTTATAAGTTTGGGAAAAACACTTTGTTTCCTATATGTTTGGATTAAATTTTACAAAATTACCATCTGGGATTCTAGTTTAGCCGTGACAAAAGAAATGTTATATTTTATCGCAAAACTGAAATTTCTGATATTTTTTTTTTATCTTATCTGGTTTAAAAATCAAATTCATTTTTATTATCTTTTTTTAGAGAAAATAACGTTCGCAAGATTCTAAACTCACTGCGGGATCTAGTTCAGGAGTGCTAGAATTTATTCCAAAGATGAAAAAAAAAAATTATAAAAGTTTTCTTCTACCCTTTCACTCTCTTTCAATATGCATATTTACCCGTTTTCCGCGAGAAAATTTAAATAAAAAACGAACGCACCTGTGGCAGTTATTTCTTCCCCGAAACCACTTATTCAAATGATTTCGCCGTTCCGTGGACAAGTTTTGTTTGTTTTCCCGCCACGACTTTCTTGAGGAAGAAAGCGGTTGCAATGAAATTATTTCACGTTTTCCGTAGTTGTTAAAGGAACACCCATCTTGTCGGAAACTTCTTCTTTCAATTCAACAGAAATAAAGTGCCGCGAAATAAATTGAGATATGATTAAACAGGGAACGGTTGTTTTGAAAGAATTCTGGTAGTTTTGATTTGTTATCTATGGTTAACTAGCTCCATAAGTTTGAAAGTTTTTTTGTTAAGTTTAAAATTATCATGTTTACCATCCTTGCTCAACACTTCAACAAATTGTGATATGTTCGCATAAATATACATGAATTCATCCGCATTTTTAATTAACTACAAACAAAAATAATTTATTAAAATTAATTTACAGGGTTAAACTTATGATTTTAAAGTAGAGTACTTGCCTAACATGTGAGAAGAGTCGTGTTCAATTCTTTTATTGGTTGGAAATTTACTTCAAAACTGAGTAGACACGGCAGCTATTGTACAGTACCCAAAAATAAAATCAGAACGATGGCTATATCTTGTGCTCTAATTGTTGAAATAACAAACAAAAGGTACCGTTGTAAATCGCGGAAGGTTTTTAATAGTTGCATGTAGTTTTTTTTTCTTTTTTTTTTTTCTTGTCATGAGGGTTCATCTACATATTAAAACAGAACCAAACTTTAAAAAGTTCAATAGAAACCTCATAATATTATCCCATATTTGGATTCGGCATCCAAAAAAATGTCGAAATACAAAAATTCGTAATTTTCTAATGAATGGTTAGTAATTTAAATGATAAAAAGAAATTGATAAATTAATGTTAAATAAAAAAATTGGTTTTTTGGCCATAACTACTTAAATAATTAATGTATTTCGGTAATTTTTTTTTCAAAAGGTAGTTTGTAAATGACCAAACATAAATAGCAAGCAACTTTTGCATCAATTTCTTCTTTAATAATTAATTATTAATTAATAAAACAATTTTATATTTAGGTTCGTATTGAAATTTTCGAAGATAGCGTTACTTTTACTTAGTAAACTGTCCCTCAAGGAAAAGAAATTGCATCAGATATATAGAAAATCGTAAGCAAAACATTTTGGTGCAAACCGTAAGATTCTACGATAATTAGAACCGAAGATATAGCCATCGTTCTGATTTTTTTTTTGGGTACTGTACCAGATATACTCGGGTCTGCTGTTGAACATACTTGTGGATTTTTTAAAAATTTATACTTACTTTTTTTTGGCTTTTGAGACACAAACGTGGCATTTCTCCTTAATAGAAAGCCTACCCTATGATCGTGCCTTTTAAATACATTTTACAATTAAAATTATAAAGACAATAAAATTTATAATTGTTTGGCATTTTTGAGAAACTGATTAGTATTGCTCCATTGTGTTCATAATCTTATAACTCTAAACTACTTTTTACAACACTTCATGTGGTTTAATTAAACATATTTTATGCTATTCTAAGGCACATTTTTTAACTCATTCTCTACCATCATTTTAGTTTTTATTCTGGTATGTAAAATGTCACTGAGGTACATTTTTACTGTTTGTAGTTATCGAGAAATCCTTGAATTTCTAGACTTTTCTATTGTGTAGCCTATTATATTTCACTCTTTACAGAAATTCTGTCAGATAACTATTTTCCATTACATTTTTCCCAGTGTAACATTACATTTTTGCTGAATTGCACTTTGTAGGCAATTGGATTTGCTGTAGCAATGAGGTTTTTGTCTTTTCTCGGACTTGAGTTTAAAACTAAAAGGAAATTATGACTCAGCTTTTTGATCGTATCCAATAATGTTATTACACATCCTCTCATTTTCCTTAATCAGATATTTTTTTCTGTTATAAAACTAATTATAGTTGCGCATACTCACTTCGGTAACAATTGAATACAAATTCCATTATTTTTTCAGTGAGTGATTGCGAAATGACCAGAATTCTTCAGGGTAATATTAAAGTTGAATAGCTTGTTAATTTTTTAACCTTTTGTTTATTCTATTAGTGAAGTGTTTTGTGTAGGAAAGCCAAAATTTGTATCATTTTTGACTGACAATTGTCTTTTGTGTGACTTATGTTTATATCAAACAATACAGGGTGTCAACAAATTAGTCGGGCAATGGAGTTCAAATACATCTGAATAACTCTTAATAATTAGGTCTTATAAACCATTTTTTTTCCCTAATTAATTTTTGTTCACCATGTCATTCTATATGTACAAAAAAAAATAATTGCTTATTATGTATTGTTATTAAGAGTTATACAGATCTATATGAATTCCATTGCCCAACTAATTTGTGGACACCCTGCATTTGAGCAACTGACATCATTGTTCACAAAACTACTATGTTATACTTCCTAAATAAGTATGCTACATTTTAGTTCATTTCAAATATTTTTGTACAGCAGTAAACAAATTACTGTATGAATAAACATCAACTACAAGGATAATATAGTAATACTTATTTGATTGTTGGCGAAATCAAAGCACTTTTTTTTTAATATATAATATATATATATAATATATATATATATATATATATATATATATATATATATATATATATATATATATATATATATATATATATATATATATATATATATATATATATATATATATATATATATATTAAATGTTTATGCATGCATGTTTTATGAACGCAAGAAAATCAAATACATTTAATCTCTAGTTACATTTACCAATCGTCAGCAAACAACAATTTTTTTTAAATACTTTTTACTTAAAAAAAAAAATCAAGTAAATTGAATAGCAGCCAGAAAAGATTATTACATGTAAAGCGGTGGCTCTAAGCGGTCTTCATTGGTGCAGTCATTACAGTGACAGGCTTGTGTTTGGAAGGTACATGGATCAAAACTGACGTAACACAATGATGTATTTGGAGTTAAATTGTAAAATGTAGTGGTTGTATAACTAAAAGTCGAACCTCATGTTTTTCGTGCTTTACTTGAAAATATGAGTAAATTTACTTGTTTGTAAGTACACATTTTAATAGTTAACTGGAAGTATGAAAGTCACCCACTTCCACTTCTTTCCTTGCAGAGTAAAAGGATTATATATTTTTCCCCCCAATCCTCTTCTATTATTCATTTGCTTTGTTAAAATACCTAACTTGCATAACTTCCTGGGGATAGAGACTCTTGTTCTCATTAAAACGTCATACTGTTTAATTGAGCTTAGAAAAATATATAAATAACATCCAAATCCATCAAACAGTTTCGGTTCTAGGCATGGCTAAAGTTTTGGTCACAAACTGAAGAAAGAGAAGAAGACCGAAATCCTGCGACCTGTAATTTTAAAAGTCATTTTACGTCATGCTTCCTTGTTCAATGCAAATAATTATAAAGGTAGTTTTTGGCAACACACCTGAATAAATACAATCCGAAAAAAAAAGCTTTTTATTATAATGGAAGCTGAGCTGTGAAGGGTCAAAAAGTAGCCTAAGTTCGGCTAAAAGCAGGTTCTGTCTCTTTGACATTAGTACTTGGTGGCGAAACACTGCTGTGTTTCTTTCTTCGGAATGTGCTCATTAGCCGCTATACCTTATATCTCATAAGTTCTTTTGTTTCATTCTTTTTTGTTCCAATACTCTAAACCACTCGCTACGTATGCGCTCTTTTTCTTTTTTAATTTGATCACACTCGTATCTCTTCATTTAGAAACGATCATTAGAATATTTTCCGCTTCCACCACCTTTTAAGTCTTTTTTTTCTTCTTCTTCTTACCCCCCCCCCCCCTCCCCCCCATTAATGGCAGTGTATTGGATAGTTTTATTTAGAATCTGCGATGGTCGGAAATTTTCGTGGAAGCAATTGTTCGGAAAATTTATAACGGGGGTGATTTAGCTAAATCTTTCTCATAAATACTCCTTTCTTTTAGGGACTGGTGCTTTCCTTTAAGCGAGGAAAACAACGACTTTTCTTTCTGAAAATGAGATAGAAATTAAATTTATGTACCAGTCGGTCCCTATCAGAACACAAGGCGCTTTAAATACTCAGAGATGAGATGTGCTCGATTTCAAAAGATTCGGTCCCATGACGTCATTTGGATTACTGTGTTAGGTTGCATTTGAAAAGAGGACATCTGCTGACCATTTTCAAATTTCACTAGTAAAACGATGAGGCAATAAACTACATCAGGATCCTAGGTATTTATAGTGTATTTTTAATAATCAATTTACCTATTGACGAATGTGATTTTTTTTCCCTATTATTTATTTTGGCGAGTTATCAAATTTAAATTTCGAAGAAGTCCTCTTTCAACATCAAATGGTAGGGAAGCGTGGTAAGAATTGTGGAATTTAAGAAAAAAGTCATGGTAAAACCAAAAATATAAATAAAACTCAAATAAAAATGAAAACACTAACCTCAAGTAAAATCCAGTTAAAAAAAAAAATCGAATTTAACCCCGTTTATAAGCTTGACGCAGTTGAGTGAAAGCAATGAACTAGCCAGCACGATAGAGGCTGACCAATCGGGAACTAAGGTACCTATAGTCAAACACAACTTATCATTGAATACGTTTCAGTGATATACGATCCGGTTTGACTACGAACTGATTGAATAATCTTAAATAGCTTGGTCATAGCTATATCATTCGTTAAAACTCTTAAAGTAACAAACCGTGATTAGAAAAGTAAAGTATGATGTAAAGTTAAATTTTAACAACGCTTTTTTTTTTATTAATATACGTATTAAGTCTAATAGTACTAACTATGCTCATGTTATTACTTTGCTCAGAACTGTGTCTTTTACCGGAAGGATCCATTCTACAGCGTATTCAATGAGGTCAGGATACAGTACAATTAATCCCATTCGTGAAATTTCCGCTGATTACGTCATAACTTCGCTTCATTTTAAAGTGAGCGAACTCCATCTAAATGATATTTAAGCGCCTTGGTCGGAAGTAGTTTGCATATATTTATGCAGTAGGATGGTAGGGAAATAATGAGAATTTTAACTATCTGCTGCTTCTTGTAGAAAAGATGGATGGTGGATTTTTATTGAAATATATGGGGCTCCGTAAGCCTAGTTTCAATTGAAAGGAGTAGATTCTATTTGTTTTCCTTACTGTCTCATTAATTATGTTTCTTTTTATTTTTAGGTAAGTGGCAATGCTTTTCCCGACTTTCATTTGCTTTTTGAATGTATTGACGCACTAATGTAAGGTAAGAATTTATTACAATCTGTGTGCATTTATTCGGAAATTAGCGCTATTGAAGGAATAATCAAATATCTCGAATGATCTTCTTTCCATGGTTGTCTTGATTTGGAATGTAGTCAGATTCTTTGGTCAAAAATTGGAATTATCGATGAATTTTCAAACCTTTACAAGTGTCTTTATGAAATAGCAATATTGTTGTTGAATCTCTCTTATTTTTTTCATATCTTCCTTACAATATCCAACGTATTGGATGGGTTAAAATATTAGAATTTTGGATTTTTCGTTATCAACTATTTACTCTAAGTATTGTCAACCATTTCTATTGTAAACAGTTTGATAATACATTTAATGATTCTTTTATATTACAATTTTATAACGAATAACTTTTTTAACTTAATAATTTAATCAAAATTATCGTCGGCAATTCACTATATATTTTAATATTACACTTCGATTCAACTATAAACTAAACCTTCAAATGCTACTCGGAGTCGTTTCGGAGAGTATTAAATATTTGAGTTCCAAGAAATGAAAGAAAAAACTATTTAACTTCAGGGCAAAACCAAACAGAACTCATTTCGAAAAGAAATTCCCCCGACTTTGAAGCACACAAGTTGATTGCGGAACTAAATTGAACCTCCCTCGCCCTTCCGAATTTTCAATTTTGATTCTTTAAATTTAACTCCCGTATTTTTATTTGCTCAAAATGCGCATAAAATGCATTTTTCAATCGAATTTCGACAGGAAAATAAAAGAACATATCCAAACATTTAGAGGGTCGTAATCTAATCATTTCTCTGGGAAGCGTAAACACTTTCCGAAAATTCCAAAAACAAATACTTGTACACTCTA
Source organism: Linyphia triangularis (assembly GCA_963978545.1). Classification (NCBI taxonomy): domain Eukaryota; kingdom Metazoa; phylum Arthropoda; class Arachnida; order Araneae; family Linyphiidae; genus Linyphia; species Linyphia triangularis. The sequence continues at coordinate 95,465,458 of OZ021727.1, forward strand.
TTGGGCCCTCAAGTCTGATGCCACAACTATTGGATATGTCACGACATTCCGAGTTCATGATTTTGCTCTTCCCCCGTCACTTTATTACTTGACTTGGAAAATCCAATATGTTTGCTTCAAGTGTTCAACTCTGAAAATATCACTGACAAGGAAACACGATATAAAAAAGACGTCTCAATGACATTGGGAGGAATTGTCAATCAAAAACTATTGGATTTCTTTACTTTTTTGAGTATTCTGTCCCATGTACCCCAAAAGGGAAAAAAGCACTTAAAATAATGCTTGAATATTTATGTTCGGGAACACGAAATATAAAATTGAATAATCGAATGTCATTAGACGATCTAAACATAGCATATTTCTAAGACCGAATATTAGAAAAGGGATTACGATTCTCAGTTTTAAGAATATCCACTTTCGATTACGTTCAAGGGTCTATCCAGGTTATTTTTTAAAGGGTCCTATTTTTGTGATAAAAATGTAATTTTATGAAAAATTTCCCATTTTATATATTTTGAGCACGTGGTTTGGCGTCTGTGAAGTCACTTCCTTAAAACCAATATGTGGGCAAGTGGTCTCTTTTTTCCCTTTTGGGATAAAATAAACTTTGAGATTTTTTAATTGGTCTGTTTTCAAATTGGAAATATTATGAAGGTTCCGTTTTTAACACGCTTTTATTAGCTTCGTATGTATCTATGTAACGGAATCTTTGAACTCAATTTTCGACCATTTCAAAACGTTGGATTAATTTGAAATTTTGCTCAGTTATCAAGGACCGATGACAATACAATAATTCAATAAGTTTGTCGCATTATCGCAAGGATTAGCTCTTGCTGTCCTTGCGCCGTTAAACTCCAACCAATCTTCTTCAGAATCGAACCCTGGTGTCCCGTTACCCGTTACAACCCCAGTAGTCACAGAACCTACCATCGACAGTTGATAAAGCAGACATTTGAAAGATATGTCGTGGGCACTACGGTTATACTATCAGCAAAATGTTATTCAGATTTATCGTATGATAATGATGGACAAGCCACCAATTGGTTTTGATCTAATATTAAAGCGTTCCTTTCATCTGGTCGGAACTTTGGATTTCAAGGATTAGCTCTAGAAATACCACAGTTTTCCATGTAAATGTGGACGTGATCTAAGGCGCCATAACCGAATTAATGAGCTATTTGCGGTTTCACCTTAATATGACTTGTACTGAGACATGCATGAGTTAATCATTGAGACAAGCATATGACTACTGAACGGATCAACAAATAGGGAGTTTCATTATATGCGACAATTGAATAATTAATCGCATTATCCTTACCAGGATCTTCAGGATTAGCGATTTTTTATATTCAGAGACACGGTAGTGTTTTGTGCCAAGTAATACTGCGTGTACTAAGGCATACATATGACTTAAATTTGAGACAAGCATGTGACTATTGGCCAGAACATCTGGAGAGTTTTGTACACTTAACTAAAATACACTAAATAAAATTATAGTTTACAACAAAAATAAATAGTAGTTTAAAAAATCAAAAAACACGCTTTAATAGAAAAGTGAATCAAAAAGTAGAAAATAATTTTAAATAAGTTTGAAATAAGAATAGAGTGATTAACAAGAAATATTTATTTTATCGTAAAAAAGCGTGGGGTGCTTTTTTAGATGTTTTCATAATGGCTCTACTTTTACCAATATCTGTCATTAAATATTTACGACAGTTGACATCAAGCAGCCCACGCTTTTTTACGATAAAATAAATATTTCTTGTTAATCACTCTATTCTTATTTCAAACTTATTTAAAATTATTTTCTACTTTTTAGTTCTCTTTTCTATTAAAGCGTGAATTTTAGTTTTTTAAACTATTACATTTTAGGTTTTTTTTTATAAGGGTCCTTTTGTTGATTACGGAATTTTGCGAAGGGTCCTTAAAATGACCCAATATTTCTTCTGCATTGACTCCTGACGTTATAATATATATTAAATAAAAGCTGTTGGTAATTAAAATTTAAGCTTTAGTTTCAGAAATACTTTCTTGTTCTAAATGGTAAATCTAATTCACAATTGAGACTGTATTAAAAGCAGAATTGAAGGGCGTTCTAAATCAATGAAGAACATAAACATAAACTTTTAGAAAAACACTCATGTCTCTTCCTTTCAAAATAATTAAGTACTTTATTTAAAAAAAAAAATCTTTTCAAAATGTAAATAAAGGTGCTATAATATTTTTTTTAGCCTAAAATGTAAGAATAGGAGATTAGTAGTAGTAAAAATCGTAAGGCTGCAAAAAATTATACTTAAACTATAATAGCATTTTAAAGAGATTTGGATGTATTATAATTGAATATTAAGTGTTATCTCAACTAAAGATAAAGATAATGATATTGTCAAAATATAACATGACGAATGCTTAACTCCAATATGAGAGACGAATTGCATGTCAAGTTGACCTCTTTTTTGGCGAAAAAAAATTAACTCATAAAACCAAAAATTTTAATATAGTTCCTTTTGTATGTATTGCCAATTTTTATGCGCAATCGCTCATTATTTAAGGGATTTTTTAGTTCAAATCATATTTTCATAATGTTTGACAATTTTTGCCACCAAAATTTAATAGAGTGCATTCTTATCGACCAAATTTCGATGTCTCAAGTATCTACCTAGTTTCAATTCGATTGGATGACAGCAGGTAGATTAATTAGTCCTCCGCGAATTTCCAAGCAAAGACTCAAAATTGGTAGTACAAATTATTTCAAAAAGGAAGAGTATTCCAGCAATATTTTTTGATGACTATATCTTTTTTATCCTTTTCTCTTTTTGAAAAATAAATGTGAAGTTCTGCAAAAAAAAAAAAAAAAAAAAAAATCGCAATACCATACAAAGTCCCGAAATGTCACCACTATTCGTATTAAATAATATTTCCTATCAATTCGTGCAAAATCTGTTCGAAGAGTTACGAACAAAAACATTTTCTGTTTTCCTTTTATTCCGGATAAATTCGAGCCCAACTGCGTCCTGTCGACTGTCTGTCGCCTCGGAAAATGTCTTTCCTGCCCGTCTTCGCAATTTGTACGCCACTGAATTAATCTCCATTAGGCAGTGCCATCGAAAATGGAAACTTGAAATAACATCGTTTTCCTGTCTCCGGAATCTGGCAACAACAAACCGTGTCCCAGCATTCCTTGCCGTTTGTCACCGCCAAAGAAATCGCATTACAGGACGGGGCCGCGTGAGGTTGCCCCAAGTGACATTTCAGCTTCTGGGCTTTTCGCCAACTTTTGGCGAAGTTCTTATCAAATAAGGAATGGAAAGTCAACAAGAATAAGTTGCTTTGGGTAATCCTTTTAAAGTTTGTTGTCCGAGAACTAGATTGATGGAAATTGTTGATTACCGGATATTTCTTGAAACGTCATAGTAAAAATAAAGCTCCATTAGATATTTGTAGTCATAAATCATTTAAAATGCCAATTAATTTCAGTATATTTTTCCTAATATTTTAAAAATAGTCTTGAATATTATATTTCGGTACATTTTATTTAATTTTTCTTAAGTTTAATAATGGTTACGATCATCAATAACTTAACATTGTAAAGTTCCTCTTGCTTTCCGAGCTTTAATCCAATTGCCCCTGTTCATTCCACGAGTAATAAATATTTTTTGCGATTGAAAGTTATTCTATAACTATCATATTATTTCTCTATGTGACAGAAAATGTTTAATAATATAATGAATAGTATATTGACAAAACCTTCATTAAAAACTTAGAGACTTTGCGGATGAAATTGTGCATGTCTAGTAATTACTATACCATGTCTTGATTAGAATAAAAACTTAAAGTTTTCTGAATGAAGATTGTTATTTTAAATTTTCTATATATACAAACTTTCAGTGCTTTTCCTGAATATTAAAAATTGATATGATGTTAGAATAATAAAGCAGCTGATAAAATATGAACTGTTCACGCCCCATTTTGTCTCTCTTGTGTAATAAAAATCACTTCTACTGAATATTCAAAGGCAACACAAGAGTTGAAACAACGCCAAATGTGGCAGCTCTGACGTCTCGTAATTTCCGATTCAATTAACGCATCGGCCATTTCCACCACGAAATGTATTAAATCTGAAATGAAATTATAAGCCATGCGCTGGCAGCAGCAATAACCTGAGAGCTGCATCCAATAATTTCCCATCTAACGAGAAATTCCTCAACGGAAAGTGTGCATACTTTTTAATTGGCCTGAGGCATATTATTTCCTTATCCCCCTCCTCACATTCTGAATCTTTCAGTGAATTTCTGGAAAGATAATGTTCGCTTTCAGAATCGAACTGACATCTCAGAGGCATTATTTCAGATTTTAATTACTTTTGCGACGACTAGCATCAGCTAAAGAGGCGGTAAGAAAAGCATGTCACCGATTCTTTACATATATATATATATATATATATATATATATATATATATATATATATATATATATATATATATATATATATATATATATATATATATATATATATATATGTGTGTGTGTGAATATTTTTTTTTTAACTAAGTGAGAAATCTATCGAGAATTTGCAAGATTTCTCGTTTTACGGTCATGCCAATATAAGAACATATAAATTGTTTTGATGGAGTCGTAGTACTTTATCATCTGTTGTCAATCTCTCGCTGTCTTAACATAGTGCCGATTATAATGCCTTTACATTTTAACGGACATTTGTACCTTCTAGCGCATTAATTGATCTGGGATGGTTTGCTTAGAATTAGTATTTATGTTCTATTTAATGCTCATGTCCTTTTGTGTTTAAAGCTTAGTGGTTTGTGGCAAAGGAAAAACACTTCTGATTTATTGCAATAAACATCCTACTTTTATATGTAAAGTACTTTGAAACTGTCAGGATCTTATTGTTCCTCTAGTTTCCTATCATAAGACCTCTTGGAATTTTCGTCTTAATTTTCAGGCATCAGTAGATGGGATGCAGCTGCAATTATTTTCTACAGCAGAACGACCATTGTTGTTTCTTTATTAGTATTAACTTGCTTTCATAGTAAATTCGAGAATAAATTGTTATCTATTCCGTTATAGTTTCTAAAATTGAAGTCACTGAAGTTTTCCTAAGAATGTACCGATTACCATCACGAAGCAAAACTCTTCTCTTATGAGTCTTTAAACACGCGCATTGGACTTAATCTTGAACTTCTTATAAAAAAAAAAAAGATACATTTACCGACGAGGCGTATTTTTGATTTATGTCGATTCTGTGCTATCTATTTTGGTAAGTGTTTTAATAAAAAATAAACTCACAAAAATCTAGCATGTCAGTTCACGATCTTCCACGAAAACAGTTTCACTTTCAGCCAAACAGCAAGGAAGCAAAAATAAGGCAATATGATCGCAGACTGAAAAAGGGCAGCACCAAGAAAGAAAGAAAAAAAAACAGAAAAAATAACTCATAGAAAGCGGGCGAGAAGAAAGAAATTTTCTGGGAGGAGAAAAATCAGGAGTATCTCTGGAGATGAGATTGATGGCTGAAGGTAGTATTGGGTGGCCGGTCACACAATCAATCAATACACTCCTCTTGTAACTGCAGTTTGGGGGAGAAATACATAAGTGAAAGAATATCCACAAGGAGTCTCCTTACTATTTGGATAGGGTGTGCTCAATCCCAAATAATGCGACATTATGATGTCATCTTTATCTAGTGTGATAAGAAATTACCTTTCAAAGAAAGGCATATGCTTTCCAGCCCAATGGAGAAAACAGTCACACAAACACCGATAACTTATGCCTTTCTTACTTACCTCTTTTTATATTTAGATTTAAATTACGCACACAAAAGATAAAGAAAAACCTATTATAATCTTATGCGGTCTGATAGGGATATTTTTAAATTATTTACAATCATCGGTACTGTTATTTTGAAAATAGATTTCTTTTTAATGGACATTTTCTTTGATTACATTCTTACCATTGGATAACTTTGTCCTACTTTAGCTAATGATTTCCTACTATTAGGACAGTTTATCTAAACTTGATTAACTAGAAATTAGATCAAACGTTTTCTACGTAAATAAACTTGTGTATGAATATAACGCAGCCTCCTACACAGATTAAAATAATTTAGAAACTTCAAATGAAGAGATTGTAAACTATATAATTCAATCAATAAAAACTTCCTTAATATAACTATTTTCAAGCAGTGCAAATTTCTCTGACGTGACTACTCCCAACACATAATTTCCCTTTTGACCAATCACAATTGCTTCAGATCATGTTTTGAATCTTAAAGTCTCCAGCACTCTTTATCCAGATTAGATTTCCGCGCCTTGAAATGAAGGAATATCCCGCCTTCACTTTCTGTTTGTTTTTCATCTGCTTTTTTCCTCATTCGATGGTCGTAATGTCGCGGAAAAAGTACGTATTGAAAAAACGATGATCTTCGGGGAGCAATTTCTCGTGCACATTTTGAAAGTGAAGGAGAAACCGAGAATGGAGAACCAGTAACTACTTCATCCAGGAAATGCATTGCACAAAAGCATTAAGAGGGACAGTTTCAATATTGCACTTCCAAATGCAGGCCTGGATATGAAGCACCTTTCTTTCCCTATATAATATTTACAATAGATCATAACCAGCAAAAATCAGCTCAAATCGAAACGATCAGTGCATCCATATTAAGTGCAACATTTTTGTTGTGAAAACCAAGTCTTTTGTTATGAAAACATATTTCTATTAATAGATTTGAAGAAATAAATATTAAACTAATTTCAATATAATTCATGTCAGTTTATCATTTTATTCTAAATAACTCACTAATGAGAAATTAATACTAAACTACCGCCACACAAAAGCACTGTATCAAGATCATTTTTATCTGTGCCTTGCAGATCTAATGCGAATTCAACATTTTAAAAGTTGATTTTCATTCAAAATTGTAGCTGTTACTGAATTAAAATAGTTTGAGATGTTTGTCTAAAAATTGTTGAAATTTTCGACTTTCAATTGGATAGCAATCAATTTTAATGTTATAAAATTGGAACATTTATCTGAAACCCATACGGTGTTGTTTTGGTGTTATGGGGGTTTCTGATTCCTGAAATTTCTATTTTCTGCAATCTTTGTACTGTAGTGAAAAGTGACCGATTAATATACAAGTAATTAAACATGTTGACGAAACACGCTCATAATTATTGGTATGGAGTGATGCGACAATTGGTAACTCTATAATTTATTAATTCTCTTACAAAGCTAGTCAAAGTACTAATGATTTTCTTTTTAATAACAAATAACTAGATTCGTCAAATAAACAGAATTCAGTATATTATATTGACTTCGTCAGCTATAAAAAATAATAATTCAAAGTCGATATTCAATTAATTTTACCTAAACTACGAATACTTCAGACATGTGTAATATATCGTGTTGAAGAATTCATAAATTTTAACTGGAAGTGCTTGAAAGTTTGACCGGAAGACATGGCAATTTTATATCTTGGCTCCTAATAGAAATATCGGAGAGGAACTTTTATATTCAGTGCCAATTCCTACATCAAACTCGCCTCAGTTTTGTCTATAAAATTTACAGGTTGAGATTTCAGGTCTCCAAATTATGCATATCAGTTATCTGATATACTAAGGGAGAGTAGTAACGGCCTTTTAGTGTCCGACTTGTTTATCGTTATTTTAAAATTATTTAGTAAACTTGACTGACACTTTTCCACTATGGTCTCTTCACTATCAAGATTCAGAAAAGTAAGCTTTAAAAGCTTCAAAATTCCTCACTTTAATTAAACTTGTAGAGTGCTTCCATTGTGTGGAAGTCCACTCTCTTCAGTCTACCATTAAGAGTGTGGTCCCCTTCCTTAAAATTCAAGTGCGTTATGAATCATGTTGTCAAGAATCATTAATTTCACGGTGCGAAAAGGGAAAAAATGTTTGGGGTTCTGCTTCTTATCTCAGTTGTGCAGGCGCTTCCAGGAGGAATGTGCTGGAAAAATCCTCCGATGATTTAATGAGTTGGGGGCCTGCAATTTGTTAAAATTGACGGGGGTCTTCGAATTACTCTTTGGCCTTTCGCGCTTCCTCCAATCATCTATCAATGTCAGGAGGGTTTCCACAACAGGTTCCAAAACAAAAGAAAAGCCCGAGTTCAAAAGAATCGAATGCACTTGCCGATTATTTTTCTGGTGAATTAAAAAATGCTTTTAACACTATTGGTGTTATTTGTTTTTTTGTTTTCGATACTTACGTGTTGCACTAATGTAAATAAAAACTTACGTATAAATGAAGTTCATTACACGTCATTTACCACTCGTTGGAAAACAGATCCAAGGCTAATGCTCTTGATCTGCTAGGATTATTTATTTTAATTTTTATATACTGTATTTTTAATATACTTTTTCCATTAATAACTTTTAACGTAAAAATAATATGTTTATTTTATAATCTAAAACTAATGAGAATAAATTATGAGTTTCTATTTACCTCTAACTTGAAAACCAAATCTAATTGGGTGTAATAATTTTTAGAGCTAAACCGAGGATGATATACTTTGTGTACTATATCTTAGACTCAAATCACGAAGTTAATTTTACGATTTCTTTGACAACAGCCTAAACTGTAAACAAGTTAATTTAAAAGAAAAATAGGTAACCTTAACACACTTCAAATAACGCGTATTTATTTGCTTTGACTGGAAATTTTTACCAAATAGCATCTTGGCTCCGTTACTACAATATACAGTTGATTTACTATTATTTTCTAAATGCTTTCTTGTACTGTGGTCATACATTGTCTACAACAGGGGATTTAGCAGTAACATACGAACCCAAACATTTTCAAACGAAGCGATACTAAGCTAAGATGTTACTATATAGCGTTACTAAAAGTTTCAAGGCTTTCTTGTAAGAAAAGCTTTCGTTCCCTCTGGCCCATTGAACCCGGTGGAAAACAACATTGAGGAGGATCCTTGCCAAATACTTATTATCCTGTCAAACGACAGAGATGGGATGGGGTGGGAGGGAGTGAGACTTTTCCGGAACGGATGATCTTGGTAGTTCTAAAATGGGATACGCCCCCAATTTCTCAAAAACATTGAAAAGGCGAGTCCTTGTTCCATTACATTAGGGACAATATCTTTTTTTTTTTCAATAAGGGGTATGTAATGGATGGTGTCTTTATCTGTGTATTTGCACTTTTGAATGGCACTCTTTCGTCAAGTTACTGAACGATGGAATGTGAACAAGAAAAGCGACTTATGTTTTACGTCTTTTCATTTGAATAGTTTTGTGAGTTCCTCCACCAAATGAGATGGTACTAACTTTTTTCCTTTAAGAGATCATGTGTTCTCTGCTAAAGTAGAATTATCAACTTCATATGCAGTAGTCTTGGATTCTTAGTACATCAAAGTAAAAAAACATTACAATTGTTTCTTTCGTAAGTGAGAGCACTTTCTTCGGTCGATTTTCTTATGAAGATAAACTTTTTAAGGATATGAATGCGGATGAACGATACGAATAATTTGCATATGGTGAATGATTAGAATAAAAATAAAACGTCAAACATTCAAACAAAGAAAAGGGATATCAGTTAAATAATGAGCATGACAAACACATTTTTTTTTTGCAAACAATCAAATTGGATTATTTTTCATAGTAACGAATGTCAAATAACTCTTCATCGTTCGAATAGTATGAATTATTAATGGAATTGAATATGCTATTCACATAAACTGGATATATTTGTTTTTAGTATCGAACGCAGGTAATAGAATTCGGCTGATGGAAAAAGTCCTATTGTTAGAAAATAAAACCACGAGAGGCTGTTCATCAGGTCAAGCCAATTTATTAAATATTAATCCTCCACACTCCCTTTTTCAATATCCATTCGATATAAAATCCAAGTTCGTAGGGAAACATTCTTTCTCCACAATCACAGAATTCAAATCGCTAGGGAGGGGACTTGGAGATAGTCATTGCCGATTCTTGGCGGTATTAATGATTCCACCGCGCGTCTCCCTTCATAAGGTTAGTAGAGAAAAGGAATCGATTAACTCGTAACTCCACACGAAGAGATACAGAAGAAAGCTTCAATGAAAAACCGTTGTTTGGACACGTTAGATTTCCATGGGAAAAATAGCTGTATGGAAACCGCATTGTGACTAAACACCGCAACATCTTGATTACGGAGAATAGAAGTATTTTTAAGAGAGAAGATAATCCGAGAAGCATTTCTTAAAAAATGATATCTGTTTAGTAATCGTTAATCTGTTTAGAATGATTTTTGGCCTGGGATCAATATGAATCTCGTTTAGTCCTTGCTTCATGAAAATCTGCTTCGCAATGAGGAATCCTCATGATTACAGTATGGGTCATGTCAATGATATCAAATAAGAAAATATCTAACGTTTTATTTTATATTTCAGCCATCTTGTGGACTTCTAGAGCATGTCTAGCATTCTTTTTTTTTTAACCAAAGAGATGTTTAATCTGAATTCTTATTGAAATAAAGCATCCACTCCCAAACATATAATTCTTTCGGAAAAATATTGTCGAAATTCATCTTTTATCTTTGTGGTATTATGATAGAATAGGGAAAATTGTGATAAAGTAGACTGTATCTAAAGTAAGGTCACAATTCGATTTTTAATGATAGATTCAAAACTGGAGAGTGAAGAAGGGGAGAGGGGGGGGGGGGTCAAAAGTCAGCTTTGACAGCTTTTATTGTCGAAAAAAAGAGGAATTTCGCACGTGGACAGCTTTCTCCTATATGAACTATTTTTTAACCATGTGTTAATTTTCACTCTATTGGTTTGGTGATCACTATCAGTGATCATGCTATCACATGAATAGTTACGAGCCAGACTTCTCTTTCAACCAATCTCCTTAATCTGTACCCGAAGAGGTTCCCTTTGTGTTCTGCCACTTCCACCCTCTAATGATCCGCATTCTGCATAATGTCACTTGTCTCCCTCAAAAGTCTCCTCTTTGAGTCATTCCGCATCCCTGCCCATTGCAGTTGAATACTATAAGAAGAACCCATTGTGGCTGGATCGTCCAGAGAAGAAAAGCTAAAGGGTTGGGATCTTCGCTTTTGCAGTTCACACAGAGCATTGTTAGAGTAGACGTTTATTGAACTTGTTATTTCTTTGACGGTGAATGATGTCTTATCCCCAGAAAAGAGAAGTTTAGGATGATTCTGTATGTCGATTAGTGCCCTGCACAATGTCAGTACGTTTACTACAGACAAACAAGCCTCGTAATTTTGTACTAAGACAGAGGAAAAAGACGATAGCCGAACTGGATTTTGTTAACTATTTTCCTTCACAGAAAACGGCTGGAAATTGAAAATGAAATTTAATTTTTTATCCACCTATTTATTTATCTGAAAACATCTCTTATAATTAAAAAGTTTTTAATATTTATCGCAATTTAGGGCAAGAAAACATGACTATTTACAATGTGTAATATTAAAATAGGAAGGCTTATCTGCAGCTTTGAGAATGTTTGTAATTGGATAGTTTTTTAACTTCATTGCATGGTTGTGTGTGTTATCTAATGGTCCAAGTCTTGACTTTAAGTATATTTGTAAAGTCAATAAACGAAGTTTATTCTTTACGCATTTTACACAATCTTAAAATATAGCAAAATAACTGTGCCACAATTTTTCACGCTTGTTCTTAATAGAATGAGGAATTGCAATACACTAAATTATTCATTATTACTTAACTTGCGAAAACTGTTTCGATTCCTACATCAACTCTTTAAATCATTCCATTTATTAATTTCATATCTCAGTTGTCTAGAAAAAATACGAACCTAATGTTTCATTTAGTCTAAGCTTTCAACTATTGTGACCTCATGAGATATTAAATATGTCTGGGTATTATGATTCTTTCTGAAATAAAGTATTTAAATTAATGGAGTAGAGAGTCAATTTACCTTTGAAATTGTATTACATTTCCAAATACAGACGATTAATTTCATAAGTATTCTTTTCATCGAGATATGAATCTGGCTCCACTAGCTTTCTGCACCTAAAACGCTATTTGTATGTTAAGGAATAGACCCTAATTAGGTACAGCCCTTGAATGGAAACGGAAAAAGGAACCCTATTTATCTTTCTGTGTTGGAGTGAATCTTTCAGAGTAATACTAAAGAATTTTCATTATTTTTGTTTATAATTAAATGTTTAATTTTATGTTTGTCAAAAAATCTAACAATTTATATACTTCGATTTAATGAAAATATGTTTAATTTTTTCCCCTCCCCCCATTTGGATTAAAGTGAATTATTCTGTGGTAGTGCTTATGAGCAGCAACAGTCTCGTATTTAGAGTTAAACTGTCTCTCTCTTTTTGGTTCCGAGCGTTCTTTAGTTGTATCTTCAGCTGTCGGAAGTTTACAACTCCTGTCAACTGCATAGTTGTTTTCTTTAAGTGCCTCTTATGCGTCACTGTGTTGTTTTGTTAACTTGATTTGTATTGTTATTCTGATTGCTACGATATCAAATATTTACAGTTCTATTATCTGAAGGTGAAGTTATTATGACTTGATCTTCTTGCTAACGTAATCTTTGTTTAACCGTTTGCTTATCCGTGAAAAAAAATTCTGAATTTCTTTTCTTGATGAATAAAGAAATAAATTAACGCTAATTAAAATATAATTACTTTAACTTCTTGAATTTTTTCTTCCATATCTTAACTATGACTTTCGTAATTCTCATACTCCACAAAATCGTTTTTGTCTTTTTTTCCAAGAATTTTTACTTTCAAATGCTTTTGATTTTTTTTTCTTGTGCATATTATCATTATTGGTACTACTAAATATATTTTTTGTAAGGTTATTCTGTATTTGTCTATTAGGCAGTTAATAGCGATTTTTACTACTATATTTTGTACACCCGATGAGAGGTTTATGATTTTGACACGTATAAGCTTTGTGGATATTTCTAGATTTTTCTGAAACTCTACTTAACATCATGGCATTTTAATTATTATTATTTTTTTTTTGCATTAATTCACGTTTTGGAACATCCTGATCACCAAAAGTAATATAGAAAAAAGGTGTGTCTGTGTATGCGTGGTCAGCATAACTCCCGAACAAATTGACCTACGATGTTCAAATTTGGTGTGCAGGTTGGTGATGGCCCAAAGACTTGCTATTAAAGTTTTATCAAAATCGTACAAGTGCATAACGTAGCTGCCATTGAAAAAATCATGTTTTTCAGTAATTGCTACAAACGGCTCAAACTATTTTGTTCAAAATCGTTGTGGTAATGCCTCTTAAGGTGTTCTAAACATCCCCACATCCGAAAATCCAATTTTGGCGAAGTGTTTTTTTTTTTTCCTTTTTTCCTTTTTTTTTTCTTTTTTTTTTTCTTTTTTTTTCTTTTAAAGACCCATATTACAATTATCACAAAAAATATCACCACTGGCTATTTTTTCCAAACGAATGATGGAAATATAAAAATGGTAAATGATACAAATCCTCATCAGTAATATAGTAGTATTGAAAGTTGTGCGATGTTTCACACCCCTAATTTTATTTTCTATTGTCAAACAAAGTAAGCTTTGTATTAATTCTTCATCACAATATCTATGAAAGTAATTGAGGACTAGAAATGGAAAACGACCTAAATACCAATATACATAGACAATCTTTTTTTACGGAAAAAATTTCGTAAGGACCAAGCTAAAGAAAGTAGAGAATGCCCAAAGTGCGAGCTCCAGTAGTAATAGTTCAAATTAATCCTATATTTAGTCATGGCCTCAAGTACCAGATGCGAGTGTTTTTCATTTTTCGGCTCTCCTTAAAAAAATTCTTTTTTGGACTTAGGTCGTTTTGCATTTCTAATCCTCAATTGTTTTCGATTGCATCAACAATTTTACTGTTATAATTTCATTTTAACAGTCAAATTGTACTATATTTTTAAACGTATGGTTTTAACACACGAACTTACGTTGTTTGTTCTTCAAATTGCTTACATTTTTCTAGCTGCGTTCTTGATATTGTTTATAAGTACCATTTTTACTCACTTTGTATTTGACTTTTTTTTTTGATTGAATGACATAAGACAGTATTTTGGACTGAACATTTTCCAACGTTATAAGGTTATATGCTTGTAAGTAATTCACTCTAACCACTGTATCAAATATAATTTACAGAATCATGTTATTATTACGACACACATAAAAAAAAAAAACACGTTTTAGCCCAAATCTTCTCGACTTCCCAGAGCTGCGAGAGTTGAATTTTATTTGTGACTCTTTTTCGCAAATAAAATCCTAATGACCTCATTAGGAACACATTTTTGCTCCTCCCGAACTCTTAATGGTCCCAAATTGGGATCCTTGCAAATTTATTTCTCTTCGTCGGAACGAACTTTGGGAGGAAAAGTTATTCTATCATTAAACTGCACTCTGCTCAATGCCCGCATGAAATCGCTCGAGACTAGATTTTGTTTTAATAACCCGGTTGGTTTTTTTAGAATTGTATTTTTTAATTTGCTTTCCAAACTAGCGGCATTAAATAAAACACACGCAATGTATTTGTATTTTTAGTTACATAAGTTAGATATCTGTGGAAGGGGAAGATAAACTGTTTTATTGTAATGGTAATTCACTGGCACGAGTCATTTCGATTTTTATAATATTTGTACTGTACAAATAGCAGCAATTAGAGATGGGTTTCTGAACTAGGCTGGCAATTGACAGACAAATGACTCTTTTAACATAAAGAAGACTATATTAATCACGTTGAAATGCTTTGACAGTTTTGTGTTTTGTCAAGCAGTAACTATAACAATCTAGATTACCACGCTGTTTATTTCTCTGGTAACACTTTGCAAGCCTCTTCGTACGACAACTCCTGATAAAAAAAAAAATGCGTTGTCTATGTCCAATTTTCCATAATTATTTCTTTTGTTTTGTCTTAACCTAAAAGGAAAGCTAGAAAATAGATTTTCGAAGGATTTTTAGGGGAAAGAACTCCGTATTTGAATCTCAACTGGAATAAAATAGAAATATTTCAACAACCCAGTGAAAAACATTAACATATTCTTATAACTTCTAACTATTTTCGAAAGCATCATCTGGTACGCGAGCCTCAGATGGTTTTCTTGTTCCTGGTTTCAGTCTTGCAAATATGTTTCTCTTTCATTTGGTGATTCACCTAATATGGTAGAGTTCACAGTGAACATAAAAGTTGGGCCGCATTTCGCCATATTTCTTAATAAACTCTACTTACTTCGTAATTGCCCGAGCATATCCCCAACAGAGCAAGATCCCCTATTTGTTCCCTTGTTGTTAATCTCTTCCATCCCTTTGTTCCCTTTCTTTTGGTTCATCCGGTCACGCCCCCTCCGATCATCTTCATCTTCCCAATTTCTTCTCCTTGGTTATTTTCCCCTCATCCACGAATGATGCGAACAAGGCTAAGATACTAAATGGGAAGGCAAACTCGTGACTGTCTTCCATATTTCGGAAGGTTTCTTGTGTCGTCACAAGCGGTTCTGAATTTCAAGTATCCATGTAATATTATCTGTTTGATGACTATAATGCAAATTACTAAATTTTATTTCAATTTTTTAATAAATTTTAATTTGCCAAGTTATAATAATTTTTGTTATTACGTTTGGGGAAACATTGCTTGGTAAACAAAATTCGAATCAAAATAATTTCTCCTAGTACGTTTCCAAATTGATTTACATTTTTCAAACTGAATGACATCTATCTGCATTGCACCAAGTGGATTTGTTTGTTGGTATGGCCAATGTTTTTCAGTGGAGTATTCAGAAAGAGGACTCATTCCCTAAACTCATAAAAATCAAGGAAAAACTTCGATTTATTAAGTTGTAGTATCATTGTAAAAATTCATTAAATCTCACTTAAAACTATTATTTTCGTCATTAATTAGAAAATTTCCACAATCGGTTTTATAATAATGTCGTATTCAGAACAAATAGGGAACAGTTATGTAATTTGGTATCAAAGGATTTTAGGAAACATTTACCAAAGAACACCGAAGTCTTTGAATTTTGTAGATTTGCTAACGATAAAATAACTATAGCAGCTGAAATACTGAATAACGAATGGAAAAAAATCTACAGCATTTTTTCCCTATCATTTTCAAAACTACGAAAAAAATGACGAAAACATTGAATGCCACTGTTTACATTCCATAACTGAGTAAAAAAAAAAATAACCAGCTTAAGTTCCAACAATGAAGTGAACTTTATATCGTACTAGCAGTGTGGCCCCGCGCTGCTGGGGACTCTTTGATAGACATAGAAGTTTACATTTAAGAAAAAGTAGAACAGATGTAGTATAAAGCGTTTGGCGACTTTTTTCATTTAACGATCAGAAAAATCGTAAAAATTAAAAACACCGTCACTAAAAGAAAATTAAAACATTAATAATCATAAAATTTAGTTAAAATATAAATTATTAAGGGTACTCTTCCGTTAGATGGTTACCAGTTGGCTCCAAGCCTAAACGTTTAGCAGTTTAAATGACGTGTAAATGTATCGCCAATTCTAAAACTAGGAAGTATAAATTATTTGGAAGTTGTTAGTTTGTATTGTTAGGTCAGCAATTTGGCGTCTTTTATCTGATACCGGGCTAGAATGGTAATAGTACCAAATTAACTTTAAAAAAGAAATCTTTGCGAGAAACAACATTTATCTGTACAAAACCACCAAATAAAATTGCGCCACAGAAATGTTTTATGCTACACCTGTACCAAAATTTTTTGTATTCTTCAAAATTTTTTAGTACACAAAAAAAGCCTTACCAACTTCATAATAACGACCAAAATAAAGCATCAAAGAAATAAAATCGAAAATTAAATACTACGCTTCTGGTGTATATTGTAAAAACATGTATAATACACAATATATCGTTTTACTTATACATGTATAAGTAAAACATGTATAATACACAATATATCGTTTTACTTATACATGTATAAATAAAACATGTATAATACACAAAATGTATTCAAATCTAGATTAAATTGTATGAAACTCGATACACATTAAAAAAGCACTATACTAATGAAAACAATCAAAAGAAGGAATTTTGATATTCTGGGTTAAATACTAAAGAAAATGAATAAATATTTACATTAGAATAAAAAGAAAATTTAACAAATGCCGAAATATTTTTAAAGTTTTAAAGTTTTCGGTGAATTTCAATAATCTTAGCCGTTATGTTTACAATATTATGTTACGAATATTATGTAGCATTACGTTTTAAAATGGAGTAAATACAGTTGACAGTAAATATATGGAAAATAATGATAATATTAGAACCACTTATTGGACATGCGATTGTAATACATAAAATTAATCAGAAAAATAAGGGGAACACATTAAAATAACTTTTGGTTTTATTCTGATGTAATAAAAAGAATATAGTTGCCATTCCAAGAATTTTTTTTTATTGTCATTAAATTTTAATGAAAACAACTTTAAATCGAATTTAAAAGTTGTTCTCTACAATCTCCATGTACTAAAGCTTCTATGTATCAAACTTCGTACCTCTAGGTGCAAAACTGAGGATTTGTTTAAATTTCAGACAGACAACTTAGTTTTATATAAATAGATTAGCAAAGTTCGATTCATCTCAAGTCTCGATTTTATGAATGCTAGAAGATTTGTTAATTAGACTTACTCTAATTACACTCGAATAGATATTAATATGAACTTTTAAATGTTAGTTATAGATTTGGTACTTGGAAAACCAGGAGGTTTAAGTCCTTACTATCGATAGCTTTAATAAACAAACCAATTATCATTTTAATACTATGTATTCCAATTAAGACAAGTATGTTACTTCGAAATAAATAATAGTGATAAAGTTACAGAGACATACAAAGAACACTTTCGTGTTACGGGAAAGTATTCGAAAAATCCCGGTTAAATCCCGACATTCCTCCTATAGCAAAAATTCAGGATCTACCTTTTCTCCTATAAAAAAAAATCCTCGATCCGTGTCTGTTATCCGTTGTAGAAGTCTTTCTATGACGTCATCTGCATTAAGAGAAGGAGATGAAGCCTCTCTTGCTTTAACGGGGATTAATGAAACAGTCTCTTTGTGCTTCCTCCCAACACATTCCTGTTCCATTATCGTTTGTTTTGTACTAGGATAATCTTGTTGTCCAGGGAAACAGCAAATTAAGGCAGCCTCTCTCGTCCTATGTATACATGTTTGTCCCGGGTCGTCAAGTATATTTTTCTTTTGAGTGTAGATGCTAGTTTTATTGGGGCTTTCTGGGGGAATAAAAGATGTGTGGCCGTGAAAAATGACTCGTGTTGGCAGACACCATGCAATCGGGTTTTCCTGCGACTCCCTTGTTTAAGAATGGAGAGGAGAAATTCGTCATTCGTTCTCATGATCGGTTGTTATTCGTCTTTTATTGTGTGACCTCATGTATCTCTGCTCGAATGATGTACTACGTAACTTGTCGCTTTGAATTTGAAGGAAGAGTGCAAGTTCGTTTAAAAGAAGGGATGTAAAGTGTTGGACATTTAAATGAAAGATATTTCTGATGAAAACTATTTTTGAAAATAAATGCAAGTGAATGAAAGAATGAGAGAGGAGTATCATAACAAACGAGATTCTGTTAGTAATCAAGCTACTTAAAGAAGGTATCCATATTTTAGGAGCGTGGTAAACCATTCAAATAACTCTTTCGATGTTTTCCTTCTTTTTTAAAAAACACACTACAGAATGTAACATAAAAATATTTCGTAATCATTTCAAAATTTATTGAACCCTTGAATGCAATGTGTAAAAATTTCTTGTCTCAGCCTTAGAAGGAATGTAAAAGAATGCATCATCAATTTCTTTGTCATTCATATTAAAAATTCTTGACCTAATAGGATAATCATTTGTATCGCATCGAAACAAATCATAATTTTTACAGTTGCTTGATAACCAAAATGGTAAATAACAACTTGTCAACAAAAATGTAATTGCGGACAATTCTTCGCAACCTTCAAATACAAAATTTTTATTAACTAGTTTACAAAGCTGATTCCATACTGATGCCCAATATCACCATTTAACGAAATAAAATAGATTAGCAATGCTTACTTGTATCCCTAAACGAATTAAGAGCTAAAACAGATGAGCCCATCTTACACAGCAGATCTTTTGTTCCTCTTCGTTAAGTAGTCCTCCCGAGCTGAATTGCTCTTAAGTGGTGGTGCCAAGCGAATCGTCGAAAAAGCCATTTATGGAGCCTAATCCTTTATTGATTTACCACAAAGCATTTGTTGAACGCATCTATTATATTTCCGCTTTTTAATCTGTTGTAGGAGGGTTGTTTTTTCCGATACACTCTGAGATGCATAGCTGTTGTCCAAGGCTAATGAATACAATAAATGATCTCGTTTATTTTCTATTGGGGTATCTGGTGAAGGATTTCCAAGCATTCCATCTTTTGGTGACATAGACAGTTTCTTCTAGAAATAAATACCTCCCAGAAACCCTTTTTGAAATTCGGAGTCATTTTGTAAGGATGTTTATCACTCCGTTAGCTGTTATGCGAACAAAAAAACAAACAAACAATACTATCACCCTCAAATAAATCAACTTATCAACGACGTCAATGTTTCGTAATTGAATAATGAAAATTGTTATTGGAAGTGATATTGTAAACATGGAATGAAACATATTTAAAATGTTAATTTGCTTTTACATAAAAAAAAAAAATGCTCCTATGGCACAGCTGTACTTTATACGACTGGTAAAATAATATAACAAATAAAAACCAAATTTCTAAAAAATCATTTATATGCATTGTCAATTTTTATATTCATTAAAACAGCGCCGATATCAAAAACATTTCTATCAGCAAAATGTGCTGCAAACTGCGTTTCAAAATTTATTTATTAAAAATGAATGTGAATTTATGCTCTCACACTCAAATATCATTAATTTATTCTGATTAAAGTAATTTTATTATTTATTTATTAAACAAAATTTGGCAATAGGAAAGAGTTTCTACAGTAATCGGTTCAATGATATTTTAACGCGATTTTATTAGCATTCCGAAAAATCTACCTTTTAGTGACAACAGCCCCAAAATTTGATAGAATGCATTGTTATCGACATCGAACCTATCTGCCAAGTTTCAGCCCAATTGGATGACGGCACAAGGGTTTAATTAGGCGTCCACAGATTTGCCTCCCATCGACAAAATCGAAGTTAATATCAAATTTAATTTATATTAATATAAATTAACTCTTGAAATTAATAAACCTGTATTTTATTAAATTCAAGAGTTAATTTATGACTGTTATGTTTATAAAATCTGTTAAAAAATTTTGAAACACAATTTACAAGTTCTTAGGTCGGTGTTATTTTATATGAAGCAGTAATAAGATGTTTTAATATGCAAACTAGGCAGTTTTGGTAAAGTTTTTTGTAATTAGCTAGTTTTGGAATTGGACCTTTTGGAACTAGCTAGTTTTGGCACTGTTAATGCAACTGGTCAGTTTTGGAAATCAAAAACAACAATGAGATTGAATGTGATGTTATAGGTCTGCATAATGAAAATGTCCCCCAGTTTATTAGCAAAAATAATTTTGTGGAAGCTTACAACTAGTGAGTAGGGCTCTTTTTTATTGCAACTAGCAAGTTCAGGAAATGACTTTATGAAAGCTGCCATCTTACATACTAGCAAGTAGATAGTTTTGGAACAGTATCTGTGTTTGCAACAAGACAGTTTTGGAAATGGAATGAAATGCAACTAGGTCCGGTTGGAATTTGTATTCGATTTTAAGTCCATTTTTTTAAACAGGATTTAGAAACTTTTGCCATTGTAAAACAATTTTAAAATGCATATTTCAGTTGTGCCAACAACATACAATAAATATCTCAACTTTTCAAATTTTATCTATTAGGCAGTTTTGGAAATGGACGACTCATATGAAGGCGCTCTTTAAACGATAAGTATTGCCTTTCCACGTAAAGGAAATGATGTCGTTAGATGCCTTCTCTTGTAGCTCTTTGCCTTGGATTTTGTCACTTATTCTTTCTTGTGATAAAAGAATCGAGTTTTTTCTTAAATACAGATCGATGTTTTTTCCCCCCTCTTTGAGTGGATCGATGTTTTGGGGGTAATGGATGCCTTTGCTTCGATCCGCCTTTCCAGTAAGCGTTAAATAATCGAACGGAGTCGTAATCCATCAAAAGGCAGCTTGGTACTAATACTAGCACGTGGTGAGCCGTGTCGCTGCGCTCATATTGTTTACTGTAACACTGCATGACCTACTTTAGTAAAATTTTAAAAGAAAAAGTGTTCTATTCACTATGTTACATATGTTGGGTAGTATTTTGATGGAAGTTTAAGATAATATTATATATATTTTTGGAAGTTATATATTTTTTAATTTCGATAAATATACACTATAAGAAAATTTGATCTACCTTTCACCAAAAATTGGTTCCCATTTAGCTGCAACCAACATTTGGCGGTTAGTTTCACGATTTAATGGTGCTACCTCGGACCGCAAGCGCTATAAATCGTGAAACTAAGCACCAAATGTTGGCTGCAGCTAAATGGGAAACAAGTTTTGATGCAAGGTGGATCGAAATTTCTAACAGTGTACTTGTATCTTTTTACTCTTACAGTGTAAAAGAAAAGGTCAATGTTACTTTAATAAAATATTTAAAAAATCAACTTTTATAAGCTCCTGAGAATTCGTGTTGAAATACTTGTCATTGGACTATTAAAAAAAATCAAAGTCTCATATATAGATGATTAGTTGTCTGTAGTGAAGATTTTCTGACACGTGCGAATACTTTTACATTTTTTTTTATCCATTTTAAATATAATTTTTTTTTTTTTTAAATAAAGAACAACCACGTGAACGGGGCTGAGATACCACTGTCGGGAGATTAATTACTAAAAAGTCGATGAATTAGTGATTTTTCTTTGTTGGCAACTGAGCTGCACACAGATTTTATTTATTCTTAAATGATTCTAAAATATTTAGAAATTTTTAAACCAGTTGTACATTATTTACAACCTATGAAAATTTAGACATTTTGAAAATGGTTTTTGAATCAATCCTATAATTCAAAGTTGAAAATTCCTACAAATTTTGAATTTTGTTATAATATTATTATAAACTATAATTGAATTCTAAAAATATGCTTCTCCTGTGCAGTATTAAAATTTTATTAATAAATTTTGTCAATATTCATAATAAATTGGGTAAAATAATACCCACCAAAAACATCTCAGTAATAATCTAACTCATATTTTTTTTTAAATATGAATCCTTTATATGCATTTCAAATTTTTGTATTCATTAAAAAAAGTGCCGTTTTTGTTGTCAGCTTGTGCTTGGTGTTGACATGTAATTTTAAATATTAAAAATATCTCTATCAGAAAATATGCTGTAAACTACTATTCAAAGTTTATTCATTAAAAAGGAATGCGAATTCATGCTCTCACATTCAAGTATCTTTTATTTTTCTGATTAAAATATGTATTTATTTATTTAAAACAATTTTGGCAACAGGAAAGAGTTTCTTCAACGATCGTTTAAAGGCTATTTCAGCACGATTGGATGACGGAAGTTGGTTTATTAGTATTCCGTTAAAGTAACTATTTAATGACAGTGACAGCTGCAAAAATTTGATAGAATGTATTGTCATCGACATAGAATCTATCTTTTAAGTTTCAGCTCGATTGGATGACGGCAAGAGGGTTAATTACGCCTCCACAGAATTGCACGTCATCGACATACCCAGTCATACTCACATACAAAATCGAAGTTAATATAAAGGATTTAAAAAGGCGCAGAGTTATTCTTGCAATAGTTATAGGGCTGCAAAAAGTATTGAAATCTAAAGTACAGCCAAATTAAACGTTATTATATATTACTGGCAATCAAAATTACAGAAATTTTAAACAAGATATTTTCTTCCCCTTGTTAAAATCAACTTTCATAAGCCTAAATATGGAGTTACAAACTTGGTTATATAGCGTATTCTGGAGCACTTGTTTGCCAATATCATTTGATCTTGTAGTTTTATTAAATTTTGTTATTTGTATTTCATAGAATGAAAGTACTGATCCTACTTATACTTTACTTAAAATGCTACGCATATAAAAGTTAGCGTTTTGTTTCAATAAAGTTTCGATTACACATTTATTTTTACGTGACTTTTCAATTTACTTAGTTTACCATTCAGTTTAAAATTCTCTCTCAAACTATTTTTATACCAACTTGATCCATTTTTTTACTACCGGTATAAAAGGTGTTTTAGGAAAAATATCCGAAACGTCCCATCATTGTGTACTTTCCTACGAAATTTAATCCGACTGGTATTACCCTTATGGCTATTCATAAAGCAAAGAGAATGGTTTTAGTAAAGAAGGAATCATGATTCAATTTCTGGAATGCCCGCATCTTTGGATAAAAAAAAAACTTGGGAGTGTTCTCTGGAATTAAACGATCCAATTTAAATCTTTCAAAGCTGATCACAGCAGCACGTTTTCTCATACTCTAGCGGGGAAAATATTGTTTTTCAAAAATACTCTACATCTTATTTTGTGTTTGGATGCAAAATTATTTATTATTTGGCAGCTTTGTTGATGATTAATGTAGTTCATCACGTAGCATTTAAAATGTATGGATTTGAAAGTATGGAGAACGTCGTGCAGATAATATTTTTAAATCGAACTTAATATTGAATGTTAATACTTGATACTACTTCATAAATACAATAACAGACTGAGTGAAATAAGAAGACGAGTATCTCAACGTATTTTAACATTGGCAATGTTGTTTTTATTTCAATAGAAAATTTGAAAATTGAAATAAAAATTGAGAAATAAGATTGGGGAAAGTAAAATCAGTTTTAGTTCCATAAAGATGTGATCAGTATACCTTAAGCGCAGAAAAAAACAATAGACGTTGAAGACTAGTTATAGAATAAAAATAAACACTCGAGAAGTTATTTTAATTTCCTTTTCTCATTTGGATTACTCTCGCAACGAAACTGTGTTGTACAAGTGCTATTGATATTACGTGAATCACTTGCGCGGATTGTACGAAATTCTGGACATAATCCAGTTAAATGTTGATATGCACGTAGCTAAATGTCAAACTATTTCCAATATTCACGTTTTCATTTCTACTTCAATAAATGGTTAGTGCTCCCTTCTTCGTATCCCGTCCTAATATCCCGTTAAATAAATCTAATGAATCAAAACAATCGTTAGGGCTCCAGCAAATCAAGTGCAGGGGCGCATGATGTTTCCATCCCCACAGTTTGAGACGCAAGTGTCTCGAAGTTAAACATCAGCAAATGGAAAATGTCTTGGTGCCTAATCTTGAAAAGGGGAATACTTTACTTTCCCCTCAGCAGCAAGTGTCAACATCAAGAGAACGGATTGAAATGTAAATCCTTGGCAGGGATTTGTATGCATTCACTTGTGTATTGGTGTCGATCGTTCGGAAGTTGGCTGCTTTAAATTTTTCGATGCCGATTTCCATCTGATAAGAGTAAGAGTCTATGATTAGAAACTGTTACGCGTTCTCTTTAAGGCGTTACCTTTAAATGATTCGCAAAGCTGTTAAACAGATTACTTGGAAATAAGCAGGCAGAATGCGTTTATTTTGAAGTACATGGTCACATCTTCTATTCTTTTTATTATAAATAAATTAAAATTGTATTAAGGATACAGCGGGATAAAGGCACAATTTAAAGCTTTTACTGAAAATGTAATTCTCACACCATTCAGAAGCATATGGAGGGTAGTCTATAGCTTCATTTGTAAACAAAGACAATATATGAGGTATACTAGGGGAAAAGACGAAGTAGTTCCCAAAGCGAGGTGTTGATTTTGCAATTTATCTCCTGTTCCTTTCATAGTTTGGTGCCCCAAACCCTAGAACGCTATACGAAAGACAAGTCTTGATTGATTATTGATACAAATTTGCTGGGTTACCATACCTCGGATATTAAATTCTAAGCTGTGTCGTCATATAATACTTCTAGAACATCACATGTTTTGAGGCATTTTAGAATTTGTACACATCAATTACATTTCAAAACTAAGCACATACTATGAAAAGTACTACGTTGCATATTTCTTAAAGGCAAAATTGCTCTTTAGTATAAAAAATATTAAATTTACCAACATTGCGTGAATGGTAATTATCGTGTGGATGTTTCTACTATGCTGTATGAAGCTTATAGCGAGAAAATCCCATCAATCAAAAAGGATAAGTTCACTGTTTTCAAAGCATGTTTAAAAGGTCAACATTACCTACAATTTAACCGTATCAAATCTTTATAAAACAGTCTGAATGACTATTTAGATTACGTGAAATTGTCATTATTGGAATTTTGCTTTTAAAAAATATCGCTCATGTTATTTTAATATTACACACAGGACAATAGACGACTTTATAACGCCATCTATTGTGTTTTAACGACTACAGAAAAGAAAGAAAGAAAAAATTTGATTTCGAATAAGTCAAGAAACGTATCATTGCATGCTGCCTTATTATCATATAGTATTTGAAAATGTAGCGAAATTTTCACAAAATATTTTCTTTCATATCCATTTGCATTCGATATTCCCTCAGGAAATTAAGTAACCATGGTCTACTCAAACCATTTTTAGTACGAATGAAAGATACAAAATATAATACATCTTACTTTACTGCAAGTCGAGGCCAAAATTTATGGTTTTCGCCAGTTTGTTTGCCAGGAATCCAGGGAATTTTCTTCTAGAAATGTTTCTTGAAATAGCGCAACAATGGCGAAGAAATATGGAGCTCGATATTTCTTGGTTCGAAAACGAACATCACTTGAAATGGCTTGATTTTTTTTTTTCAATCTTCACCCGACGCCGTCTTAGTACCGAGGAAATTGTTTTTGGCAAAGACCTTTTTTTTTTTATTTCGGGCTTCTTTATTTTTAAGGTAACGTATTTTGTTAAATGTAGGAATTTCTGACATTTTATCTATCGACCATTGTTATTTCTATGGGGGCGAAATTTAATCTCATAATGCAGCCAAGAAGTTACGAAAGCCTTCCATTTTTTACTTCTGGCTGGTTGAGCATTTGATATATTGAAAATCGTAATGCTGAATATAGTTTTTTTTTCTTTCTGTTTGTGGACGAAATAGTTGCCGAAAGTTGGATTTCTTGAAATACACATTGTTTTTATTTTGTAGAAACGGTTTTAGTAGTAAACTTACAGAAGCGTACCTTGTGAGGGTTGTAACACTTGTTTATTAGTAATTAACGTTCAATTAGTTCTGGAATAAAGTTTGAGATATTTGCATTTAAGATTTTATTCACTTAAATGTTTTCTTTGTACGTTGTTGTGATAGGAAAATGTCAATAAATAGGAATAAATTACCATCTGGCTAACAAAAATGTTCCACTTTCCATAATCTCTGTTTTTTTAAGCCAAGAGTTAACATTATAAAAAAAAAAACGTAATCTATACCTACTGCCGATTTTCCTTATAAACTCGATAAAAACCTTTTGGAATACAAGCGTACCAACAATCAATTCAGGGAATTAGTTTACAGAGTCTGATTCAATTACTAAATTGTTTTGGTGCAGTACCGATCCATTCCAGCTTTTATGTTTCATCATCATTCACCAATTGTCAATTGCTTAAACGAACCATGTGAATTGCTTTTTATATTTTCATAAATGAGCGACATTTCTCTGTTTCTAACATCAGAGATCTCTCCTGTCTAATTGCGCACCGATTATCTTTCAAATTGCTTGCTCTGGCCAGTGGTGAACATGCAAATGAATGTACGATCACGCCGTTAATATTTGTAATGAGATGGGAGAATGATTTCTGACTGCTTTGGGGACCATTTGTTTTGTTTCGTACGTTGTAACAACCAACAATGGAAGGGAAGCCATATGCTTTGATTTATTTGATATAAATTAGATTTTGTTTAGTGTCAATTAGATTCATGTCAGTGACTTATTTTTAAATCCTTTATATTAACTTCGATTTTGTGTGTTTGTGTGTGGGTATGTATTAGGGAGGAGTGAAAAAATGAAAATTTGATAAATGTAAAGTAATAGTGCGGAAAAGTTGTCTTTCTTATTTACCATGTAAAAGCATTTAATTGACAAATGATATCTTGAGGTTCCACTCGGGGCATGAAATTGACAAATAATGTATGAAATCTTGATAAAGGCCACCGATTGAGTATGACATGGGTAGTTTGGAAATTCAGACACTTCAGGTGCCATCAAGCACCATTTCTTTGAAAACTTCATCTGAAATGTACATGGTAATTCGCGGTTCAGTTTTTTCCCAATTCTGACAATCGCTGATATCATATACTAGTCTTCAGTTTAAATTGTGAATTTACTGACTCCAATGTAGTATTTTGCAGTTAAGATTCGACGTACCAACCAATCTCCTTGATGAATTTCAGATCATTTTTAATCATAGTGAATTGTAAATATTCTGGACTACTAAAGAAACCGTTGAGTTAAATCACAGGATCGATCACAGCTTTCAGTTCTATGGTGAATTTTAATCATGAACTACGATGTCGCATGAATTTTTGTAACGTATTCTGCTAGCGTGTATAGATTCTGTGATGGATTATTGGTTTCCATGTATAAAAGCATATTACGATTTGCAGTTGTTAATCACTCTAAATGTGATAATGCTCCAGGTTCTCGTCTTGATAAAGCTGTTGAACACTGTCCGCTAGCCACAGTTTGGTAAACATCAAATAAGTACTGTTGATCAATGTTTAAGTCTATCAATTTGTGGCAAGCTTACTGAAAATGTTTCAAACGGTAGAATTGCTAACTGTTAAATGACAATTATTCATTGTTTTGCCAATTATACCAGAGAACGCACTAGGACCTAAATGTTGCACTAGATCGTTTGAAAGGAACTGGCATACAAATCATTGTAAGAGGTTTTTTTTTTTTTTTTTTTTTTTTAAATAAAATACTTTGAGCAACCTTATTACTATTCCATTTCTTCCAGTAATGACATTCGTCATTACCATCGAAGTACAATCCATGCACTGATGTTGGTGGTTCTTTCTGTAACCTGTATGCTCAACATTTTTTTTTTTTTGCTCTCATGATTTTGCTACGGTCAATAACGCTTGAGGAATCTTGATCCGTTACTATACCTACATCTTAAAGCATGGTACTTGCGATTGCTGCTGCTCTGTCATAAAGACCGTATCTGTCACACCCACTTTCGAACTTTGGTATAGGAAGTTGTATTTGTTGTGAATTGCGGTGGCTGCGCAGCTCCATGACTGTGGCTGTTGAGGTAGAAGGCATGAAAATATCATCGTGTTATATCATTTCTGATGAACTTGTCCCTAAGAACATTGGTGCTGTATTTTCAGTTCTTGTAGCAACTTTAGAAAGTCAAGATTGTTCCTGTGCTTTTCGGGCGGATTTTTGTCAAAAGATCTTTGTTGTCTTTATGTCAACTGCAGTTCTAATGAACATTTTTCTAACTATTCATTGATAATGAAGAAACACCTGTTCTTGAACGGGGACTTTTCAAATTTTTTCACAACTGCAAAAGAAATATCCACATTTACGGGTTGCTGTATCAAATAATTTTAGTTCTTCTCTGAATGCTTTGAACTTGACCTAGTAATATTTACTTATTTAAATCCCTTTAATTGATTTCAACAATCCTTTGTATTTGAGTATGTAAGCTATCTTTCATATTTCTTTTTCTCTAAAGCGATAATTTCTAAGACTTCTTTTACGGTCGGTTCTTTCATTGTTTCACAGGGCTTTAAATCATGCCTCACATATAATAAGCACTTTATAACGTCTTTATACGTGAAATAAACAATCTTACTAAACCTCTTTGATTCTCCAAACATTTTTAGGGCATTTTATTGTAGTTCTTGTTTTAACTTTGCTACTAGTAGTCATTTCTCATAATGCACTAGGACACATAAGTACGAGCTCAACTAATGAATACCTCTGTTTCCTGTTAATGTTCCCTTGAAGTCAAGTGCTTTTAGACAAATTCAGTCCTTAAATTCTGCTCGATATTTTAAGGATACCAATTTGCAAAGCTTTCATTTAAGGCTTTTTTTCAGTTATGTATTTTTAGTAGCAAATCGCAAGCATAGTGATATCGGGCAGAAACAGGCGACTTGTTTGAGAAGCAATTACAGCGGGTTAGCGAGCATTTTCGCTTATACTTTTGCTCCACCCTAGTATGTATGTCGATGGCGGGCAATTCTGCGAAGGCCTAAAAGAAGTATTAGTTGTTGTCCCTTTTTTTTTTTTAACTCATCAGTATGTCTGTTCTTTTCCAGCTATGTAAAGGAAAGATTTTATATTTTTAATTGATTTATATATTGTTTTATCTTGTCAAGTTTACTGTTGTCAACCTAAAAGTATATTTATTCAACCTGTAACAAATGATAACCCCTGTACAAAATTTTACCTAAATTTAAATAAATACTGTTCCGGCAGTGCTGGACGCTCGGGGGACCTTCTCTCGTGCTGGGGTTTCACTTTCCTCCCGTCCGGAGAAACAAAGGCATTAAACCCTACTGGGTAAATTCTCCGGTTTGGGGCACTCCAATGCCTTCTATTAAATTTTGTGATATGTCACTGTCCCTAAAAGGTCACTGTTACCGATTACTAATTAACCAACTTGCCGTTATCCAATCGCGCTGAAATAGCATTTAACTGATCGTTGAAGAAACTCTTTCCTGTTTTCAAAACAATTTTAATAAATAAATAATAAAATTGTTTTAATCAGAATAAATAAAAGATATTTGGAGTGCATAAATTCCCATTCATTTTTTATGAGTAAATTTTTATAAGTAATTTACCCACATCTTGCTGATAAAGATGTTTTTAATATTAAAAATTTGATGCAAATACCAAACACATGCTGACAACAGAAACGGCGCTATATTAATGAACATAAAATTTGTCAATGAATATGAAGAATTTATATTTAAAACTTTGTTTTTAAGGGTTATATTATTGATGTGTTTGTAATCGCAGAGATATCTCTTTTTAACTTTAGTAAGATTTAGAACTTGTAAAAAATACACTTGGTGTGTTTGTAATCGCAGAGATATCTCTTTTTAACTTAAAAAGACAAATAACTTGTAAAAAATAGACATGGGCGTTACCTGGAAAATACAAAGGGTAGACGCACAGCACATCACTGTTATTGGAAAAAAGGAAACATACAACGATAAGCTGTAAATTGAAGCAATTGAATACTTTAAGTTAATGAAATATCCAAAGTAAACGTCAGTACAGCCCACTCTGCATCTTTTTGTGGTTTAGTTTCATTTGAAAGCATTGTAGTAGGATAAGGATGCCTATTATCAGGAATCCTACTTTCTAGGCAAACAATATATTTTTTTATTATTCCATGGCGTGACCAAAGTTTTGTCAAACGTCAAGAATTTATCGCGTCATTCGTCAAACCAAATACTAAAGAATCCATAAGTATTGACTTTGCTCTTGCTGTTTAATGAGGTTATTTAATCGAGTTTAAAAATCAAATCGATTTTTTCGAAACATAATTTCCGCTTCGACACTACACTAATACTCTGTCCGTTGCCCGTCAAAGGTTATAGGATTCACAAAAAAATTACAAATACTACATACACTTGTGATATGTCAAATGGAAAGTCTTGATTAGGCAATTCTTTTCACTTAAACTTAATTAGAAATTGATACCTGAAGATTATTCACAATACCTTACGCCTGAACTATAAAGGCTTCATTCATGTGTCAAGTGTCAGTTTGAAATTCTCTATAAGATTAGAAGAGTTATGAAAAAAGAAAAAAATCATTCGAAAGTTTTAGCTAGAAGTGTTCTACAATTAGATCCAAAGAGGTTTTCCACAGTAACTCTTTATGAAATTCACCTCTTGGCTTCGAATAAAGTATCGGACAGGAAATTGTACATTAATTTGGTGACGTATGTTTCAAATCCCGTTTTACCCTGTGACGGCGAATTCGCAGTTATAATGAGGGAGAAGAAACATTGCTCTAATCTTCACTATCGAAGAATATGACATTTTGATTGGGTCTTCTATTAAGAATGATCGGTTCGAGGTGAAAAGAGCAGAAGAAAAAGATTTTTTGAACTTCAAATCATGAGGGGCCACAAATTTTATATATATGCAGTTTTCCCACTTTTCCAAACATAAGCATGTTGTAATCGCCCAAACCTTATACTGATGGATTTTGCAGTCACTCTTTTCGGTTAAATAACAATCAAAAGCTGCCCCTATCACTCCCAAATAAACCAGTATATCCAAGTGGGGAAATCTCCAGAATCAATATTAAATAATTGAAGATATAAATAAACTGATGAAATACATCTTTGATGAAAAAACCATTCGAGCATTAAAAGCTAGGCGTCCACTATTTATTTTACCTCTCTGCTCTGCTCGTAGTGGACGCTCAGCTTTATACAGATCACCAGTGGCTTACTTCTAACTCAGAGTTATTAGAGAACTACTCTAATGATGAATGCATTTTATTTTTATAACTACGTGCAAAAAATTCAACTTTATTTGATCATTTTTAATCAGAAATTGTGGCGTAAGTAACACTTTTCCTCGAGGAGTGTGGGAAAGTAAATTCTCGTACTAATGTGAAAAAGTACTTTCTCGCACGCCTCGTGCTTCAATTTTATATAGTTTAGGTATAGAAATGACGGTTTAAGCTAGGCGTGCACTATCGCTGAGCAGAGCGGACTGAATTAGAGCCAATTACAAGGCTGTCAAAGTCCGTTGTAGCACGAGGCACGTTCTACAGTAGACGTTGGCAGCCTTGGGAGTTGGCTCTAATCTAATACGCTCTGCTTTGCTCAGCGATAGTGGCTAGCTTTTCGCCTAGCCAGGGCCGTCGCTAAGAATTTTGGTTGGGGGGGCGTAGACATCCTTTTGCCGACTGAAATCAAGGCATGCCCGGTGTAAATATAGAAAATATAAATTAAGGTGCTAATAAATTGTTAACTAATTTTTATTAATGTAAAATTAACGTATAATTAATTATTAATTAATGTAAAACTAATTTTTTTTAGAGAATACTTAGTCGGGGGTTTGGGTGATACTAGTATCGAAAACATTTAAAATCATGTTCCCGAAACAATTTTGATCAATATCACACCTCCATTTTTTTTTTCTTTGAAAAAATTAATAAAAAACTAGATTATAAATTTTTTATTTAATTGTGAATTATTTTGTTTAATGTGCAATTAGTTTTAATTACTTTTAAATTACCGTCTAAACAATTTTTAATATTTTATGGCATTTTATTAATACGTAATTAATGTCAAATTTTAAGTAAATTCCCATCACATTATAGTTAAAGTTCTTTCAAATTTATTTAATTTTTCATTTCTTTTTAGTAAATTAACTCTTCCTCTCCGAACAAAGGAGATTATTTTTGGAAGCGTTTTTATTTGGAGGCAGGGGGGGGGAGACATTTATACCTTGCAGATAGATAGAATCCCCCCCCCCCCTCCCACGATCTTAAACCAATTCAGTAAACTGAGAAGTACAAGTGCTTCATTTCGATACAATTGTTTTTAAATTCAATATTCGATACAAATTTTTTTTAAATTTTCTAATTGCAGTTTCGAAAAAAAATAATTAAACGTGTAAAAGTGGTTGGAAAATAGCACTTTAACACGAAATTAAATAGATGAAAATTATTATCAAATAGGTGACTTTTTTATAAAGCATTGTATAAAGGTTGATCAAAAAAACAAATTCTGGAAAAATCTTCTTTTTAAAATTCTGGCGGACTATTCTATTACAGAAAATTATCTACGCGAAGCACTGCAATTTTTATAATAGATACAATGTCAGGGATATAAGAATCATGCACTTGCACTCCTTCCCCTCTGGGTTTCGAAAAATAAAGTAACGTGGAAAAAAAAAGTGGTAAAATTTACTAGAAAAAAATGTATAGATATTAATTTATCCATTTGAACAGAACATTGAAGAACAATTATTAACTAACATCCAATTAGGAAATCCAATTCCATTCTTCGAAAAATCAAGGATTAAACGAAAACTTTTGTCGCCTTACATCTTCCTGCAAATAATCATGTAGGCGTTCATGGAGACTATAATTGCAATGCAAAAGACAATAATTATTAAAATGATTTGTCAATTATTTTATTTTTAAATACTTTTTAACACATTTTCCTAACTAAAAAAAGAAAAGATTTTGATTTTTCCTGAAAAGTGTATTAATAGTAAAACTTAATTTTTTTGTAACAATTTAATCCAGGAATCTACTCTTTAAAAGTAATTACTTCGAGTATATATTTTTACCAAAATTGCTGATTATTTTGTTAGAATAAATTCGATATCGCCTTCCAGTTTACATGTGGCATACATTATTTTGGGAATGCATTTTCAATATATGAAGTACACGGTGGTCATAAAGAAACTGTGTCGTTGTCAACCTCTAGCTTCCGTTCCATTTAACAGATCGAGATGAGATTTCAGGTACAGTTATTCAGAGGTATGAGCTCGAGATTCTGTGAATTTCAACAAATGGCACTCACGTTTATGGTTATAGTGTTATAGGTATATGCACGAAATTTTCAAATGACAACGCCTGCTTTTTCCTGTCGTAAAATGCTCAGCGCATGAGGAAACCTTAAAGCAGGGATGAGAGTGATCAGAGAGCAAAAGGGAGGAAATCCAAAAATTCGTTAAAAAACTCGCGGAAGGAATACACAAAAAATTTACAAAATAAGTATGCAGGAAGGATGATTCAATAATTTTAAAGATACAATGAAATTTCTCATACTATATAATAATTACATTTCAAATATTAGAAGTTAGTGAAGTAATCTGTGAGGAAAGGGGAGCTAAGAGGGAAAATCTTCTGTTCAGATATGTGGAAAAGTATACTTTTTGCAGGAAAAACTGATTCAGATAGAAAAAACGCAGATCCTTAAAACAGGGACAAAGAGAAGGAAAATGTTACATAAAAAACCAAAAAGGAGGAAAACTGTCATCCCTGCTAAAAAGAGTTGGAACGGTACGTGTATCACAAAAAAACGGACGCATTATGCACGCACGAAAAAAAAAAAGCTCTGCGAACAGCAAACAAAAACGCGATCGAGGCACACGATGGAAATTTGCATTTGACAGAGGCCAAAGCTCACATGAGTGCCATCACAGGCAATTTAATCGGTTTTCTAAGTTGAATATTTGGTGAACGGCCTCCATTGCTCCGATTGTGTTTTTGTTGGCAGTTCACAGATCTGTATTTTGTGCGTCCGTTTTTTGTGATACACGTACAATTCCAACGCTCTTTAAGGTTTTTGCATGCGGTGATCACTTTTCGATGGGAAAAAGTAGGTGTTGCCATTCGTAACTATATCCGGGGTAATCGTGAGCGCCATTTTGCCGAAATTCGCAGAATTCCGACCTCCTACCTCTAAATAACTATACCTGAAATCTCATCTCGATCTGTTGAACGAGACTGCCGTTAGAGGTCATATATCGCAAAGTTTCTTTATGACCATCCTGTATATAACATCATTTATGGAGTTCCACTTGACATTAATTGCAATAACTTTGTAAAATGAGGGTCGATTTTCGTATACAAAAATTTTGTATAAAACCTTTAACTCATATGATGTACATTACGTACTTTATGTAAAGGGCGTTTAATGTGTATGTGATGGTTTTTGAGGAGTTATCAGACGTACCACAAATACAAGTATATCATCTACTGTAACACATCAAAGTTATCTAATGTCAGTGAAGATATCAATGCTTAGATTATTTTAATGTTCCTGTCAAAAAGGATACACTTATTCCTATTCAAAATTGCCGACCGTCAACTGAGGCTGCATTGTGATCACATTTTTATAATACTAATGATGATTTTAATTATTTGTACTTTTTCCATTCAATATGTTTTGAAACATCCGTCAGTGGGAATTTTTAAAAGAAGGGATGAAATTTCAGAGATTTGCCGACTACCAGCATTTCTAAAAACTTTGACGGGGTGAGATAATGAAGATATTTATATGGTAATATTTGCGTTCGCAGTCCATCATTGCAGCCGGCAAAAAAGACACCGACTCCCCTGTAAGAAACTTCTAGTGTAAAAATGCCGATTCGTCAAACTCGGGTCACGCTGCATTCAGATATTTTTAATATTTTTTGTTCGACTTTTTTTTTTTTTTTATTATTCAATTTCATTTTATTGTGGATCGACTTTAAAAAAAGAAAAATCTCGATAAAATTTAGAAAATTTGCCGACTGTCCAACTTTCTAAAACTTTGGGGGGGGGGGGGGCGAGTCGCCCCCTACGCCCCCCGTTCGCGTCGTCCCTGCGCCTATCTTTAAAGCTTGGCGTCCACTATCGCTAAGCAGAGCAGAGTAGATCAGAGTGGAGTGGATTAGAGCCGATTACAAAGCTGCCAATGTTTATTATAGCACGAGCCTCGAACTACAATGGACGTTGACAGCCTTGTAATTGGCTCTAATCCACTCCGCTCTGATCTGCTCTGTTCTGCTTAGCGATAGTGGACGCCAAGCTTTAGAGAAGATTCTTTGACTGGAGTTGCCAACATTAATTTATAAATGTAATAAATATTTTTTGCACATGGTTATAAAAAATATTGAATGCAACACGTGAGGAAATATTTTTTCAAACTCGGTACATTATTTGACTCGTGCTAACCCTCTCATCAAATAAGCATTTTGCCCTGTTTGAATAAGTATTGCTCTCCCAACTAGTTGCATAAATAGCTATTTGGTATTTATGCCATTATTTTTCATCAAACTAAATAATCATATTTGTGCTTCATATTTCGTCAACGTTTCTACTTGTTTTAAAAATAATTATTTTAGGTGTCCCAAGTGTAATTTTTATTTTATACAATTCAAAATGTAATTAGTTTTTGCCAAACGTATATGCATTTGAGAAACTCCATTAGTCAACTGCCTTTGAAAATCCGGAATAATTTAATTATTTATCTTTTGAGTACTCCATTGAGCACAATGATTGCATTTAACTCTAAACAATACATTTTATTGGAAATAATAAAATACAGGTTGATTTTGTGGTTGTAGTTACTATTACTACCTATTTTGAAGGTAGTAATAGTAACATTTTGCACTACAAGTTACAGAAATATTTTTTTTGTCAATGCTCCCTTCTATTTTTTCCCTTCTGCAAAGCAATACAAGAAATAGTCTTTTGCTATCATAAAAATAGTTCCATTTGATTGTTGTGACGGTTTGTTTCACTGTGTTTTTTATTAGTATTTTTGCCATTGATAGATTGAGACGTACTTAAAAGGAGCTTTGTTCCCTTTTTAGAATTTTCACTCTTTTACAGTGTCACATCTGAAATCATTGTTTTATTGTTATTTGTAATGACACGGGTGTGCCGTTTAAGGTGTAGTTTTACATAAAAGAAAACTACGAAGGCCTTATGGTAAAGAAATAATTTATTTAATAGTAATGGTATCCCTTAATATTAATCTAATTGTAAACGTATCCTTTATAGAAGGTTAGATGTTAAATTAACAAAATGAAAAACATACTTTTGTTTAAAATTATATTGACGTGCCATTATTTTACAGGGTGTCTATAAAATGCTGGACACATTTTGATGCTGGATAATTCATTAAAAAAATGAAGATGTAAACAAACTTAGGGCATTTATACATATAATAACTATACATTTTCATTTATAGTGAACGTTGCCGTACAAAATTTCCTTTTTACATTTGAATATCATTTCTTTTGTAAAAATCGTCTGCCCGTGTTATTAATTTTGTGTTTTTTTTCGCTTATTTTGTAAATATCGCCTGCGCGTGTTATTTCTGGCTCGAAATCGACTACCGCCTTGATATTCTTCGTGCGACGAACGCCGCCTTTGGCAAGGGCTATTAAACTTTTTGGATCTATCTAACCATTAGTGTTATCAATTTAAATTTATCTTCATTATTTTATGAATTATTCAACATCAAAATGTGTCCAACATTTTATAGACAACCTGTATTTTCTTAACTATTCGGACCAACCCACTGTATAAGAGAATGTTATTTTATTTGTTTGTTATTGGGCTCCGAATAGAAATTTTCTATTTGTTGACAATATTATAATTGTTTAAAAAATTTCATTTTTCTAATAAGATTTAAGAAAAATTAAGTTATTAATAAGGTATTCTGACAATTTTTTGTAAAATAACACTTTCTTGAAAAAAAAAAAAAAGTTTCATATTATTATTTAAATCATAAAGTTGATACAATTTTTCGCTTGTTTTAAGTTAGAGAACGACAACCATTCAAATGCATTTTCATTTGAATATTTAAAACATGTGAATTCGTATTCATAAAGTAAGCTGAAGTTAAAAGTTTATATACCAATTATTTTCTTTGTAGATTTACATTTTTAAAATTAGCTTACACTCTCTTAATTTAATTCTAATTACCTCTTCAACGTCAAATTTATAATGAAACTTCTTAAAGATTGCACCGATATTTTTTTTAATTTTTCTATGCACACTACGCACAATTGTTTTCCTAATGTAGATTGCTTTAATTATATTTCAATTTTGTTTACCTTTTTATGTAATTTTTTTTTAAATGATACCAAGAAAAGGATTACTTTTCTAATTTATCTTCGCACATTGATATCATCTGTACTTCTATGAAATTGTAATCAGCCTCTTCGATCTCAAATACACTGAAAGAATTCTTTAACCAGTTCTACTTTTTTTCGTTTCTGGTACAATCTTGAATACTTTTTCGATCCATTCCACGTGTAACTTATTCTTGTAAGTCTTAAGTGAATTTGCATTTCAATTCACCTTATTCAATGCTCCTTTCAAAACCTTTAGTTCTTGTGTAAGAACTTTCCACTTGGATAATGAACTCGTCTCCTTTTCTTCGTTTCCGGTTCATTTGTGAATTCAGCTTCGCCGTATTGACAAAGGAGAGCGAATACTTGTTTTTAAGCGAAGCAAGGATATTAGATGAGAGAAATTGCGATGTTCATTCCTGGTATTCACTTTTTCCATCGATCACATTTAGAAAGTACGCTAATCATCTGCAAAATACAGATTAGATTTTTAAGGGGGTCAAGTACCGAAATTTCTACAAAAATCCCAATTTTTTTTCTGATTTAAAAAAATAGTTCATACATTCCTGAAGAGAATGATGTTTTTATCTTATTCCTCCGGTGATTAGAACGCCACAGAATTACCTGTAATTTAAACATCATTAATGGGCGTTACACCTTGAAGCGTCTGCTTAAAGTTCGTTTTTCGAGCACTAGTGTTTTTCACAGATGTTGCATATTCAAATCGATATATCTCCAGAACCATTAACAATTGGCTATTCAAATTTTTGGAGCGTTTAATGTATATAGTATTAAATATTTTGTCATCACAGAATTTTATTTTTTTAATTCTGTTTTAAAATATAACATTTAGCGTAAAAGATAACATAAAACAAGCAAAATTTCAATATTTTAACTTTGAGAATTTTTTAATTTTTTTTTTTTAATTCACCTATCAAAATTCTGTGAAGACAAAATTTTCTTTATATAATTATGTATTACAGAAAGCTTTCACTTTGAAAAAAAAAAAAAAAAAAAAAAAAAAAAAAAATTCTTATATCAAAATACGCAAACATCAATTATTATGGATTTTTCTCGGTTTTTAAATTTTTTTTAAATAACTAAACACAATATTTAAAAAAACATTTTCTCAAAGATATATAAATAGTATCTCATACATAAAATAAATTTTTGACATAAAAATGTTCATAAATAAAGTTTTTTTTTTTTATTTTCGGTACCGGACCCCCTTAAGGAATTTCGGCCCAATATGATACGGTATGAAAACCAGTTTTTAACTCTCTTGCTGCGCATCCCGCTATTTCCACAAGCAACGTAGAAGTAGCAAAATTTGCGCTGCCCGCGGGGATGCATTTTTGCCGTATATTTAACTGTGCAACCTGCTCTTTACCCGGTTAATCACCGATGAAAACAATAAATCGAATGTAATGGATTTTAAAAGGTGTATTTGGATAGTGGCTAATGGGTTCTAAGAAAAATTTAGGTACGTACAAGACAGCAATGCTTGGAAATTAAATTTTGTTTGAGATGAAGTTGGCGGAAGCATCTTTCTTAGAAAGGTTTCCAAGAAGTCGTCTCTCTAATTTTATTTCAAACTAATACTTTTAACCGCTTGTTTACGGCGAACGATTGTAGATGCAAATTTTCGGTGTAGTACGACTCACATGTAGCCATTATGATATAAAAATGGAATCCAGCCTCTAACACACGCATAAAAATATAAACATTAGACGTGCTCAGTTTGAAATAAGGCATTCTCATGGCGTCAGAACAGATTTGCGTGAATTTGTGTTTCACAGCTAATTTTTAACAACACATTCTTAGTCTTGTTATGCTTCAAATTCATAAAAAAGCTTTATTTTAAACTGAGAACATAACTTTTATACTTGTATTCATAGGCCAACTCAACAACCAATCTAATGGCACAATAAAGAGGAGTGGAACGCTTACGAGTTTTCTTTCCCATTTCAATACAAGCCTTGTGAAGAGAGGGAGGTTTAGAAACGCATGGAAAACAAACGAACTTTCCCGAGAGAATAGAATGCATTAGGCGTCATTTTGCGAGTGTTTCATTTAGGCCCGCTAATGTGTGCGCACGGCTCTTGTTAGGAATAAACTTATTTGACTTCCATTTTGTTTGCATAGAATACGTTTGAACCTGTTTTGATTCAAATATCGAAGGTCTAAAGGAGATCTCTAAAGAGTTTGGTAGAAAGCTAGCTGTAGAGGAAACATGGATTAGAAATGAACATGGAATGATGATTATACAATAAAACTAATAGGTAAAAAGAATACAAATATGATATTGAGTAAAAAATTTTGATGGAATAGTTTTATATAATAACGTACCTCCGGCGAATTGAATTTTATTGAGATTTGTTAGCTTAAAAGATGAAATGGATTTTTAATATGAAAGTTATTGTCAAAACTTTCAAAGATTTCATTACATTTTTAGAGTGTTTCAATATTATAATTTTTCTTTCAGAGAGAAATTAAAATTTATTTCTTTATTGTTGAATTTCATATTCAGTTATATAATGATAAAAAAAATAGTTTCTTAAAACAAAGTAAGAAAAATATTCCCGCGATCGATTTCTTTAAAAGGTTACAAAGTCAGCAAGCATAGTAAATTATTTGGCAAGGTTACACACTATAATATAAAACATGAATCATTCACCAATTAAGCTTAGCTTCCTATTCTTATTCTAATGAGCTGCATGCATTTTTATTACGGAGTAACTTGTATGTATGAACTAAATATTTAATTTCTTACTTATTAACATCTTCTCTACATTTTATAAATTTTTTCATAGCAATTTGTTACATATTTTCTATATCCCTCTTCTTTTTTCTCTTACTTCTAACTCTATGCTTCTGACCAAAAAATAAACTTGAGATTTTTTTTTTTTTCACTTTTCTTTTTCTCATCAAAGATGCATATTGAAGATTTTTTTTCCCTCTCTCTGCTGTGCCGAGTGTTTAAAAAAAAAATCATCTTCTCTGTCCTTCTTAAAGGGTTCTTCTTTTCGTTGAGCACTGTGGAGTTGAAAGCTTAATTATATTACCTCATCCATTTGCTACTTGCATCCCCATTATATGTGGAATAAAAAAAAGTGAAGTGCTTTTTGGTCTCCCAGGGAAAGGACTCTAAAAAAAGTGGTTAAATGGGATGATGCTCTTCCACGGTTTTTTTTTATCCAAAGGTTTAATATTACAAAAAACGCCTTGTATTGTTAAGTCTTCGGTACTGTCTAAGTGCTTGGAAATGTAATATTTTAATCCACTTTTTAAATAGAGAACTTTATCTTTTGAAAGTTGTTTTTAATCCACGGTTTAATTAAGGATTATAGATCCAAAAGTAGACATCTAAATTTTTCTTGAAAGTATTCATGTTTTATATTTAATCTTAGAGAGTTGGTGATAAAAAAGATTATATTTACAAATCAGGAAACTTTTTCTCGGGTTCAGGTTTTGAAATTTTCTTATTACATATCAGAAGCCCTCGTCTTATTTTTCTTATTAAGCTCAGGAGAAATTAAATGTCTTTCTAGAAAAAGCCATTTTTTGGTTACTACTACTTTCGTACATATGCTCCTTAATTATTACCAATTTTAAGTGTTCATTAAAAATAAATGTAACGAAAAAGAAATATGAAACTAACACATGGTATTATCAAATATTACTCAACATTCTGTATAAATTTTTTAATTGGACCTATCACTACCACCAGCTCAGCGTCTATCAGCCTAATGTTATTAGGTTTCTGTATTGTTCATTCATCTAAAAACTAACTCCAGCAATAGGCGGGGGATTTGCAAAGATGAACTTCTACAGGATGGCCAAAATTAAACAAGCTCGGAAAAGTTTTTAATTCTTGTATTAAATTTATTCTCCTTTACTTCCCCTTACTTAACCTTCCCTTATATTTTGCCAGATTTGGTTTAGCCACCCTGTATAATTTCTATTCTTGTATGTTTCCAACTTTCTGTAAATTGAGTGGCATTGATTAGAAGGTGAAGCAGATGCAGTAGTATGGAATGATGAATATTAGGATTCAAGTTTCAATGTTGCTTTTCCACAAATCCACTAAACAAATATTTTACAGTAATGTTCCTTTGCGCTACTCACGATTATTTCAATAGTTCAAAACAGTTCAGTGCATTATGGTATATGTAGACAACATATGTATACACCATAGTATATGTAGCTGGTGTATCCATTGGTCTTCCCTGGTTTACAAACTGAAAACTCAATCACTTTTAAAAAGTCTTCGCTCCGCGCTAATAACTGGCTCACGAATCACCAGATAGTTGCGATCCATACTTGGAAAACGCTGATTTATCGACATTTTTTAACTTTTCATTTTGTAATGTTTTTGGAAAACCGCATCATGTTTTCGAATATTGCTGCATAACAAATGATATTTCACTGCACAACAAATGGTGAAAAAATCGCGTTTTTATTTGAAATAGGTTATTTTTTATGAAATCTACTGGCTTATTTTTTACTGAATCGCAAGTACTTTTAAGTTAGACGGTTAGTTAACCTCGTGAATTTTTATTTTTATTAAATTTAATTCGGTTATTTAAATACATTTATTATGGTTTCTAATATGGTTGCTATAAAGGATCGGAAAGTTATTAGTTTAAATGAGTTATCGCTGGAATCTGGTGACTTTTATCTGCACTGCAAAAAAAATCCCGTCAAATTTACGGTTTTAAACTGGCAGCTGGGTCGCCAGTTTAAAACCGTAAAAAATACGGAAACATTCCGTATTAAATACGGTTTTTGACTGATTGCAACGGTTTTTTCCCGTAAAATGAACGGAAACTTTCAGTAATAATTACGGTCATTCCGTACAAAATACAGTTTTCTCCCGTAAAATAAACGGAAACTTTTCGTATTAAAAACGGTTATTGACTGGTTACTAACATTGATCCCCCGTAAAATAAACATAAACTTTCCGTATTAAATACGGTAATTTCATACAAAATAATTTACTCCCGTAAAATAAATTAAAATTTCCTGTATTAAGTACGTTGATTCCATACAAAATGCAATTTCCACCTGTAAAATAAACAGAATTTCTGTGTTGAATAAGGTCAATTCCATATAAAATACAATTTCCCCCGTAAAGTACACGGAAACTTTCTGCAATAAATTTCATATAAAATACACAGAAATTTTTCTGTATAAGAAACAGTTTACCCCTATAAGCGAAGTTTTTCTCTATTTTACACAAAAACTTCCAGTGACAAAAAAGGTTTACAAATGTAAGTGAACGGTTTGCTTTTGCAAAATATTAAGAAACAATTGTAGATGGAAAAGCTTCTGCCACAAAATATATGATTAATTTTAGTATTAAACACAGTTTACAATATCAAGAAGGCATTTGTGTTCTGCTAAAGGTTTTGTTAGTAATAATGACCATATTCAATGGATGAAAATCATAAAAATTAAAGTACAATTCTGTATCACAGCAAAATATTCTATGTCCCATTATAAATTAAAACAAAAAAAAATTCCGAAGCAATAAGGTAATCCTTCAACATAAATAGAAAGGTAAAAAATATATCACAAAATGAGCATGTAACACAAAATAATTTATTAATAGCTATCAGTCTTTTCTTATATCAAACTATAATAATATATTTATTTGGTTATCTATACTATGATTACCTAGACTTTCAATTTGATTAAAACATTAAAAAAATGCAATAATTTACTAACTTTCAAAATATTTTTTAACGCGACAGGATTTAAATGTATTTTATGACACTGTGTATATATATAAGTATTAAGTAAAACAAATTAAATTTGATAAAAATATAATTTTATTTCAATACACATAATAAAAGTATACATAATTATAAAATTTCAATACACACGAATGAAAAGTGGTTCAGATTACTTTATTTAATAAACAAAATATTATTGAAACACATCTAATAATTATTAAACATATTTAATAAATTTTCAAAATTGACAGTATAAAAGTATACATAATTATAAAATTTCAATACACACGAATGAAAAGTGGTTCAGATTACTTTATTTAATAAACAAAATATTATTGAAACACATCTAATAATTATTAAACATATTTAATAAATTTTCAAAATTGACAGTATAAAAGTATACATAATTATAAAATTTCAATACACACGAATGAAAAGTGGTTCAGATTACTTTATTTAATAAACAAAATATTATTGAAACACATCTAATAATTATTAAACATATTTAATAAATTTTCAAAATTGACAGTATAAAAGTATACATAATTATAAAATTTCAATACACACGAATGAAAAGTGGTTCAGATTACTTTATTTAATAAACAAAATATTAAAAAATTTCTAGGAATAATTAAT
The DNA here is from genome assembly GCA_963978545.1 of Linyphia triangularis. Taxonomy (NCBI): domain Eukaryota; kingdom Metazoa; phylum Arthropoda; class Arachnida; order Araneae; family Linyphiidae; genus Linyphia; species Linyphia triangularis. Next base: position 95,509,459 of record OZ021727.1, read on the forward strand.
CATATCAATCAATACAAGCTGCAGCAACTTTTAAGGCCATATGAAAATCATTATTAATTTTTCAGTTTAGAAAAATATGCAAAATATACGAAAAGGAAAAATTTAGATTGCGGAATGTACAAATTATTGAACACATCTAATAAATTTTCAAAATTGACCAATGCAAGTTATATCTGAATAATTATGACTCTACAAAATCACCATCTTATAAAATGTCCAAATTACCACAGTAAACATACTTAAAAATTTTTTAAAGGCTAATAATTCAATGTATTCACATAAGAAAATTAAGTTAAAATTGAAAGATGACCACCCCTACATTTTGCAATGAACTCGCCTGGATGACGTGGAAGGCACGTGATCAGGTGGAAGTGATATTTAACTACTGCTGGAGAGTCTGAAGAATCATTCTTTCACTTACTTCTGTGTGTGGGAGCGAGTTGCCTGTTGTTGTTGTTGCTAATCCTCACTGTCTGACGGAGTCAGACAAGATCCACGAGTTCGTTGACTAAAAGGAAGTCGAAGACTAGGAGAGGATTGCTAAAGATGTGACGGTTCAACCTGACATGCGCACCTCTTCTGCACATCTTCACCTTGATTGGTCAGCCACAACATCGGCGAGAGCGCATGTCCAAGCGGCCTGGTAAATAAAAGCAGCTAGTTAAGGTCTTCGGGGCTGCTTGCTGGTTTTTTTTAGTTTTATGTTTAGGCTCAGTTAGCCTGTAGGATACACCGAGTTGGTGTTTAGGTTACCGCTGGTCGGTGGACCTGACGTAAAGTGTACCGGAAAAGCTGTCACCGCCTTGGAATCGCTGCCGCAACCAGCCCCGGTAAGCGTAAGAAGTTCACTACTTCCCCCTCGGTGTGGCGGCCCGTTGCTTATGCTTGCAGTGTAAACAATAAACCCAATGCAATCTTTGAACTCACCTCTGTTCTTTCTTGGTGACCAGAGTGCGTGACAAAGAGATCCTCCTTAGATAGTCCAATGCAATCCAAGAGGTGCTCAGGAGAGGTCTGATGATTTTGGCACTTGGTGCAGGTGGCAAAGGTTTTCGTGCCCTCGTTGAAAGTTAGGCACTTGATGTGACCGCTAGCAAGCCTTGATAGAACAGTCCGGGTATGTCTGTCACACGGGAGGTCAAGGGACAAACCCGGTTTTGAGCCCTTGTACCAATTATGGGTTGGGGTGTTTTCCACTCCTCCGAGATCTTTGATTTTTCCAGAGAGTACAATTCCAAAAAAGTAAGCGTGGAAGAGGGAGATGTTGAAATCCTGCAATTCTCCTTAGCAAGGATATCGGCCTGATCGAGTTGCCTGGTCAGATGGCCGAGTCCGGATACGCCGTCTTTCAGGCGAACAGTTGCTCCCTCAATGTACAGTAGGTCATGTACAGTGCTCCCTCAGGCCGGTGGTGGCGGTATTATGCTTTGGGGGACGTTCTCTTGGGCGTCTCTGGGACCCGTGGTTGTGGTAGAGCAGGTATCGAAACATCATTGCGGTGACTGAGCCTTTGTCTGGATTCATACCCAGAAGCACCTGTGATACAGATCAAAATAAAGTTTTTAATATAAATCCTTTATATGCATTGGTAACTTTTATGTGCAATTACAACCAGTGTTTAAGCTTTTTAAATGCCACTAACATAGCTCTGTAACAATACTAATGTCATAATTAGCATTCACAAAAGCAAAACTATTTTTAAAACAAACCTCAAATAGTAAATGAAATAAACACTTGTATGTAAATGATAGCAGATTATCAAAACTACTATTACCGGGTGGCCACAAAATTTACGAAAAAAAGTTCCCTGATTTCCATGATGGATTTCTGAAAATATTCCCCGATTTTATGGCAAACTTTTTATCCAATTTCCCCAACTTATCCAGAAGTGTAGACATCCTGATCAAATAGAACATGTTAGCTAAAGAGATAACGTGCCAATTTTTTAAAAATAGTTTTGGCGGTAATGAAAAGTTCAAATTATTCCGAAACATTACATTTTCAACGATTACCGCCACAATTCTCTGGGTAAATGGCGCCAAAATGTGGATGATCAGGAAAACGTGTCTTCAGAACAAAGAAAATTTCCCTGATTTCTGTGAAATTTAAAAAAATTCCCTGATTTTTTCCAGAATGAGAGAGTTCCCTGACATTTTCCCGATTTCCAAGTTTTCCTGGTTCTGTGGCCACTCTATATTAGTGTTATTTAAGTACAGCACCTCTAACAAAGGTGAAACAAGCAAGTTCTTATAAAACTTAGCTTACCACTGAACGTTGCAAGAAATAAAAATGTTTAATTCTAATTATAATACACTAAGTAAATTTATTCTAAAAGCACTAAAATTTATTCCAACAGTATTCTCACTTCAAATAAATAGAGTTGTATTTGTCCCTAAATCCTATCTAAAATAAAAGAATCTCGATAGTTTACCTGAAAAGTGCAGAGAACTTTTAAAGTCTAAGGAGTTGTTAGAAGCCAGCGATAAAACTGCTGTACAGCAAGGCATTCAGCACAACTGGTAGTTTCTTTTTGAAAAATTCCAATAAACTGTACAAAATATGAAAAATATTGTAAAATTTGTCATCCTTATGTACATATATTTACACTCGTGAAAAGAGTCAAATGAACTAGCTAGCATGAAATCATCTTTTAAAAACCTTATTTTGAAATATGGATCTGCACATCAATTGGGTAGTCTAGGGATGGGATAAATGGATTAATCTCCTTCAAAAATAAAATTTAAGTTTATCTCCTTAAAATAAAGACTCAATATTTCACACAACACTATTTCTTATTATATCATTAGGTTCATGGCGTTTAATGTTATAAGCGATAAAACGATAATTTGCGGAAGGAATGGATTAGAAATTCTCAATTACTACTATCCGTTAACGCTAAAAAAAAAAAAATTATTGAAAGAAAATCTTTTTTCTTTGCTCACAAACGTAGGTTCATTTTTTAGCTACGTTTTTAAAGAATTTTACATTAATTCAACTAACACATTTCATAAAATGAAGAGGTCTTTTAACCCCTGCATTGAAAGGCTATATCATCACACCAATGCTATAGTACTTGAAAACAGCAACATTTTAAAAATCTGTTTTGCAATTAATTCAATCCCAAAGATCACCAGCCCTTCCCTTACTTTTGCCAGTGACCAAGTACGATAACATTTATGACAGATGATCTTGTCTTGACAAATAAGCTATCTAATCTTGAGGAACATGATTTTCTTCAGTCAAAGGCGGTAGGTGCCATGTAAGAGACTGAAAATGTTCCCAAGTGATTTCTAAGGCAATCCCAGCAGACTTTGATTTGAAACAATCGCAATGAAACTGCAGTGTCGTTTGACTGAAACTTCACACAATGGAACAGATGTAGTAGGGCATTTGGCGATAAAAAAAATCAAAAACATGGTAACTGAATAAGTTAAAACATAAACAATAATAAAATCAAATTAAAATATAAGTAATAAAATTAAAGTATGCTAACTTAAAATAAAAACCCATTGTTACAAACTGCATTTTTCCTGAAAAAAACAAAACAAATAAAGTATAAAATATAACTTAAAATAAAACTCTTTGACAAAAACTACAATTACCCAGAAGAAAAAAATAACAAATAAAATCGCCCCCAAAAAATGTCCTAAACTACATCTGTAGTAAGTAATTTTTAAATAAAATTTTAATTCTCAGATATCAAATCTGATCTTCCGAAGTTTCATTTGCAAAATTTGTGCCAAAACATTCAAAAGTTATTACAAAACTAAAGAGCACATTTCTAAATGATAGCCAATGCAGTTAATTAAACTTCATTTAGTTTTACAACTCTTACAAACTCGTGAAATATTACGTACAATATTCTATATCACACGCATATGTTTCAGAAAAACAATAGAACAACATCGCTGTTTTTGTTTACATTCAATAAAATAAACATTTTCTGATTCTGATGTAATTTTATGTACATACATTAATTTAGAATTTCATAGCAAATTAATTGATAAATGATTATGATGAATGATTGATATGAATGCTTAATTGATCATTATAATGAAAAGAAACTTACCAAAGAAGCCACTTTCTTTCAAAACAAACATGCTCGGCGTCGTTTTCGAAGGAAGAAGTAATGCGCATGCGCAGAGAGCGATTCTTGGTGAATGACGGTTATTAACTGTAACCTTGCCTACGAAAACTGCTTTAAACCGTAAATTCAGATTTACGGATTTAAACCGTTGATAATACTGGGAATTTCCGTATAAGTGACGGTTTTTTTTTACAGTGTGGTACTGGTCTAACGGAAAAGTACCGGATCGGTAAATCGAATTACGACAAATATTTATACTTTGGTGTTGGTTTGTATTTAATAGCTACATTATGATATCAAAACCATGAAAACAAATTATGCGTAAAGCATGGTGTGTTTGACACTTAAGAGAAGACCAGCAAAGCATTGCAAACTTTTGAATACCGCGCTTCGTCGTTTTTGGATAGCCCTTGCGTATTCCTCGGTGTGTTTAGAGTTTTGTACATTTTCCCACAACCACTCAATGCATACAAAACAATGCAATACATACTAAATCAATACATACGAGGCAAGTGTATCGACCGCCGTCAGCATTCTCCGTAGAAAATGCATTATTTATTCGGAAGAATAGTTTATACGGGTTCTGGGGGTAAGCAACTACAAAAAAAGAAGGGAAAAAAAGTGATAGGTGGTTAAATTCTACTTGCCCACAGTTTGTTTGCTTTGTTGATCTTTGATTTACATTTCTTGCTACAGTCTGTTCCAATCACTCTGGTTATACGTTTCTCTGGAGTTGGCGTGTGTTGGAACTCAAAACAACACTCGTAGTCGTCGGAAATAGTTCTCGTCCGCATTTGTCTCGACGTTGAACCGTAGAGTTTGACTTGAATGTTTTTATGCTTTTGTATTTCTTTGTTTTCCTTCGTAATTTTTTGTTTTCTTTGGGGGGGGGGGGGGGAATTCTTCTGGAGAATGGATTTTGATTTAGTTTTTTTTTTTTTTTTTTTTGAAAATTATGAAAGGTTATTTTTTGTGGAATTTTGTTTAGCGTGTTGTGCCTTATATAAATTTTCTGGAAGATGAGAATTCCACTCTCCTTAATCGCCTCCACTGGTGGGTGGCGGCCATTGAATGGGAAAAGGAATGCAGGGTTACTACATGTCGGATTGAAATTCATTCTATGATTGGTATAACAATAATTCTGCATTATCCTATGAACTCTATTCATTAAAACTAAAAAAATTCATAGAAAATGATACTCAACTGTTTTTGGTAAACCATTATAGTCATTGAAATTATATTCAGTCTTTAAAATTAACAATTGATCAATACAAATCTCGAAACTATTTTAAATATCCAGATATAATCATGTACAACCTGATTACTGTATAAACCATTGAAGCCATGCTCAGCCCTTGCATTTTTCGGAGCCCCAAATCGCCTTCTTAAGTTTTTCTCCCAACGGATATGTTTTTAAACTTATTCATGTTAAATTACTTTGAAATCACACATCTTATTTATACATTTTTTTGTGCACAGAATTTGAGTTGAAAAGCTTTCGCACTTATGTATCATTTAAACTTGAAAAATGCTTAATTGTACAAAACAAAAAATGCCATAAAGTAGAAATGCTAATAATCCTTGTAATTTTTTTTAATACTTAATAACAGTTTACTTTTACATGATGTTAAGTGATTCCGTTGGGTAGATTTCATGCGTCAGACTGCCACATTGAAAAAGACACTTGAAGGCGGGCCCTGGATGTCAACTTCACCATATCACGCATCGAATAGAAAAGTACTATTCATTTACACCCAACTTTTGTATACTGTTAAATTTAAGTCTAAAATTTAGATCCACCTTGCACCAAAAATTGATTCCCATTTAGCTGCAACCAACATCTGGTGCTTAGTTTCACGATTTAAGGGTGTTAACTCGGACCGCAAGCACCATTAAATGGGGAAACTAAGCACCAAATGTTGGTTGAATCTAAATGGGAACCAATTTTTGTGCAAGGGGAAACAAAATTTTTAACAGTGTAAAAGCACGTCAAGCCCCGTATTACTTCAAATGAGTCGTTTAACATCATTAAAACATCATCGTTTACTGTGCCCTGGAATTTGACCCGCTTTCATCCAAACATTCGATACATCTCTTACAATTGGATTAAAAAGAGTCAGAGAAGGATTTTTCTGGATGTTATTTTAACCAAATAATACAAATTTTTCCAGTTCAAAAGAGAAAATATCATATTCAAAACGGAATTCTGGGCCATTAAATTCACGTTCGATTAGGCCAAAAAATCAAAATGTTTAAATATTTTCACAAACAGTCGCTGCTCGATCGAAACAGAAAAAGAAATCAAAATTCCTTTTTGAAAGTTTAAATCTGCTATTTCCCTACACACAATATTTATATTTAGTTTGGGTTACGTTGGTACATCAAGAGAAAGCTGACCATTATCGAATTGGATACTATCATAAACGTATATATTGATATTCCCTATTTCAAAAGCCTATTTCAAAACTAATAGAACATGGCAATAGCTTTTTTAAAGGTCAACTCGCATACAGTTAAACGAAACCGATTTCTTGTTATTTTTTACCAATCACGGCATTTACTATTTATTTCTAAATAGTTTTTTTTTTTACTTAAAATGTAAAGCTAGAATTTTTTTTTTTTTTTTTTTCAATAATTTAGCGTGTATAGTGCTAAAAATAAATTAAAATAATTTGTCTCTGAACTAATTTTAATAAGTAAACAAATATTTACCTCTAAATTGAAATGATCGATTTCTATGATATACGCAAACAGGGGACTGTATGCATGATGGCTTCACAGTAGAAGTCTTGAATATCCTTCTTTTTAATTCAAATGTAAAAAATCGTCTGCGAGTTAAAAAAAAAGTTAGGAGTGAAATGGACTTATGTTTGGCTACGTAGCAGTCAACTCTTTAGTTCGCTGGTAAATGTAATGAGCATTATAGTTAGTAAATAGAATAGGAAAATTAAAATTTAATGAAAAGTGTATTGTTTGGGGTCACAGACATGTTCAAAGCGTTACCCCATTATACAATCCTATAAAAAATAACGCATTGTGTAGTATTCGTTTTTCTTTCTTAGTATTTCTTTCTTTTTTCTTTCATTATATATATATATATATATATATATATATATATATATATATATATATATATATATATATATATATATATATATATATATATATATATATATATATATATATATATATATATATATATATGTATATAAATATAAAGGATTTTTTTAGGCAAAGCAAAAACCCGATACCCATTCGACGGTGGTTATTGTCCGATTTCAATTTTCCTTCCCTTTTGCATTGGAATGAGCACTCTAGATATTAAATGATGATAGTAATAAATTTGTCCAGATTTAAAAATGTCCAAAAATAGTAAAAATGTCCAGATTTCTATCTATATGGTTGTAAAAATTATAATCCTTCAAATTAACTATTCGGTCGAGATTGTATACCTCTATGGTTTCATGATATAAAAAGTGTGAATTGAAGTGATCACCTGTTGGCACAGTACTTACATGTAGTATTTCGATTTCTTATTTTGATGCTTTTCTATCTTTCTATAAAAAAAAAAATATATCTTGATCCTTGTTCAACGTTGGCGAACGAACTCCAAATCGAACTCTCTTGGGTGCAGTCTGTATTTCATTGGTATTTTTTATTTCACCGCGGGTTGCAAATATTTATTGTATATCCACGGAGGTTGGGAAATATTTTCTCCCGAGAAAACTCCAGTTGCCAGATTCGGAATGATTTAGAAGTTTCTTCCGCAAACAACAAGCCGGCGCGATACCATCAATAATTTATGGGGAAATAAGCTTCCGGTATCTGGCAAGGGGTTCCTCTGAAGTCACGGACCGGCAAAAAACTCATCCATACCAGAGGGAAAGTTAACCTTATCTGTTCTTGGGAAGGTTTTCATCTGATAGAGAGAGATGGGGAAAAAACAAACATTTCTTTCGTTTATAAGAAAAGAAATTGAAGATGTCTTTTTCTCTTGGTGGCCCTATCCTTAATTTGGTTGTGAAATGTCCGGCGTTTACCTTCAATGAAAATGTTACCTTTTCAAACATTTCCATTGCTTCAACTTGTTTTTAAATCCTCTTTATTAACTTCGATTTTGTGTGTATGTTTGTCGATGGGGGCAGAATCTGAGGAGATCTAATCAACCCCCTTGCCGTCATCCAATCGGGTCGAAACTTGGCAGATAAGTTCGATGTCGATGACAATGCATTGTAACAAATTTTGTGCTGTTAAAAGGTCACTTTTACGGAATACTAATAAACCAACTTGCCGTCATCATATCGCGTTAAAATAGCATTGAACAGACCATTGTTGAAACTCTTTCCTGTTGTTGAAATTTATTTTAATAAATAAATAATAAAATTACTTCAATCAGAATAAATCAATGATATTTGGAAGTGAGATCATAAATTCACGTTCATTTTTAATAAATTCTGAAAGAAACACAATTTGCATCACATTTTGTTGATGGAAATGTTTTTGATATTGGCGCTTTGTCAATGAATATAAAAATTGGCAATGCTTATAAAGGATTATTTTAAAAACTCTGTTTTTAGGGGTTATATATATATATATATATATATATATATATATATTTAATCCTGATAAGGTATAAATAATATTTTCTTCAAGGGAAACTGCTTTAAACCGGTCAATGCATTACAAAAATGTAATAAATAAGTGTTGATAAAAGCTCTTAACGTAACATCCTATTGAGAGCTCTAAAAAAATGTGGTGCAATTCTTTGGTATGATAATTTTTATTTAAAATAAATTCAATCTCAAAGCTTTTATAATATGCAATTATACATTTACCATATTGTGTAAGGATGTTATCAGAAACCACGCAGAAAGTAGAAAGTTATAGACAATCTGGATATGATCAAATGAAAAATGCTGACAAAAAAGTTGTAGACAATCTTGAATGTAGAAAAGAATTTATTGGCGTAACTGAAATTCGAGCCATAATGAAAAAGCGTCAATTTGAATATAAAGCTATAGATGAACCCTTAAAAGATTAAACTAATATTAAAATAAGCTATTTTAACTATATTATGGGCGTTACCCTTAATTCCTTGAATTAACGATTTATGTTTATGGAAACTCATAAGAAAAACAATTTCAGTTGTGGTATATTTTAAAACACAAGGATATAGATGACAAAACGATAAATTTTTTTTTGCTCCTGTCCCCGGACAATACTCAGTCGAATCAGATACAAATTCAAATGATCTTCAATAAAAATTACGCGATGTGCCTCGAACACTACCACATTCTACGAAACCTTTGGATTTATTTATGTTAAAGTGACTTAATTACTTTGCATAAGAATACTGCTGCAGCTCTGAAAATTTTATTAACACTCCCTGTCTCTGTAGCATGAAAGAAAATAATATTTTCAAATTAAAATTAATAAAATACTACGTAAAAAGTTAAATAAACCCAAAAAAATAACAAAAAAAAAACTTAGAATTTTGTTACAAATTTCTATTGAATTTACTTTGGCCTTATTAACGAATTTGCTAACGTTAAGTTCGGTTGATAAACATGTAGTAGATTGTGCTGTTGATATCATTATTTTAAAGTAGTTTATATTTTCAAAATAAATTCAGAACTCAAATGCTTTATGTAGTGGTTTTTTTTTTTTTTTTTTTTTTTTTTTATAATTATAATCGAAGATTGTTTTAAAGAAGAAAAAACATTTAAGGTCAAACATTTCTAAGATTTGCATCATACTACGATAATTTACCGCGCGATTTTAAATATAGTTGGAAAAACTAGAAAATATATTTAACTCAAAAAGTAGAAAATATATTTAACTCAAAACATAGAAATTATATTTAACTCTAAAAAACATAAAATTTATTTAACTCTTTTTGAAAAACACTAAAAAAAATAAAATATTAAGACCTGACGATTTGCCATATGTCTAGTAGCTTCTTAGCACTCACGCAGAAATAGATTGTAAGAAAAATTGATCAAAATTGTCAGCTTGCTAATTTTTATTTAATTAAAAGTATTGCTCTTGTATTTAATTAAAATCTATAAATTCTTCATTAAACTAAAAATAGGAATAAAATGTTTTCACGCTTAACAATACTCAGTTCTTTTATAGTTAATTTACAAAACCATCCTTTCCAAATATTACATATTTAATTCTTTGGAATAGTTTAAACTTCGTGAAATACATCAAAATCCCTTTCTTCTCATTTACTCATTCAACTCATTTTAAATCAACAGCAATCCGTTTATTTTATTTATTCCGGTACCATACTCCTGTATTCCGAAATACTCCGGTATTTCTCTTAAAATAGAACATCCTACTCGCCTTGTTAACCACTCTTAGCAATCTGTTAATGCGTCCGACCAATTAACGAAAGCCCTTCTAATATTTAACAACAATCCATGCTAAATGAATTTTGACGAGGGGCGGGGAGTGAAATAATAAGCTTCGATTTTCCATCCACCTCTTCTCACGATGCTCTCTCTACATAAGGCTAGTAGTTAAAAGACAAAAGCATCTCATAACTTTCCTCTCTCTCTGCACATATTTCGTCAAAAGAATGCCGCTGTGGGAAAAATTACAATTATTGATCGTTGGGCGTGATATCAACACAAGTTGATAGGGACTACTATCCAAATTTTTAATACTAGGGGTGTGGAACATCGCACAACTTTCAATTAAACTATAATATTGGTCAGTGCATTAAAATTTTTGATTTGTTATGGGGTGTCATTTACTATTTTCATATTTTCACTTATTTAAATAAAAATTGACAGTTTGGTGAAATTTCTGGATATAATTTTTACATGGGCTTTACCCCCCCCCCCTCCTAAAATGGCGAAATTGGCGATGTTAATCGATAGACATTGCATTGTCCTTTCTTGTGCATGACACAGATAAAAATCAATCGTTGATGGTATTTCTACGGGACATTCGAATGTGGAGAAGTTTAAAACACCTTAAGGGGCATTAGAAGAGAAATTTTAATAAAAATCGTTAAAGCCGTTTTTTAGCAATTGCTGAAAAACATGATTTTTTTTTTTTAATGATATCAATCTTATGTGCATGCGCGAATTTGACGAAAACCTTAATTGTAGGTCCAATGGTCACCACCGACCCGCACACCAAATTTGAACATCATAGGTCAATTTGTTCGGGAGTTATGCTGACCACGTAAATACAGACACACTGACATACATTTTTTCTAACCATTTTCTTAAAAATCAGGATGTTCCAGAACATGGAGGAATGCAAAAAAAAGCTGTTTTTATAGAATGCTATATTTTCATTACCCTATATAGGTAATTGAAAGTAAAATAAATGAAGTTTATTAATGAAACACTGGGGCATATTAGATATACTTCTAAAGCTTAGTTTAGAAACTAAAACTATTTTCGCATCTCTAAAGCTGTATGAGACAAAGGCACTTTCAAAGTATTTGACTAACAAAAAAAAAATATGCTAGGAAAGCAAATCATATTTATTGTAGTAAGTAAAAATGTAGTTTAAAAGATCAAATTTAATTTTGAAAGTATTCGCATTTTAATAACTATGAAACTCTACAATTTTTTTTATGACACAAAGATTAACTCAATATAATAGTGAATTAACGCAATAGTGAATATTTGAAAATTTCTTTGAAAAACAATTTTCTTCGACAGATTAAAATACGGAAATACGAAACTCGTAATCCGATCTAGTTTAAAGATTTGTTTATTAGTTAAATTCGATACTATCTTTTCTAACTTTAATGATTCGTTTTAAAGTTAGTAAAGATAGCAGGAAATAAATAACTAAAATTTATAAATTATTGTCTTTTCTCATAATAAGCGATAGGCAGCAGTATTATTTTTGAGCAACCCACCAATATTCTAGATTTAATGTAAATGTTTCTATTTTTAAGCATCCAACCCTGCTGATTAAACTAATAAATTAAAGATTTATAATTTCATAATTAATCAATCATTTTATTTCCGTCTGAGATCTGCTTTTTAAATTGTTTTGCTTTTAAATTATTTATTTTCTTTAAGAATATATTAAATGATGAACTCTCTTGTTTAATAAAAAATAATCTTTTCAATGGGAAATCTCAGGAACAATTTAGTTTTGGAATTAAACTTCTCAAATTATTTCAATTATGTCACTCTGCAAATATGATTTAAATATTGTACTTGGGTCGGTTGCGTTATCCGAGTGATAAAACATAATAAATGTCTGGTTAAATAATTGACTGAAAACGAATTTTTATTACTCAAAGCGAGTAATTATTTCTTAAAACCAATGATACGAAGAGGTTAGGTACGAAAAAAAAAGTGATGTCATATTTTGAATTTTTAGCGGAAGCAAATGTAAATTTATTGAAATATTTGCTATTGTTATTATATTTTTCTAATTAAATATGCGGAATCTTTTTAAACCTTCACGGCAAATACAAACGCGTCTCTATTTAACGTTACACTTTTATATGAATACCGAGACTGGAAAACTAAAGTCAATATTTTCATGCGAAAAAATTAACAGATAAAAACAAAGTTTTTAATATAATTTAATATGCATTGTTAACTTTTATGTGTAATTGCAAAGAAAATTTAGCTCAGATCGTTTTCATTGCGTTTGACCACTTTGAAGAAAACCGTCCGTTCCGTACCATTACTTAACTTTTTTTTAGCTCCCGAAATTTAATATAAGGTATTGTCATCAACATTGAATCTATTTGCCAAGTTTCAGTACTACTGGATGACGGCAAGTTTGTTAATTTGACCGCCGAAAATTAGCCAGCCACAAACACACACACAAAATAGAAGTCTTAAAAGGATAGAAAAAAAATTGAGCAACCTGGGCACAATTACCTCTAATAACCCTACTCATCGATAGTTAAGGAGAGGGGGCCATGCAGTTCTGGCGATAATAATAATCCACATAAAATACTTAAACGTGCTTCTACACCTTACCAAACTAATAAATTAAATTTTAACAAAATTACTTCCAAGTAATTTCAACCGTTCTCCCCTCTCGCGTGTGTAAAATTTAATAGATTACATTTAACAATATTAGCTATTAATTTCTCTAGCAGAATATTTACGTAGAAGAATTAGCCTCGTTGCTGAAATATTTACCCTTTTGACAGGGTGAAGGCAATTTATCTTCCAAACTAAAGTTGGTTGATTTGTACGCTCAACGATTTATTTTTATGCACAATGACGCCTAATCAGGCCAAGATCTACAGCTTAACGTCGATTCCGAACCACAACGAACATCCATTCCTAACCCGGGATTCGAATCTGGAACCTTTGGCAAGCGAGGCCTGAGCGCTAACCCCACAGCCATCAAGTGGACTTCCAAACTAAAGAGACAGAATCTCCACACTTAGCGGTTTCGAAATACGGTGTTTTGTAAATAGACAATCATAGAATGGCATAGGTTTTTATAATAGAAATAAAATATCTGTGCAGAATAAGTATATCTCATGACTTTTCAGATTTGATGCCACCGTAAAAAATGATGCAAGTCACATTTAGGAAGATTAATTTGGAATTAATTAGAACAATTACCTTCTTGTTTAGGTGGGAAAATTTTTTTTTGTTTCCTGTAACCCTACCTACACAAATTTCGCCCCTAAACCTTTTTTTTTAGACTTTCAAAAAAAATATAATAATATAAAAAAAAAGTTCGTTAAATCAATTAATTGATTATTGCGTAATGAACAGTTAAACCTGAAGAAAAGTTATAAATACCCGCTAAAATACCCAATTTCAGTAAATACCTGGGTATTATACCCAAGATATTGACCAACAAAAATAAATATACTCAATATTTTATATCACTAATCAATATTATCATATTGCACATTAGTACTCCGATAATATTTATCTTTGTGGATTTGCTAAAAATATTAAACAAAAAAAAACTTTTTCCCTACCTACCTACCCAGATATTTTTGCCCATGTTACAAGAAACAAACCTGTACTTTTTTGGCCAGGTCACGAATGTATTAGTCAATTCAGAATTTCTGCGGCTTCAAACAAGATTAAAATCTCGACAATTGACAATTCCGAATTTTTTAATTTTTTTAATTCAATTCTAAATGTTTCGAAAAAGCCGTAAACACAAAAATGTCTGATCACTGCGCTTTTTTTTTTTTTCTTTTTGAATTTGCAACCTAAGTTTGCTTGTTAGTTTTGGCAGGAAAAACGACATGTTTGGTTCGAAGCGAATGTGAAGTCACTTGATCAGAGACATGTTGGTATCTTTCACAAGGGCATTTTGGACGTAGCTTATTTAATAATATTTTTAGTAATACTATTAATATTTTTAAGAATATATTTTTAAGGATAATACTGCACTTTGAAAAGTTCTAAGAAAGACTAAAACTAAACTCAGTGTCGTAACAGCACTGTGGGGGTCTTGGCTTGGTATGCCTAATCCTGGTCCCGGGGTGCAATACAGTAATGTTCCGGTCAGATGGTCTGTCTGACGCGGAACCCCCAGTGTTTGATTCGCAAGCATGCTTTGTTCTCACTTAATCGACCAACTTAAGGGATGAAAGGATGAATCAACCTTGTCCAGTCCGGAGATTTAACTGTGGCGTGGCAGTGCAATGTGCTACCACTGCGCCACTAGGCTTCACTAAGAAAGGCACTATGCCGAAGTATAGGTGTGGAAAAAACAACAGCGTAGTATTAAAAATTCTATGTCTGGAAACGCTGAATGAACCCCTATATTTCATTCATTTCTATCAAACTATTCTTTGAATTAGGTCGTATAACATTGGATTTCGTATTTTTTTTTATATTCCTGTTTTATATTTTCATGTTTTTATTCGTCAAAGTATAAAAGGTGCTTTTGTTTAAATTGTAAAAGAAATTCGCAGATATTCCTTCTAGTATATCACGGCAATAATCAATTACATTGAGTTAATCTTTATTTCGGGAAAATCTTAGCATTTGCATATTTATCGATGTTGAAATATTTTCTTAATTAAAAATTTTAAATTTCCATTTCACTTACGACAGGTACGATTTACTTTTATTTCATATTTCTTTTTAGTCTAATTGTTTAATACTGTGTTTATTTTATATTGCTTTAAAGTAGCAAAAATAATTTCAAATAATGTGTCTGAAAAACTAAGAAAAAAGATTGGAATTGCAAATTATAGCATTTTCTGTAAAATGAGAAAGTATATATGCATGCGAAATGTGCGTAGAATGTTGTGCTTTTAGCAGATCAAAGGTGCAACGCTCCCTGTTATATTTGTTAAATTATGGCCCGCATATTTTGTAAGGCCAATTCAGAAGGTAAAATCTATTTTTTTTTTTAAACACGATTTTTAAAATTTAAAATGACTAAAAATTAACTTAAAACTTTTCTTTTATGAAAACCTTCAACAGTTTTTGCCGCACACTTCTGGAGTCTTACGCAAATAAATTTGCTTTGAATAACTTGATGTAACTTTGAGTACGAGTACCTGAAAACAATGCTTACTCAACGGAATAACTGCTCAAAGGTACAATGGCTCCCCTATATAAAACCTCTTGTTAGAAGAAAATGACGTTTCATTTCCATCAAACAGTTTAAAAAATACCTTTCGCCCTCTTTTCCACAAATATTTGCGATGAGCAGAGGGACTTGTATGTAAATATATGCAACCCAGTGGTGTTCCAAAATTGAATTCTTGTAGCCGAACACTGCCTCCAGGTTTATGGAAGTTTGTTTAAAGAAAAGAGTTTATTCGAACCACAAAACCGCTGAAATCGTCTGCTTGAAATAAGAGCACGTGATTGATTCGCAATGGAAATAAAATAATCTTGGTATGCTAGTTTTTAAAGTGTCATTAGAAATGGTCTAATTTTCATTAATTGATATAATAATTTTTAAAGAAGATACATTTTTATCATATTTTACATTAGTTATGAACGCACTTGCAATAATACATAAAAGCTGTTCAATTAGCCCTCATCTCCCCCACTATTTTTCATTGCTTGCCTCCTAATTTTTCTTTTCAGAAAAAAAAAAAAAAAAAAAAAAAAAAAAAAACCTTAAATAAAGAATACTTATTCATTCCCTAACAACTTTGTGCCATTTTCAATGTATAGAGTTCGGCTTGAATGACTAAAATTAAATAACCTAGAGGATTATCATTAATACTTATATGTTCTCTAAATAACGTTTCTCATACAATATGAACAATTCTGAACTATAATTGAAATTTAGTTGTTTATTAAGCGAGTGTAAAGGATGAATCAGAACAATATCTCTAAAAAGTAAAAATAAGAACCGAACAATACTCGAGTACAATCTCCTGACACTTGTTACAGCTCAACACACATCTCTGCTTCAAATTATCTTTTTATGAACTCCTTCGTAATCTTATGTAATTATTTCCAACAAACAAAGCTAATCACTTTTCTAAAAGGTCTCGCCTCGAAGACTGTGAATACACCATTTGCAAATGATTGCCTCGGAGGACACTACTAAATGTAAACGAACAATTCCCTTGCGATTCTAACACTCTTGCTAAGAAACAACTCTAGCTCACACGCCACGATTCCAACACTCTTACTACGGATCAATACGCTATTTTGACTCGTATCCCCTCCTTTTAAACGTATCGATAAGACATTTAATTACAAAACTTTCCTCTTTTGAGACAAAGGGGTCCGTTTCCGATTGGCGAAGTCTTCCGACCAATCCACGTTCTCGAGAGGACGCTTAATTAAGTCGAGAATGTTCGTCGCCGATTGAATTCCGATGGCAGCGCGATAGTCTAACTTGAAGTGAAGTGAGTTGTTGCACATTGAGGGAGGAAGGAGGTTACAGTAGAATTCCTGGGGCATTCCGAATGTTTCGGTTGTCGTGGGAACGAGAAGATAAGGCTAAGTATATTGAAGAGAAGATAATCTCATAACTTTTCTTCTCAACTTCCTGCTATCGCTGTTCTTAAGTTGAAATTAATATACTAGTAGGAACAACAAGCATCTACCAATTTGTCTTAAAAAACCTTTTCAAAGGAGCAGCTAACATACTATGAAATTCATATCAAAGAGACATCTTTAGGTATCATAATGAAAAATGAAACGTTGCAGCTGCAAAAGTAAATTAAAAAATCATACTCTGGAGGTGCATGTAAAGAACGGAGTTCTGTTAGTGTGCAATTATTGTACACTTAATAGATAATACGAAAAATTAAAATACATCAAACAGTTTGTTTTTAACCAGTGGTATGATTTTCCTTAACTTGTTTTGTATTCTTATACTTAACAGGAGGTTCATTATGAGCTCTGGTGGACAAATGGCCTCACCGTGAGAGTGGTTTTCAAGTGATGCACAGGCATTGAATCTTGCCATAAAGTATCTCCTCGAAATGTCCCATACATGGTTGATAAAATTTAAATCCGAGGAGTGATCCGAAGTACTTTTAATTCGCATTTTTGAATCGCTTATCCGATGATGTGATGCCATAATTATTTATGAACAAGATTTAACTATCAACCAATCGCACCCTGTTAGATCTGCCTGTATAAATGTACATTAATGGTACTTCAACCGTTTACATCGACACAACCCCACCACATGTACACTTTGTATTTTATGATTGTTTTATATCATTTATCTTCACGTAAAGATGTCTTTATGAATATAATAGCAAAAAAATGCCGTTATGAGTATGCCTCGGTATTCCACTGAAAAGGTTTTAAAGAAAAACAATTAAGTTTAAACTTTACACATTATAGTGCGCACTTACATTGAAACATATTTTTCGCACAAAGAACAATACTTGCAATTATAAATTTAATTTGTCCTTTAAGTATAACTTAATACTTCATTGTAGAAAAAAAATATTTTTTGTAAATTTTATGATATTTTGAATTGAATTTTTTTTTACTTATTATCTACTCTTTGTTCATTGAAACAAACTTTTAGTTGTTTCTATATGTTAGAGCACGTTCTTTCTTAATAAATAAAATAAAAATTGTAACTAAAGGAATTGGTTTGAATCCTTGGTGCAAGTTTAGTAATTTCCAATGAATTTCACATTGTACTGCGTTTTTGACTATCTACTCTTATATCAGAATTATATTACTCTTATATTAGAATTATTATGTAGCAATAAATGATATCGTTATACTCAAATACTGCAAGTCGTGTGAAATTCTATTTACATTTTGCCCTTTCCATAACTAAATGTCAATGGTTTCTACCAATAAACTTAATCGAAAACGTCGCATGCTGTAAAAATTGCTTCTGTCCATGGTTGTAACACGTTCGTCTTGTGGAGCAATTTCAAAGGAAAAACATAAATAAGTTGTTAATATGTTTTCTTTTCTACCTGTTATAGAGTTCGGAAATATCGATCAAAATAAATATCGATACTGTCGTTGCATAGAAAAAATATCGATATATGATTTTTTTTAAATTTGATTTTCAATTTTGCCACAAACGAAGTTTTTCGAGGCAAATTTCTACTTTTCATGAATTTATGGCAAAATTGTTTTAATAAATAAATTTTATTATCAACCAAGATAAATAAAATACATTTGGATGTCAATGCATAAATTCACATTTATTTGAAAAAATAAATTTTGAAACGTAGTTTACCGCATATTTTGCTGAGAGAGATGCTTTTATTGTTTAAAATTAGATGCAAATTCTAGGCACATGTTGGCAACCGAAAAGGCGCTATGTAAATGACAACTAATAAATGATCTTATCTTTCCATTACATTATGTTTTCTTTTTGGTTAGGGTGCCATTTTAACTGTCTCTCAGCCAAGTCCAAACTTCAGTTTTGAAGTTTTTGAAAAGGGAATAAAGAAAATTTAAAAAACACATGGAACTACAAAACGATCCTCAAAAAACTAAAAATATTTGAAAATATCGATAAATTGGTGACTTGTATCGATATTTATACTATCGATATTTTTTTTAAAATATCGATAAAAATATCGTCGTATCGATATATCTCCGACCTCTAATCTGTTAGCTTTCCTTATTTTATCATATTGCCACTTCATCACATTTCTCTCTCTCGTTCATGAAAGAACTTATAATATTCGCAATGCGGATAGATTTGACACCTAATGAAATAGTTTCATTTTATCAGGCTCATAGAGTCGAAATCTCTTTCTTAGGATTCTAAGATAACGAACAAGAATCAGATTGTCCTCATATAGGATATAAAGTTAAATAAAAACTTGATTCGCACAGGAGTATTCAAATTTATAACGAACCTGAACAAGCATCATAGTTTTCCAATTAACTTTTTTTTCTACAAATTGACATCTTGCCAAACACGCCAAATTAAACCCATTAAAACCCCTTCTTGAAAAGTGGTGGTATTTGATTTCCCATTTTAAGTGCAAGCCAACTGAGCTGAATTCATAATTTTTAATCCTCTATAAGCGCATCTTTTAAAACTAGCATGCTACTGAATAGCTGGAATATGCATAAGATGGTTCATCTTTCAAAATTTATAACTCCCTGCTATGTTTGAATTTGCTTTTGAATTCGAAATGCGCTTCCAATTTATATTTTATCGCCTTTTAAAGTCGAGTGCTGTTGAAAATGGATGACTTCCGGATATATTTTCTACTTTGGGTTGAAAAGTTTTAATTATTTGGCGCGCTTAAAAGTCACCTCTAATGAATGTAGAAGGCGATCCCATTAATTTCCTCATT
The DNA here is from genome assembly GCA_963978545.1 of Linyphia triangularis. Taxonomy (NCBI): domain Eukaryota; kingdom Metazoa; phylum Arthropoda; class Arachnida; order Araneae; family Linyphiidae; genus Linyphia; species Linyphia triangularis. The sequence goes on from OZ021727.1 coordinate 95,529,243, forward strand.
GATTAAGTTGGGTAAAGAGTTGATTTTAACGCGCTCTATGGGAAACGTGGGAGTTTTATTAAAGCTTTGAAAATATGATGTCTGGTTATCGGCTGTAATCGCTATAGGGATATTTCGGAATATCACGGGAGCTTCATGCCAATATTTAGGCTCTCCATAAATTTATTTCCTTATCTGCTTTTACTTTAAATGAGCAGAGTAGGATTATTTAATTTCGATGGAATAAATGAGTGTGTGATGATAGAACCAAGAAGTTTATTAATTATGTTTTCTATGTTATGACCTTTAATGGCTGAAATTTCTGCTTCTTAAAATTACCGTCAACATGTAAAAAAGGTCACACTTCATTTCTAACCTCTTTGTTACTCTGTATTTGGTTGAGAGTCATCTAAATTTATATTTAAGCTCCGTATTTCATTTGTATACCTTTTGATTCTTGATTAACTTTATTTCCATGTGTTTTACATAATATTCATTCAGGCATTTATCATCATAGGTTATAGTATTACATTCTAAGGGCCGTATTTTAAAGCTTTGATACTAAACACATCTCGAAATAAGTCACTCGATCATTTTCTTGCGTGTTTCGTAAATTAAACAACTTGTACCGTCATAAGTTACTTGGGATAAAATGTATTTTAAACATAATATTTCGGTGACGTTGCTTTTTCATTTTCTGCATTCTTAAGTGTTAGCTTCTAACAAAGATTCTTGGTTGTATGGAAGGGTTGGCGGAGTTTAGTACAAAGAATTTCGCCCAGTTTGTCAAATTTGGAGCCAAATGTTAGGATTGTTTAAGCGACAAAAGTTGCATGTTTGAAAGAAAAACTTCGAATTTGTAACTTTGTTACTACACAATAAGGCATTTCAGTCGTAGCTTACTTCTCCTCATAGGCATTGAAATAATGTGATGCACATGTCGGGTTAGCTTTTTTAGTTTAGTTTATGCAAGTGTGATTGTGCTTCTGGCTGAATCTTGGTTTGGGAACTTGTTTCTACGAGACCTTTCTTTGGTATATTGCACGTGTCTGTATTTACTAGAAATATTAACACCAGGCAAGCAAAGGCATTACAAAACTTTTTACTATGTTTAAATGAAGAAGCAAAAATTTTGAAATAAAACTTTAAAAATATCGTATTTGGCATTTTCGCATATGTTTGGTGGCAGAAAATAAATGTTAAAAAGATTAGTCCCCAGATGAAATTTTTGGGTATAAAATATTAACCAAAGAAGGCTTTACATTTCCATACGCTTGTGGAATTCAGTTCGCAGGAAATGACGTCAGGTGCATTGGCTTCCTCCCATTGGTCGAGTTAACGACGTCATTCTACTTCCGGTGACCGCGGTTACAAGGGGAACCGGAAATTACCAACCCTTTTACGTGGAAGCTCTTTTCTTGATACAATTTCTGACAACAACGGTTTTCGTGGGGGAAAAAAAGAATACAGGTTAACTTGTGTTGCTATGGTAACAACAAAAGACAATTTTCTGGTAGAAGGCTTAGCAAGAAAAGAAATGTTACTCTAGGTTTTTTCGGTTACATAAGTTACTGTAGGTGTCGTCCCAAAGTTAATTTCTTAAGATAACATACGAAAGTATTTAAAGTGTTATAAGTATAATGTTTCACACAATAACTAGATGATTCGTAATTGCATGTTATGTCTAACCTCACGAACTGGAAACCCTAAAAATTAATGTAACCTGTTGTATCGACATTTCTCAGCTTCTACTAACCCTTAACACTGCTTATAAAGTACTTTTAAAGTAATTCACATAACGTAGTATACAGTATTTCATTCTTAAAGTAACGAAGGAAGCATAGTAAGGCAAGTATTTTGGTATAGCTGATACTAAACAACAGTTGAATGGTGGCGTAGTTGTTTAAATACTACGTTATCTAGTTAAATATAAATTACATAATTTTATTATTAGTAAGTAGGCATAGAGAAATAGGGCACACACTTTATCAAATGTGGTTTGAAAATAATTTTTTTTTTTTTTTTTTTTTTTTTTTTTTTGTATCAAAAAACATCCTGCACGTTGCCTAGAGATATTACAATTACGAAACACCTAACAAAATAGCTGAATTTTGCCACAGCAAATTTTTAATGTTAGTTATCAAGTGAATTTAATGAGTTTGTGCATAATGCTTTCGTTTAGTAAAAAGATATTAAATAATAAATATGTTTTTCTTTCTAGGTAAGTTGCCTCCTTTTGGTGTTCTTATTCAAATAATACCTTACAGGTGTATCAGGTTAGAGTTTTTATTTATATTAGTTTTAATTTATATATATTATACAATACTATTAAGTATAAATAAGTTTCTAGTTTAATGACAGGCTAGAGTAACTAATCCTGTGTGATTATTTTGTAATAATTGCAAGAAAGGATTTTTTTCACTTGTCAGACTTGAATCAAACAGAAATGTATTCATGAGTTTAAAATAGCATATTGTGTAACCGAATCCAAAAACTTTTTTTTAATTATTATTTCTGATTGTAATTCCTTCCTTAATTTTCCTAATTTTAATTTAATATTTTATTTTAATTGAAAAAAAATGAAGTACCAAAATATGTAGTAATTTCATCTCGTTTTTCTTGACCAATATTAAATATGTGTTCAAACTATATGAATAATGAATCCATTTACAGTCAGATTTTAAAATAAGTACTGGCACTCTAATAAAATCTGTGACTACAGTTGAAATATTTAATCATTGTACAAAAAAGCTTTCTCTCAAGTTCATTACATTCGTTTAATATTCCGGTGACTAAATAAGGGTTCCCACGGTCATTGAAAGTCCTTAAAAGTGCTTAATATTTTTGAACTTGTTTTCAAGGCCTTGAAAGTGCTTGAAAATGCTTAGAGGTGCTTAAAAGTCCTTGAAAATGCTTAGAGGTCCTTAGAAGTCCTTAATTTTGACACATGTTGTCCAACTGCAAAATTTATAAAAATATAACTCAGACTTGCTATTCCCGCGTGACAGCCACTTATCTGCACCGTTCAGGAGTTTTCCGACGTATTTGTATTACGCATCCACCAACTTGTAACTTTTTTGGTAGAATATACTTTATTAAAAATTTAAATACAGACATGATGCATGAAAACAAATTTTCATAGGTCCTTAAACACATTGATTAGGTCCTTAAAAGTCATTGAAAAGTCATTGATTTTCATTCTGTGATTTGAGTGGGAACCCTGTAAATACAATTGGAGATTTACCCTTTGTTAGTTCAGCTCTCGGATTTCTTAAAACTTGTATATCATTGAAGAAAGTTTTCAGCGATATCGATTTGTAGAAATTTTCTTTTTTTCTATTCTTCTTCTTCTTCTAAAGTATTCCAGGCATCGCCGGAAGTCGGGTGCTTCCGATTTCTCGTCTGTCCGTCCGAGCTATTTAACGATCTTTTCCTCTTGTTAGGAACCTGTTATAACTCTTTTTCAAATCTTCTGACCTCCTCTGTCGCTCCAAAGAAACTCTTTTTCTCAATACAAGATTCTATTTGAGATCTGCACTTGACAGACTCCAGTGGAGGCTTTATCTTGTATGTGTTTATTTTAGATATTTTTTGGCATTTAAAAGTAAAAAGCAAACTGTTTCAGTTGAGAGTGTTTTTAGTGAAATAGTGCGAATATAAATTACCTTACGCGTACTACTAAGCAGTGATTCTGTAAAATAATATATATTTCCGAAATATTCTTTGCAAAAGTTTCTTTTAATAACTAAAAAAATTATTTTAAGTTGATTAATGAAAAATTGTAAAATATACAGGGTTTTCGGAGTCTTTCCTGCCAATTTTAGATTTTTATTTTTCTCTTATCCATACTTTGAGGTATGTAAAACTATAAGAAACAAATTTACTTCATAAAATATTTATAGTTCAATCATTATATCCTGCCATAAATCTGTGCTACATTTTCTCTATAAAAAGATATTATATCTATTACATTTCATTTTTACCGAAATTCAGTGTAATGATACATTTAAATGATGATTCAACTTGCTTTGGAAAGTGCCTCTTATAATTATATAATCTTAGCTCCCCTCCCCACTCCCATCTTTACCAAGCATTGTTCTTGAATGCATAAAAGAAGATGTAGATATTTCAATACGTTAAAGATTTTCCGGGTAAATGATGAATGTCCAATGTGTTCTCGGTAAAAAGTAGTTTCAAGTATAGTCAACAATGAAATTCACAAGAGAGAAGAGATAGATTCAACTGCTGGTGTCCTCTTAGTAATCTTTTCCAATGCAAGCATTGATTCAATCTCTCCCTCGCAGGGTCCATTAAGCAATTCAATCAGCCGTTTTACGAGACTGCCTTTTGTAGGGATTCCTCTCACATTAATGTTCCTAAGGCGACTTTTATGCGTCCATGCTTTTCTTTCCTTTTCGGCACTCCCGAAATCTCTGGGACCAACATTTTTCACGAAGTAGCGTCTCTGGGTGAAACAACGCGTTTTATGGGCAATAAATTCACGACGTCCAAGGCGTGAAAATAGTAACTGGATAAGTTACGCTCATTTCTAAACGATGCGGGGATACGACGTCGTTTGGGCCAATGTGTGATGGGTCGAAAGAACGATGGATGGAAGGGGATAATTGGCATGAATTAAAAAAATACTGTTTAGCAATATATTTTCGTTGCTTTAAAATTTATCGTTTGCTTCTATGTTTGTTTCACTATTATTAAGGTTTGTATTTACTATTCTACTTTATGATAAACAAGTTTTTCTTAAGGAATACGTATAGGCTTCAAATAGCAAAACTCGTAAAAATCGGTTAAGTTTTGTAAGGCCGTTAAAAAACAAAAGCAAAATAAAAACAACACAAAAGAAGGAAACCCTATGATGGAGGAGAATACTAAAAGGGAAATATATAATGATTAGTATAATAATAGCAGTTTTTTATATAAAAAATAATTTTTTAAAAGTTATTCTCAGATTGTAGTTTTTTCTATTTTGCATTTCATTCAAACAGTAGTAACTCCAGTTTAAATAATATTTTTTGAAATTTGTTATTTGCTATATAATCTGCATATATTGTTGAATGTTTTGACCCTAAATACTAAGTGATTTGTAAATAAGTATTTTTTTAATTGAATTTTAAAGATAAGATTCTGTATAAAAAAACTTGGGTTTTTCTAATAGAGTCAGTTAAAGCAAGATATCACAAAATATACACACTGTAAAATTCTGTTAACAGGGTCAAAACATAAAGCAGGGTATTCCGCATTATTGAACACCAAAATTGTATCTGTGGTTGAGTTAGAATTTTTGTCATTACCTTTCGAAATTAGCCTAATTAGTTGATTAATGTTAATTAATTATTAAAATTAAAGAAATTTTTTATTTTTTTTTATTTGAAACAGTTTAACAAATAATGTACTTTTCAAGGTGCAAAGGTCTAATTTTTAAATTGAAAATTAAAAAAAAAAATGTTGAAACCTATACGTATACCTTAAACCATACCAGTGGCGGCCAGTGGTAAAAAATATTAGTGCAGTCGGAAACATGCGATTCACCCCACACATATACTTTTAAAATCAAAGTTTCCTTTTAATTTGTATAGAATAATTATATTTAGAACATAAAATTATAAAATAAGAATAATTTATTAAATATTTTTAATAGTTTTTGATTGACCTTTAAAACTATTTTCTCGCGTCATGACCTTTAAATGAAAGTTCTTGATTACATGGTTACTTAAAAACAATACTGCTTTGATAGGTAATTGCATGAAACGTCTATTCGGAGCTACCTTCTTGCTAAATTCAACGATATAACATATTTGTATTAGATAGATACGTATTTGCAAAAATTGTTCGTACAAATTTACATATGTCTGATAGATGCTTCTACAATACTAATTATCGAAATTTCAAGAAAAGAAAGCAATTGATTTATTAGTAGAATAAGAAGAAATCATAAGTAAACGAGGACAAATTGGAGGTAGCTGTTGGCCAAGAAAAGTGCTAGTTTGAAAGATACAAAGCTGCTACTTACTACCAAAATAATTACTTAGAAATATAAGCGATACACATTTCACATCGTAAAAGAAACTATGTTATATTTTTGATTAGCCAAATAAATTAAAAGCATCACTGGAAAAAGGAGAAGTTCCTAGTAATTATATTTGGCATTGATGTTCTTTGCGTCTTACCTCAATCGCAAATGTTATTTTTCATTCGACCTTTTTCAATTATCCCGTTTCACGGTAGTTCACGCTAAATTTGTAAGTGAGCATCCTTTTGTCTAAATCATGTTCGAGCGCCTGATCCGATGGCGTTCTTTCACGTTCAAATGTGACTTCTTCCTTTTTCTTTCGCCGCCTCGTCCTGTGATTTATGTTCAAAGATGCTGGCGCAATTAGAATTTTATGATTCCCCGACGGTCAGTGAAGATATCACTTTTATTGGAGCGGTAAATTCATATCGTCCCGAGTAAAAAAAGGACAGAAAAGGGGAAAAAAAGAGAATTGGTCGTGTTTTCTCCACACTTAGGGACCGTTTAAAAATCACGTGTAAAGGGCATCGATATAGATTAACAACTGGATAGACTGCTCCATTGTCAATGCAAAGAGAAAAACGCGCCGGGGATTGAGAAGCTTTGCGAAGCTGGTGGGAAGATTAACCAATCACAGTTCACTTTTATAGTTGGATAGAAATGCGAAATACCTTGTAAAATGCTAGAGTATATATATTTTTTTGCACATTATTACTAATTAAGGTCTACTATTGACATTTCTGCTGTGTACAACCCCAAATTTTATTTTCAATCCTCGGCAATCCGTATTTTTTATCCCACCAATTGCATCTGGCAACGGCTGCATTTTCCCAGCGTTAAGCAGTCTATCCAGTTGTTTATCTATATCGATGGTAAAGGGATGTCCCTTGGTGACACACGGAAAAGGAATCTATCTTCCAATCACATTGCGTTTATTTTAAGAAACTTTCAAGATTCAAGACAAGAACCTAAGGTTCCGGTATTTAGTGAAACAGGCATCACACAGATTATTTAAAATAAATGACTTTTATGTTAAAAAAAACATATTTTTGACTGTTTGAGGTGAACTACTTACAAGTAAAGATATTATATACTTTAAAAATGGGTATGCTGTCCCAAATCTTACATAGTTTTGCTAGTGGGAAGAGAAGGGTGCTATCTAGCCAAAAGATGGGGGATCAGGAGAGGGGAGAAAGAATTGAGAAATAATATTTTATTTCCACTGTGTTTAGGGAAGGATTTTGTGAAATTAATGATAAGTTCTGGACATATTTTACTTTCTTAACGTGGTTATGGTTAAGAAAGATTTTTTTTTTATGTGATTCACGAATTAAGTTACTTTTATTTATCTACATGTTAAAAAATCATCGGCTAATTACTCCTTCTCCTTTTTAAGTTCTTACCTAAAGGTTAAGCACACAGGATGTTCAGACATCGTTTTAACGACTTTAATTTTTGTTATTGGTTAGTTATATTTATTTTATGAAGTCATATTTCTGTACATATTTGTTAAATTCATACAGTAACACTCTAATTTTATTTAAATGCAAGGAAATTCATCCTTAAAACTGTCCGTGTGAATTCAAAGTTTTTAAAAGCAAACTGATGACATCATATTTTACTCTTAATAGAGAAATATTTAGCTGAACAATGGAAGTAGAGGAAACTTTAGATAACATAAAATAGAGTACATACAAAAAAAAAAAAAAAACTGTTTGATATAAGATTTATTCATTGTAGAAAGAGTCGAGCAATATGGCAATTAACTAGTAAACTTTTTAAAAACTTCTCGAATTTGCTTTGTTGGTTATTCTTCGCAGTGACTGGAGTCCTCTTGTAACAGCTTTTATTAAATATATAATCCACTTTAATCATATTCAAATCAGATGCGGCCTTTTGAAAAATGAATTATTAAAGACGAGCGTATCTTTTGTAATTTAAAGAGGGTCGGAGGTAAACTTTCAAAGTCCACCAAGTGCTTCTTATTCCCGACTCTTTAAAAATTTATCTAAACTTGAGAACGGATCGTGGGAGTTTTGAAAAGGTTTTACTTCATTCTTATAAGCTGGCTTTTGATGGAGGAAATAAAAATAGTTTGGAGATTTGAAGTTTGTTATTTAAATAGAAAGGAGTAAAGTGTGTTTTGTCGACGCTTTGATCTAATTTGAAATGCTGCTTGGAATGTCGATTAATTTTCTTTTTAGAACTTAATTTTGTATGTAACTGCATAAACACACATTGCTAAAGACAAATATCGAAAGAAAAACTAGGTTTAGAATTTTGAGCATTAAGTCGTTAATTTTTTGCAATGACTACTAAATGGTACACCTTTGGAATAATACAAAAATTGCAACTTAGAAAGATTTTTTATCCAGTCTTTATGCTACAGTATGCCAATAAGAAGCTTTTGAGTATTGAAATGTTTCTATTGTGAGAATGTTTTATTAAACTTTCCAGCACACAGAAAATTGTTTGTGGAAGCTTTTTAACTAACTCTTGAAGCTTCTCAGACTATTATCGAGCTTGATTATTGTGAGGAGAAAAGTTTTTACAAACTTAATTTTAACTTACCACAATTGTAGAACACTAAATACATTTACTGTCACAAAAATGTGTTTAATGAACTTTTGTGATATTCACTTTTTTAGATATTAATCTGTACGATGTACAATTAGTTTTAATGTAAAAAATAAATATTTTACAAAGAAAGTTTTAAAATCGATCGACTTTACGTTGCTGCCTTTGTAGTTTGGTATTGTTTTATGATAAAGCTTCTCAACGATGTCTTTTGTATCATAATCTATATATTTAATAGGCAATACGTTTTTTGGGGTTAGTCCGTCCGCCTAAACTACTCAACCAATTTCAATGATCAAGGTGTCATTTTAAAGGAAATAAGCTGTAGATTTGCCAAAACGTGCCAAAATAATTTATTAACACTTTATTAATTAGTTAAATTTCAATATTTTTCATCATTAAGCTACTACAAAGCCTCAATGATTTTGAATATAAGAATGGCAACATCCTTAAGTAAACAAACCCGCTGCTCGGGGGTTCAACCAACCGTTGCTAATTTTAAAGCTATCCTTACGTATGGAAACGACAAACCCGTTGCTAATTTTAAAGCTCTTTTTAAACTCTTCGTTTCAAAGTTGATTTTTTCTGTTTTTCTGAAACATTTTTGTATTAGAGTAATTATTATTTTGAAGTATTTCTATCCAGAAAATGCTTCGCGTTGGACTTCGTTCTCTAACGGGGCGACTTATCAGAATAAATAAAAAATATTAGGACTTCAATGTAAGGGCATTGCTAATGAAGTTTTAAGTCAGAATGTTGGCTTATAGTATATTTAACTTTCTATTATGAAACTTGCAATTTGGGTGTTTTCTCTATTAGGCCTTACATTAAATTTATAAAAATTTGGTTAAATTTTTTATGGCTGGCAAACCTATTCGAGCGCAGCAAGATGTTTTAACCACAAATTCGAGCGGCAAAGCCGCTCAATCCGAGCGCAGCGAGGCGTTTGGGGGTTGGCGAGCGTTAGCGAGCAGGGGGCGAAGCCCCCTAGTTTTAATAAACTGACACCATTAAACGGCTTTATAGTGTTAACTCTTGAATTCATCTTCGCTTAACAAACAAAAATCAAGTGAACAAATTTAGTGACAAGATGTATTGCTAAGTATCTAATTTTGAAGTGATATTACAATTTTGACAAGTGGACTAGCATGCTCTTTACAGCAGTGTTGGGAAAAGATAAATATTCATTCAATTGAAGCGTAACATTATCTTTATATAAAAGAACTCTATAATAGGTTAACGAGCCTATTGTATTTACTTATGTCGAATACCACTCAGATTCACAGATCAGAGGCATAGTGGGCGTATTGTATGCAAGATGTCTAAAAATCTAACCTACTTTGGCGCTCGCATATTCTGTTTTTCTAATGAATAGACACGATGGCGATTGTGGTAGGTAGTAGGTTGTAGATGATAGAGCTAAATGGTGGGAATTTCTGGATCTTTACCTATTATGAGAGTGGGACATTTCCATCTAGAAAATAATCCTGAAAGCTACTCCCTCCTTGATATTTGAACTATTCTAAATAGTCCTTTCTAATGAAGTTCCATCGAAGTATAACCCTCGTGTTGCTTTTTTACAAAGCACAATGAACAATTACCGCTTTTTTTTTTAATTATTTAATTCTAAATGTTTCAAAGAAGCCATAAACACAAATTTCTGCTCTCTGCGCTTTTCCTTTTTTTAAAAAATTTACAGCCTAATTTCGCCTGTTAGATTTTGGCGGGAAAACGATATATTCAGCTCGAATCGAATGTGAATTCACTTCATCTGAAATAACTTGGCTTGAAACACATCAGCGGGAACCAGTTTGACAAGTTTCTCGCAAATCGCTCCAACCGGTACAGGATATGACAACTGTTCCCCTAAACACACACCAACTATTTTGCAGAAGCCTCACGATAACCATGGAGAACAAGACGGAGCGAAGGATTACGTTACCGGACGGAAGGATGTCTTGACGTCAAAGCTAATAGCGGAGTGTTTTGATCGGACAGAATTTTGGAGCATTTTCTTTTCTTAATATTTAAATAACTAATTTTTTTTAAAGAACTTTGTTTTTCATTTTTGGAATCAGAAAGAAATTCTTCATATAAACCTAATTTGGCTCGTTTTTAAAATATGCGGGAATCGCCCATTCCGTCAACTCTCTCTGCTACATCCGTTATTACATCCTATCCTTACCCAATCTCGGTTCCTACATTGTTCATCAGTTACGTGGCTGCAATTTTCTCCATTGTCCGCTAATTAAGTCCTTAAGGCAATTTGCCCACCGCCGTGTATATTTAAATTCGTTATTCGGTGTTGGGCAAATGAAGCTTCTCGTAATTAGAGTTGGGATGCGATTAATAATGCTAATTCTGACGAAATGTGTTGCGATTGTTGTTTATTGAATATCCAGGAGCTATTGTCCATTGGACTTATAAATACTTGAGCAACGCGTGTTACCTCAAAAGGGAAAGGACACATTGAATTCCTTATGAATTGATGATTATAGCCAATTCTCAATGTCAAAGCGACACTATCTTGGAGTGAATAATATATTCTGACGAAACTCAGGCTGATTTTGAACCCCTCAAAGCTCGTTCAGGTGCGTAGAAAAAATAGCAATATATAATGTTCAATGAACAAGGGAAGATGGAAAGGAATCAATATGAAAATCTCTAGACAATGGAGCTTCTTTCGAATGTGATTACGCAAAACTTTAGCTAGGTCCAGAACTATAACAGTGTGATGAATTATCTTGTGATTTTTCTCATTTTGATTAGAGGGTGTGCCTTTTGTCATTAAGATAGTGGGTATCTCTACCAATGAAATAAATTGGGAGGCAGTAAATGATAAAATACACTCTCGGATGTCTTTCTTTTACTGCAAGAAATTTTTTATGCCCTAATTTACAAAGTGGTTTGAAATTAATAAAATTTCCTAATGTTTTCAATTAAATTGGGAGTCTACAAATCTCCGAAAACACGTATTTCAACCTTCGTGTTTTATTTTAAATTAAATTTTAAATAATATCAATGTGATCAAAGTGCGTGGTTCGTTTTATATCACGAACCCTCCGATCAATAGCATGACATATTAATGACGACATCCGTGGACCAATATAGGCTCGATACTAGCCAATCCCGTTGTAGACTGGCTGTTGCTACAGACCTTGGACAATCACGCCCAGTGCTGGGTAAAATATACTGGACGCTTTGAAATGTTAATGCTGAGTTTTAAAACTGAAACATAGTGTTATAAGAAAGGAGGTAAAAAATATGTTTTGTGGTGGTTTTAACTCGTTAAAAAAATCATGTATTTTGGAACAATGCTCAAGATTCAGCATGGTTTTCCTAGAATCATTGTTTCCGACATTGGCCAATCTGCTACCTGGGTTATTTATAAAGCAAGAACTTATATATTTTAGCTTTCCATTTGGCACTCAAGTTTATAAGTATGAAGAGTACGTCCGTATTTTTAGATCCTTTATACATTAACTTCGATTTTGTGTGTGTCTGTATGAATGGGCATGCCTGACGGGCAAATCTGCCGAGCCCTAATTAACATACCTGCCGTAATCCAATTGGTCTGAAACTTGGCAGACAAATTCGATGCCGATGACAATGCATTCTATCAAATTTTGGGGGATGTCACTCTCACTAGAAAGTTGCTTTTACACAAGCTTCTATTATTCCATTGAAATAGTAATAAGTCCCAATCATTGTTGAAACTCTTTCCTGTTGAAAAATTGAAAATAAAAGATATTTGAACGTGAATGCATAAATCCTTTATGGATTGAAGTCCAGTCGATTCAACTTTGCATTGCGTGGTAGCGCTGTGAGAAAAAGTTACCGATCTTTGCTCAAACTCTTTCCTGTTTCTAAGATTGTTTTAATAAATAAATAATAAAATTGTTTTAATCAGAATAAATAAAATATGTTTGTATGTGAATGCATAAATTCAGATATATTTTTTTTATAAATAAGTTTTAAAAAATTGTTTATTGCATGTTTTGCTGATAGAGATATTTTTAATATTTAAAATTGGATGCAAATACCAAGCACACGCTGACGACAGAATCGGCGCTATGTTAATGAATATAAAACTTGGCAATACATATAAACGATTTATATTAGAAACTCTGTTTTTGTGGGCTATGTTATTATTTTTTTTAAGAAAGGATTCATTTTGATGATGTTGTAAGGAGAACCCAGTTCCAAGTAAATGTACAGGCATTTTAAGGGTAAATCTTGCGTCACGATGTTCAAATGGTTTTGAAAGTATCAAATAAAGAAAAACACGTTTCCTAAAATTTTGAGAACGAGTATTGCAAACACTTTTGTAGCGAATATTAGCTAGAAACTTGGTGAAAAAGGGGGATCGTTCGCCATTACACAGGTTTCACCGCTACTTGGAATACCTTCAATAAAGATCTTATAATTATTGATAATGCATCGTTAATTTAATTGGGTCATGTTTCGCTGCAACTTTCTCTAAGACTATTCTTAATGCTTCTTTACGCTGCGAACAATGGTAATTCCCGCAAAAAGCATCTATCGATCGTATCTTACACATCATATATAACAAACGCAACATAAAAAAAAGTTATATATATATTAAAAAAACAAAACAAAAAAACATCTAAGCCTTGTATAAACAACAGCTATCGTCTCCAACAGCTAAGTAAATGTGTTATGGTAATATGAAATTTTTATCTTTATATATGTAGAGCTACTTGTTACTTATAAAATAAATATATATATTTGTTTTCAATTCTTATAAATCTTCTCTTTATAGCACCAAACTGAAATCTAATTGCAGGTATTACCTGGCGTTCTTATAGTTCTTTTTGGCGAAGTATTTTTGCGTAACAAAACTAAGTTGCGTTACTTGCATTGTTTTTCTAAAAAGAAAAGTAGATTTTCAAAGCTAATATCATTCGAGCTTTGGTAAGTTTAAAAATTCACTCGTAGCGTTTCCAGTAAAATTTCATCATTCGATATTCCTTTTATCCATATAAGAATAGCGAGCATAAACATTACTTTTTACTCTCAAGTAAATGTAATGAAATTATTTCTTCAAAAGTGTTTGGATGCACATATTATTCGATTGCCTGTTTAAAATGTTTTCTTTACATAAAACATTGAAAATGAGGAATTAGTTGCATGTCTAGTGAGTTGGAGATACGAAAATGTTATCCATCGATAATTTCAGAATATATTTTAGAATATCTTTGAATCGTCTTAAAAAAAAAAGCATTACAGCTGAACCAACATTGATTTGCAGTTTTTTACTTTCAAATATCCTATATGTAATAGAGAGTAATAAAAGTACATTCGGTAAAAAAAAAATAAAAAAATATCGATATTTTTCTTCGTTTTTTTGTGTGCATTTCTACACGTTTTGAAACGTCCTTGCAAAAAATGTGTGTATGTTCGTTTGTCTGTGGTCAGCATAATTTCCAACGGATTGACCTACGATATTCAACTTTCGTCTCTCAAGATAAGGATGGACATGGGGCCTGTCATTTAGGTTTTCATCAAAATAGTGCATGTGCATAAGGTAGCTGCGACTGGAAAATTTAAGTTTTTAGCAATTACCTATCAAAAAACGGTTCTAAATGTTGGATAAAAATCGCTTCGGTATTGCTTTTTACGATATTTTAAGCATCCCCACCTCCGTGGTTTCCGTAACAAAATTGATTTGAACGTCTTTAGCATAATCTTCCCTTGAACATTCCCCAACGACTGCCTCTCCTTTTTTTACTCATGCGCAGTGAATAATGTAATAATTACAACCAACATTTCACCAAGTTAGGAGTGTCTTTTATTTATCTGTTTTACCAATGTAATAATTATCGTCAAAACACTGTCATCGCACTGGCATTTTTTTTTTTTTTTTTTTTAAATGAATGAAAATATGAAAAAGTTACATTACACCAATCCATATCAAATGTAAAAGACCTGCCCAGTGTTATAGTGCAATGGACAATTCCTCATTTTTTAAAAACGATTGAAATTAGTTTATATTTATAAAGAATATCTTCCCGATTCCAAAAATTCAAACACAATTTAGTTAAAAAAAAAATTAGTTATTTAAATATTAAGAAAAGAAATTGCACCGAAACCCCGTTCGATTGCAATCCGATCAAAACGATCCGCTATAGCTGTGACGTCAAAACATCCTTCCGTTTCTATGGTTATCGTGAGGTTTCTGCCAAATTTTTGGTGTGTGTTAGGTATACAATTGCTATATCCCGTACCGGTTGGCACGATTTGCGAGAAACTTGCAAAACTGGTTTCCGCTGCTGCGTTTCAAGCCAAGTTGTTTCAGATCAAGTGATGTCACATTGGATTTCAGCCGAATGTGTCGTTTTCCCCACCAAACTATAAGCAAATTAAAAAAATGAAAAGACGCTGTGAGCAGAATTTTTTGTGTTTATTTCATTATCGCAACATTTTGAATTGAATAAATAAAAAAAATAAAAAAACGGAAATTGTTCATTGAAAGTAGTGTGATGTTCAACTCTCTTAGTTTTTGTTTTTGTTTGCTTTTGTAAGTTGACTATAAAGGCAAGTTAGAGGTACTTTACTATTTGGTATGATTAATCTACTACCGAGAACCATAACTATGATTATAATAAAATCTTCTAATAAAATGTTTCTTGCTTTAAGAAGGAAAATGATTTCCAGAAATCCAATATTACCAGGATGTCTGTTTCTCGGAAAAAGCTCATCTCTTTAGTCCCATCTTTATCCACTCCGAGTAATGAGGTGTTCGTGCATTTTGAACCACTTTTCGTCGCCAATCTTGGCGGAGTAGTATTCGGAGCCCACTATTACGCAGTGTCGTCGTTAAGGTGGACACAATTATGTCACTTGATGCAGAGGTCAAGGCGCTTAAATTTAATCAAAATTAGGAGCGCTCATTTGCAAATGAGTCCTCGAACATGGATAGAATTTTGAGGACAATACTCCTGAGATGTTTGATACTTAACTCACTACTTTTAACGCTTAATAATAATTTTAAAAAAATCCCGATACATTGAAGATATACACTGGTTTATATTTTTATACTTCTGAGGGCTGAACTTATCAGGATTTGACAACTTTCATAACATCCAGAAACTCAATCCCATTCAAGCCCTTTGTTAGAATTTAATAAGTTAATATTTATTACAAATAAAAAACAATACTAATTAATTACTAATTATTAAATAAAAATACAATAGATAATCTAATAAGATTAAATAAAATTATGTATCTAATAAACGTGTATGAAAACTTTCAACCACCAGACTCTCAAACAAATATCCATTACTGATTTCTTTCACAGAGATTCAATGTTAAAACCGCCGACCAAACGGTATAGTGGTTAGCGTGCTAGCTTCTAGACACCGAGGTTGCGGGTTCTAGTCCCGTGTTAGTCATCGGTGTTTGTAAGTGTATGTTGGCTTGTCTAATGACGAATGTTTCGGCGCATTATAGCCCTCGTGTTGCTGACGGTGCCAGATAATCTGAAAACAACCAACCAATGTTAGAACCGTGTCCCTGGTAAGAGCATGATATAAGTGAATGCACGTTTGGATATCAAATCGAACATCATTCTGAGGTTTTTATAGACTGTAGAGAAATGCTAATAAATTACTAATGTATTTTTCTGCTTGGTAAAAATGGACGAAACTTTTCAAAAATCGACTTCTTTTTATCAAGGACTATGGGGACTAAGGCACATCTGCTTAAGCATTTTGTACCAACCCCATATCCCGTACAGATCGGTAGTGGGCAGTACTGCACAGGATGTAAGCGCACACTCGCGAGAGGGAGTGCACAAGTCTACCTATACCAGCCGAAGAGTTCATTTCTACCTCTTTCGGTAGCTATCCGGTAGATGGCAGCACTACCGACTTTATGTGGAATTTCTTGATTTAGAGGCGATACCAAGCAGAAGATTCCACAAGAAGACTTGGCTATGCCACCCCCAGAGGTATTGATTTGTATGGGAACTTGGAGGATTTTGCGACCATAACTGATTTAACGTGCTCCAGTCACCATTAACGAATACAGCGGTCTTTAGTCGGTCTCAGACCCGAATTCGCAACCTCACGGCTCGCAACCTTCTAGTTGCGAGAACGATGCTCTCCCGACTGGGCTACGCGGCCCTTAAAATCGACTTTGAATGAGTTGATCTAAATTCGATTACCTAATAAGTCATAACTTCCCCCCCCCCCCCTTCTCTCCAAAAAACCCACTCACATTATTTTTCAATTGGTATCTTTAATTTTCGAGGGAAAAGGATACAGGCAATTTGACTAGGCTGGCGAAAAATAAAGTTGGCCATAAATATTACGCAACTAACGACGTCACATTTATTGTGTCCTTGGCTCCCTGAAACGAAAGTTCTTCGCCAGTGACGTGAACACTTCTTATTTGAAAATTGAAAAGCGGTGGGTTACCAAATGAAAAATAATACTAATTTTGTAGCATCTTAAGACATATTTGGCAATCGGATTTTGTTCAACTCATTTTAAGTCAATTTTTGAACAGTTTCGACACATTTTCCCATTACGTTCATAATTTACTGGCATTATGACATTTCTCCATATTCTATAAAAAATTTCAGAGTGACGTTCGATGGGGTGTATTAACTTGAATTCCCCTCTCGGACTGTAAGGTATAAAAGAGAATAACTTTCATTCGATTCAATCCATTAGATCTTTTGTCCGACCCTATACTAGCGGACAGGTAAAATAGACCTCGTTGAATACGATACACCGGTTTCACTAAGCCCTGATTGGCTGCTCAATAATCAATTACAATTGGGCCATTTGCGGCCAGTGAATGACGTCAGGAAATAGCTCGGTTATAGCCGTAAGATTCGTTTCACATCTTATTAGCATCCGTGGTTAGAAAAGTTAAGTAAAATTTAAAAGCGCTTATTTTCGTTTTGTTACGAGCATATATTTAAGTTTAATGTAAAACTATGTGCGCAGGTTATCAATACTACTACCATAAAAGTTGCCATTTATCCGTAACTCTTTTACGCTGAAGGATCTATCCTGTAGCATATTCTATGAGGTCTAGTAAGCCTGTTCGCTATTATAGAAGTAATGTTTCAGTCTTATTTGTAAGTGAGAACGGCAAAAAAATGAAATTTGCGTCGAAGTATCGTTTCCATCCAAATCATTAAAAGTACTCTTTGGAGGTAAAGCACTCTGCCCAATTAGCGCTTTAATGGAACTTCCCCTAAACTCGAGAGGGATTATTTTAAAGAGACCTCACTTCAAGCGGCCAAGAGTTACCGACATGTTTACGGAATCAGCGGTGTTGAGGGAGTTCGTTTCCCTTTTGGTCTCGCTTGTTTTCAATTTGAATAGCATTTCATTAAAATCCGAATGTCGATAGTGAGCGAATCTTTATCTTACAAAGTTTTAAAACATCGAGTGTATTTGAGATGCTGAGTCTAACGCAAGAAACGTAAAACTTTTTAAATTCTTCAAGACAGCTGAAGACAACCTTGACCACGATTTAACTTTTTTTTTTTTTTTTTTTTTTTTTTTTTTTTTTTTTAAGCAATTTGCGTTAAATCTTCTACATTTTGGTCTTCTGTTTATAAACTTGTACACTAGGGTGGTTCAAAAAACTTTTTTTTCAGCTACAGACCAAGACACCCCCTAATATTTTTACATTTACCCATAGTATTATTCTCCTAAAATTTTAGCTTCCTACTCCTATAAGAAGGTGGCGCTCAATGACCACTCATTTTTGTAATTTCGCATAATTTTTGAGTTTTATGCTGATAAGAACGCATGTCTACATTTAAAAAAAAAAGAAGTTTTTATGGGTTTTAAATAGATGCAATATAGTTTGGCAACAGTTATCTACTGTATCTGACAATATCCATATTATCAAAAACACCGTCTGATCGTGATTGTGAAGCACTTCGTTTGATTGTTCCAGTAGTCACAGCTTTGGGGCATGTTCCTCGAACGTTTCCTCTTTTAAGAGGGGTCAAAAATCAAGAAAAAAAGCTAGAAAAGAATACGCTGATTCAAGAAATGGGTAAATTAAAATCTGACTGTCCTATAGCCCTTCATTGGAATGGCAAACTTCTGCCAAAATCTTTTGGATTAAGAAAGACTGACCGTTTGTCTTTATATGTTACGAGAGATGGTATTGAAAAACTTTTTAGTGTCTCAAAGTTGAGTGGTGAAAGAACAGCGAAATATATTTCAAAAACTGTTTTTATGCTAGACAATGGCAAGTTGAGAATTAAATTTGGATAAAGTTTTGATACTACGAGTTGGTACTAGTACTATTGGTAGTGTATAAGAGTTATGCATTAATTTGGAGAAAAAATCAGACCTGAACTATTGTGGCTAGCCTGCTGACACCATGTCTCGGAATTAATATTGGCAAAGTTACTTAAGTTGTGCTATGGACCCTCATGTTTCACAGAAGTTTCTCTCTTCAACAGACTTAAAGGCGTTTGGAAAAGAATTGCACAAATAAACTTTCAGGACTTAGAACTGAAAAAAGACGTTAAAAAGTTTAAAGTTTCAACTGTAGCCTTTCTTTCATCTGTGGATAAATCTATGATAGTTAGAGATGATTATAAAGAAGTAATCGAGCTAACAGTAATCGTTTTGGACAATATACCAGAGAAAATCAATTGCAGAGCAGTTTCATCAATTCATCACGCACAGTGGATAGCTAAACTCCTATACATTTTTAAATCCTTATATTCAGAGACCAGCAAGAGGGTTTCCATATAACTAATAGAGAGAAGAAATACAGTTCCAGCTATTTGTACAGTTCAATACTTTTTTGTACAGTAAAGACATGGATAGAAGCCCCACTTGCTTCTGGTGGTGGCCTGAACTTGTAGAAAAACGTTAAGAAGTATAAGATAATTGTTTCTAAAATTGGAATTGCCGCTGGAAAAGTTTTGAAAAAGCTTATATGGTATCTCTTAAATGAATTGGTTGGTTAGGCCATATTTTCACACAGAATTACACAAAAGAAAACTTAAAAAGTATTGCAGATATGAATAACTCAAAAGATTCCAGAAATATAAAAGGGTGCGAGCTATTAAAAATTTTGAAAGAAAAGGCCAGTCTTGGAGAATTTGTGACAAAAAGAACTCTTGATATTTACTTTTTACTTTCAAAAAGAAATCTTGATAAGGTAATTTTTCACTATTACGTTATCGAACATGTTTCTACAATGACAGTGGGTTTCGATAATCTGAATGGCAACATCTACAGGATTTATGTTGTTTACAATTTCCACACCTAACCCATATTTTTTAGATGTTATTAACTATTCATTCGATTGATTTCAATTAGATGTTGTTTTTGGTAGGAGATTTAAAGTCGTTTGAAAATGTTCATTAAGTACAGTTGTACATTTGGAAACTTTGAATAGAGCAGAAACTTAGACACTATTTATACTCGCTAGTCCACTATTTATTGAGTGCGAATTTTATGATTTGAAATGATATTTTGGTATTTAGATAATTTCAGACTGACCATTTTCGGCTTACAAAAAATGTAGCCAAGTGGTACTGTAAATCTTGGTTAAATGATGAAATAAACAACACTACTGATCTACATAACACCACACTAATTATTCACTTCGTATTTAGGAGGAATAGTAGCTTATTTTGAATGCTTTTCAGGATTTTAAACGGCCTAATTTATAGAAGCAATTATATCAGAATTTCAAAAGATAATGGAGTAGCACAGAGGATTAACGAACGTTTGTGAGCAGGGGTGGAGGCCTCTACTGTTTAATTATTTCATAAACTTTTACTAACTTATTTAACATTTTTAAATTATGGTATAAATAAAAACTCTCTTTAATAAAATTGCTTTGAATTATACTTGTTACCAAATCCACTAAAAATATCCAAAAACGCACAAAATGCGAAATTTTACTGTTCATTGAGCGCCATCTTTTAATTGGAGTAGGATTCTGAAATTTTGCTAGAACATTTGTATGGGTAGATGTAAAAAAATGAGGGGGTGTCCTGGTCTCTAGGTAAACAAAAAATTTTCTCCATATATTTTTGAACCACCCTATTGTACACGCTTTATACTAGCGGACAGACCGACCCCATTGAATACAGTATATGATGGATCCTTCCGCGTAAAAGATATAGTTCCGGGCAAATCGCTTCTTTTATCGTAATATTGATAACCTGCGCATATAATCTTATATTAAACATAGCTATAAGTTTATAAGAAAATAAATGCTTTTAAGTTTAAATTTGTTTTAATATTGTTACGAATTTTTGTATATTTGTAAATATTTCGTTGTGTTAATTTTGTAAATAGGAAAACTTATGTACATTTCGCATAAGAAAGTGCAATAGTTTGTCTTAAGTTGTCTTCCCGGAAATATGGGTCTCAACATTTGATAACGAGTTTTACAGAGATAACGCTGGGAAGCAAATTTTACAAGGAGCAGGACATCTAACATTATGGTAATGGCAATCTCGCCAAATTGGCAAGATAGAGCCAAGTTGGCGACGGTTTTGGCGACTAATTTTTTTCGCCAAACTTGGCGCCCATTTGGCAACATTTTCGGTCCCCATGTACATGTATAGGACTTTTCGACTACTATCTGGAAAGTTCTCCAAATGTCTATCTCTAGAAGATTCATGTATGTTCGCCTCCCCTATAAAAGCTCAGGAGAGCAGGTATTGGAGTTAGTTGAGTCCGTTAGTTGACTGGAATTACTGAGTTTCAGTGAACATTCCGAGTAGTTCTAAAGCGAACTGTATTGCATTGTCTTTTGCTGCGATTTTAGCAGTTGTGTTGTCAAGTTTTTAACTGCTGTTTTGTGCTCTATTGTTGTGAAAAGAGCTGTATTGTGTCTACTAGAACGAGAAGTTCTGGAGTTGTAAGAGAATCTGTGAAGAGTTATATTGGAATAAAGTTCCGCAAGTTTTGATCTGCTTTGGCTTCAAATCTTTCGAACCTCTCCACGCAACAATATTTTACTTTCTAATCACTTATACTGTAAGAGTTCTAACGAATCGGCCACACATCCTTCCAATCAGGGAGTAGTCACCCATCATTGTATCATATTCAATGAGCTCAAGTGAGCTTGTCTCAATGTATCTCATTCATCATCACATCTGTATTCGATCGATTTTTAGCTCCAGGTTACACACAGAGAGATGCAACATTGAAAGAAAAAACATCCAGGACTTTGAAGTTAATATCCCCCACCTAGATTAATTATTGATTTTAAAATTAGAGTGTAAAAACTACAAAGGAAAACTTTTTTACTGATATATTTCCCTTTGTAATAAAACGTGGAAAACCTATTGAGAGTGATAATTTTCAATTACAAGAGCTGTCCTGTGCTGACATATGAAAGCATAAATTGAAAAATTTGAAATGGAAAGGAAGATGATCAAGCCCCATCTGGTGTTGGCAAGAGTCGTTAGTAATTTCCTCCCTCGCGAAAATTAATGGAAGTCAATAAAAAACACTTCGCTCGATTAACTTTAGAACTACCACTGCTTGTCTGCCAACTTTATTACGACAGGCTATGGCCATCCATTTTATTTTAACTTGTTTATGTGCGATAAGTGTTAATGATTCCACCCACTTGTTAATGCTAACTATTCTTTTTCCCAGAAATTAATTCGTTAATTTTCTTGTTGAACTTCGTTTTCTTGTTTAGCCTACTGGTACATGGCATTCAAATACCAATTAAAGAATGTTTTTTTTAGGGTTTGTTTAGAAGAACCACACCATAAAAACACTAAACAACTGGACTTATAGTCAACGATGACAATGTTTAGGCACCGTAAAACCAAGAGTTGGAAAAATCTTGACTACTCACCCAAGGAATTTATTTCACCCAATATGTTAACAGCAAGATCTCTTTTCTCTTTTAGAAATACTCGCATTTCGAACCACTTGTGTTTGGATTGTTTTTGAAATGAATACTTTTTCCAAAGCAATTTTAGTTCGGAAAAAGAGTGGTCTTTTTACTTGACGATATCTAAAAAAATAATTCTTCGAATATGTAAATATGTAATGTTATTTGGAATTTGGAAGAGTTAATTTCATTACAATAAAATCCTTATTTATATATTCTTAAAAAATATATAAGAATACATTTAAAATATAAGGTGAATAAAAAGTCTTTACAGAATAAGAAAAATTACTGCGTGAAAACTATTACGCCGATTGAAGTATAGTTTTAATAGAAATGATGTGAGAGTTTTTATGAACATTAATTAGTTCAGTCAAGTGTTATGAGCATCCTCTTTGCATTAGCTCAATTTAGGTAAAATTGGAAAGCAAAAACTGGATTGCCGGTTAGACTTAAAGCTACAAAGAGGGCTAACATTGATTTTGACTAATGAAACTAATAAGTAATTGTTTCATCTGTTCATGACTTTTTACTCATCATGTATATTGCATACACTACAATATATTTTGTAATTAAACTTATGTATATTTATCCATCAACATTCTGCAAAGCGCGAGAACAAAGTGACACTTGACACACATTTTCAGAAAAATTCCAGATTCTCTCTTTATACCATTTCAGACCACTTTTTACCATCTAATACACCTCACAGATGTTTATAGTTTCTAATCACTAATTTAGCCAATACTTCAAAACTAGAGATACGTAACTGTATGTAAAATAAGGGGTCTTGTCTTTACAAGTTCTCATACCGAGCGTTTGAATTGGTCTCAGAATGCATTGGCTCTACTATTACGAAGTTCCAATCTTTCCTCCAAATTATGACATCAGATCGGAACTTAGATGTTTTGCGACGTAATGTATCACTAAAATTACCAGTTACCATTAGCTACATTTCCAGATAGACAATTTGGTGAGATATCGGTCTTCAGCCAACAACAATTGCATCTGAGCTTCTAATTAGCAAATTCATAGATAGCTAATTGTCCGAGAGACGACTGTAAATTTAGATACCTCATCAAACATCATTCTGAATTTTTTATAGAATGTGAAGACAAATTAGAAGATTACGAATTCATTGGTCTGCCGTTGCAAAAATGGTCAAAACTGGACAAAAATCGACTTTGAAAATGTGTTGAACTAAATCCGTTTGCCAAATGGGCCATAACTTGCTAGATGATGAGTATTCTTTTTTATTTGGCAACCCATAACTCTTTAATTTTCAATTAAGTAGGTTGCAGACGATTCAGATATCAGGCGACGGTTTACTTTTATCTTTTTAAAGTGAGCCAAGTTTGCAATAAATATTACGTCACTGATGACGTAATTGATACCGCCAATTTGGCTTACTTTTAAAAAATGCAAGTTTTCCAAGTTTGCGATCAGAAATCGTCTGTGCCTTTCCTCGTTGAAATTCAAAGTGCGGTGGGTTACCAGGCGAAAAAAAGTGTTCACTTTTTGGCAAGTTATGGCACATTTGGCAAACGGATTTAGTTCAACTCATTCAAAAATGATTTTTGACCAATTTTGATTTGGAACGTAATGAAGGTGTGTATAGAAGTCTCGTTTGTTCTTTTCTGTACCTTTTCTATAGGGTGGTGATTTCTTTGGATAAATGAAAAATATTTTAATAAAACTGCACCGTTTTTTTCATAAATTATTCTTTCTCAACACAGAATGCGTCGGGGATCTTTTCACGGGGGATTGTGCATGACAAGCGGAACATTAAACACTCGTTTTAATTTAGTCGCTCGGAAATTTAAGGTTGGGGAAAGAGATTGGAAATGAAATCTCCCGAAACTGTTGAACTGAAGTGAATTACGCGTTTAATTTCGACCGAAGTTGATGTGATTAAATTTCTCCCGTATTACAAGTTTCTCTCTATCCTATAATGAAAATGCGTTTTCCAAAATACAGTATCTTCTACCTAAATATTAATCCTTCGAAACAAGATGTATATTTTTACTAGATATACAGCGACGCAAAACTAAAAATACCAAATTTAAGTGCGTTCTTCTGTTGTAATTTAAAATTTATTTTTTAATGAGTTATTTTTGTTTCTTCAAAACTTTTTATAAATTTGTATTCAAGTGAGATACACAGATGGATGATGAGTAAAAATTGTGTACTAAAAAATTAATCTTTACAAACAAAGTTTTTAATATAAATAAAATATAAATATGTTTGACTTCTAAGATGAAAACCATCGATTCTATGCCATGGACTAACTTTTGTTTGGCACCAAAACTTTATAGAATGCATCATCTAGAAGGAGTCTATCTGCCAAGTTTCAGCTTGATTGGATGAAGGCAAGTTTGCAAATTAGTCATTCTTAGTGGAAATAGTTGTGTTTGTAAAAGCCGTCTTTTAGTGAGATCGCCCAAAAACTTGATAGAATTTATTAAACTGCCCAGACCGTGTAGAAGGTCTCTCAGAAGAAATTAGATCTTGATTAACCCCACGATCGAGAGTAAAGAGGCGAATAAAAAGCCACTTAAACACACAAATAAAATAAAAAGCTAAAAGCATGATTTTGTTTGATATGCCCCCCCCCCCCCCCATTTGCATTTGATGAATGCATTGGATTTTCCTGAAGTAATAATTAAAACCATTTTCATTCCTTCTTATCCGAGTAAAACAAGTTGCTATAATTACCCAAGTAGCACTGCAGTGTTGGCCAAAGTCTGAAACAGAGCTTCTGGAAGATTTGCCAGTTCTGGCGCAAACTCGAGCATCGTTCCACAATACATGATTTTTTTTTTTTTAAAACAAAGAACATATATTTTTACCTTCTGTTCTTTCTTATAAATAAAATATATCAACTTTAAAATTATACATCAACATTTGATAACATTCCGCATATTTTATCCAGCATTGTGCAAGATGGGTATGTAACAATGGCCGATTTACAACGTTTCACATTGGGTTTGGCCAATGTCAAGCGATATTGGTCAGATTTGTTGCGCTACTGGTGTATTTAAATATTATTTTATGCTTTTTTTTTAACCTTAATGCTAATATTTTACTGTTTGAAATATCGGCGGCAACCAGATGTTCAAGCTCTCATACTTTACAAAACGTTATAACTTTTCCGACTTCCAGACACAGGAATACTCTCGCCTATACCATTCTTAATTATTAACTTTGAATGCACTTTTAATTATTTCCATTTTCAAAGTCCTCCTATTTGATATGCATATTAGTATTGTAAATTCCCATGTGAATCTCCACAGGAACGAAATGGCCGATATCCTTGCTAAGGAGGGTTGCAGGATTTCAACATCTCCCTCTTCCACACTTACTTTTTTGGAATTGTACTCTCTGGAAAAATCAAAGATCTCGGAGGAGTGGAAAATACCCCCAACCCATAATTGGTACAAGGGCTCAAAACCGGGTTTGTCCCTTGACCTTCCGTGTGACAGACATACCCGGACTGTCCTATCAAGGCTTGCTAGCGGTCACATCAAGTGCCTCACTTTCAACGAGGGCAGGAAAACCTTCGCCACCTGCACCAAGTGCCAAAATCATCAGGCCTCTCCTGAGCACCTCTTGGATTGCATGGGACTCTCTATGGAGGATCTCTTTAGCAATCCTCTCCTAGTCTTCGACTTCCTTTTAGTCAACGAACTCGTGGATCTTGTCTCACTCCGTCAGACAGTGAGGATTAGCAACAACAACAGTATTGTAAATTCATTAAATTTAAATCTCGGACGGTCGAATAGAATGCATCGTCTTTGACAACGAATCTATCTGCCAAGTTTTAGTTCGTTTGGATTACGAAAAGTGGGTTATTTAGCCATCCTCAGTATTTGCCTGCAGCACAAACACAATCGAATTTAATATAAAGGATTTATGTCGGTAAATGTTGGGAAATAGCATCAGGTCTATGGGACAAGAGATTAAGATTGTCTCTCAAACACAGGGTTGATTAAAAAATTTCCTCTGAATTTGATCATAAATTTTATTTTATTTGTTAACAGTGATAATATAGGTTAGAAAGCAGTGGCAACATCTAAATCAATCGGAAAAATTTCGAAGATTTTCCATCGCCTGATTGGTTGACTGGATTTGCTAAACATTTCTGTCGCGAGACTATAAAAGGAGGTGAAAAATAGAATCGAGAAAAAAAGTCGTGTTTTTGACTTTTGGGAAAGGATCGAAACCGTTTTCCTACATAATTGCTGTATTCGAAATTGTATGCGTTGAAGCTGGATAGTGAGTTTTGTCCAAGTCTTCGAAAGAACAATACATTATAGTTTTTATTTGGGAAAATCTTCATAACAATATTGTTATGAATTTTTCCACCGAAGCAATGATGGCACAGTTTTTAAGATGAAAACTACTATTTATTCACTCTTCACAGGCACAAAATTTATTCAAAGACAACAGTCTAATCAATCTCAAGCTTCAACACAAGCTTCAGTAAGAACAACTTCGAATACAGCGATTATACAAGCTCTCTCCAGTAAATAAAGCAATCAGCTCTCATCGAACTCCGAAGTTAATCTGAAAACTTTCATAGGTCTCCAGTCTTATTTATACTTGGCGCGAGAGGACATTCTCGAAATTTCCAGTCAATTCGTCGAGAAAGAAACATCTCAAAATTTCTCGATTGCTTTAGGTGTTGCCACCTTTTTCTAACATGTATAATCATCGCTGTTAAAAAAATAAAATAAGATAAAAATAAATTACAATAGAATTTTAAAATAATACGTCCCTATTTACACTATATACAGACAATTTGTGCAATACATTTCCGGTATCGGACAATGTTAGAAATTATTCAGAGAAAAATAAGTCTATGAAATTTGAATTTTTGCAAAGGAATGATTGATAAGTATTTAATGGCAACCCAGTAGAAAGAAAGCGGTGAAGCAGACTATTTTTTTTATAAATGCAAATTTTTTTTCTGAGGGCCAAGCCTCTTTTATCTTCCATCTTCAAGTATCGTATATCCTAAACCTTATTGCATAAGGCCGACCAAACGGTACAGTGGTTAGCGTGCTAGCTTCTAGACCGCGAGGTTGCGGGTTCGAGTCCCAGTTAGGCATGGGTGTTTGTAAATGTATGTTGGCTTGTCTAATAACGAATGTTTCGGCGCATTATAGCCCTCGTGTTGCTGACGGCGCCAGATAATCTGAATACAACCAACCAACCTTATTGCATAAGTCAAAGTTATAAAATAGCCAGAAGCTTCTTTTGGTTGGTTGTATGCAGATTATCTGGCACCGTCAGCAACACGAGGGGGCTGTAATGCGCCGAAACATTCGTCATTAGACAAGCCAACATACATTTACAAACACCCATGCCTAACACGGGACTCGGAACCCGCAACCTCGCGGTCTAGAAGCTAACCACTGTACCGTTTGGTCGGCAAAGCTTCTTTTGGACTCCTTAGTGGGCCCTTCTGTCCTACGTCTGAGCTCATAGTAAGTTAAGCTGCATTTTTAAAGATATTCCGAATTTTTTAACGCCTACAGCATTGTGCATGTTGTATATTCGAGCCAATCATAGTCGAGAAAGTTTTAATGAAAGGGACAGGACTCGATGTAGACACTTTTTCCATGCTGACGAATTTGAACGATGGGTATTTTTTGGACTGCTATAAAATTGCTGTTTCCTACATCCTATGGATATCTAATAATTTATTCTTAAAATAGAATGAGAGGCGACTGCAATTTTTGGACCCCATCGAACATCATTCTGAAATTTTTAGAGAAATTAGAGAAAAGTTAGTAGATTATGAATCCACTGGTCTGCCGTGGCAAAAATGGCCGAAACTGATCAAAAATTGACTTTTAATACGTTGAACTAAATCCATTTGCCAAATGCGCCATAACTTGCCAGATAATGAGCATTTTTTTTTATTTGGTAACCCTCGCTTTTTAATTTTCAATTAAGAAGGTTGCAGACGATTCAGATATCTGGCGACGGTCTACTCGCATCTTTTAAAAGTGAGCCAAGTTGGCAATAAACATTACGTCACTGATGACGTAACTGATGTCGCCAATTTGGCTTACTTTTAAAAGATACAAGTTTTACCGAGCCAGCGATCAGAAATCGTTTGCGCTTTTTTTCATTGAAAATCAAAATACAGTGGGTTGCCAGACGAAAATGCTTGTTCTCTTTTTGGCAAGTTATGACATATTTGGCAATCGGATTTTAGTTCAACTCATTCAAAGTCGATTTTGGACGAGTTTCGGCCATTTTGACCACGGTAGACCAGTGGATTCGTAATCTACTAACTTTCCCCAATTTCTATAAAATATTCAGAATGATGTTCGATGAGGTCCAAAAATTGCAGTCGCCTCTCGGACTAAAAGGAAGAGATGGCTTGAGACACTGGTCAATAAAAGTTATCTGATTATAACGCATGTTTTAAGTCAATGAAATGAAGAAAAAAGCTCTCTGAGTCAGTATTAACATGATTTTAATAATTAGCTGTTGAGAAGAATGAACATTTCATATATACAAGAAAAAATTATGCCAAAATCACTTGAAACAATTGTGGTACGTTTCACTTTTTAAATAATTTATATTAACTTCGATTTTGTGTCTGTGTCGATGGGAGGCAAATCTAAGGACGCCTAATTAACCCCCTTGCAGTCATCCAATCAGGCTGAAACTTGGCAGATAGATTCGATGTCGAAGACAACGCATTCTATCAAATTTTGGGGATGTTACTGTCACTAAAAGGTTTCCTTTACGGAATACTAATAAAGCAACTTGCCATCATCCAATCGCGATGAAATAGTATTTAACCGACCATTGTTGAAATTTTTTCCAGTTGCAAAATTGTTTTTTAATAAGTAATAAAATTACTTTAATCAGAATAAGTAAGGATATTTGGATGTGAGAGCATAAATTCACTTTCATTTTTAATAAATAAATTTTGAAACGTAGTTTGCCGCACATTTTGCTGATAGAAATGTTTTTGGCATTTAAAATTAGATGCAAACACCAAGCACACGCTGTTTACAGAATCGGCGCTGTGTTAACGAATATAAAAATTGGCAATCCATACGAAGGATTTATATTAAAAACTTTGTTTTTATGGGTTATATTATTATTTCATAACTGTCCAACAAATCATAATCAATACTCTTTGAGCTGGATATAAAAAAGTACCAAATTATTATTTAATTGAAGGGCATGCTCGTCAATTTTCGGTGTCTTTTTTTTTTTTTTTTTTTTTTTTTTTTTGTAGTATGTCTTTAACAGAATTGAACTGAAATATATTCTTCAACGAAACGACTTTATAGTGACGATGTCTCTGGACAAAGTTATTCAGTTTTATAATTGTCAGGTTAAGATGGTGGCCTTTTCTACAAAAAAATTCAAAAAGTTTTTTTCTCGTTCCAAAATCATCTAAAATGTAATTTTTGTGGCACTGTGATAATCCTCGATCAATCTATCCTTAAAAGAAACATTTTTTTTAAATATAATTAGATATTAATAAAAAGGGAAAATATCTTGCACTTTACATCATGGAGCAAAGTGCCTCAGTAAAAAAACTGACCTATAACATATAAACTTCTTATTAAGTGAAATAATCCTGATTCAAACTTAAAATCGGAAGTTTATGCTTAAACTAAAACATGGCAGAATACTGGCTAAGACATTTTATTATGCAGTGATTATGAAATCATTTTTTTTTATACTATTAATTACCTTAACTTAAAAGAAGACACTCTTATTGTGTGATTGAGTTCTTCAATGACAGTATAGTGATGGTGTAATTAAAAGAGTATCATTAGAAGCTAATTATGTACTTTTTAATTTTGTCCTCGGGAATCTGTTGATCTGCTTTTTACTTCTATTTTCTGTTAATTGTTTATCTTATAGATTTTTTACGTTGTTGTTTTCTTTTTTAAGTTATTTAATAAGACATTTTTGTTCTTAGCATGTGTTTGAAAATTGTGTTTACGTAAAAACAATTAGAAGAATAGACCGTAAGGCATCAACTTTCAAAACTGCCATAAACATAACTAAAACTAATTGTTCTCTTAACAACTGTGATTATGTTTTTATATAGTGTTGACTGTATGCATGCTCATGAGTAAGTAAAAAAAGCAAGTTTCTAAAGCTAATGTTATGGAAAAACTTGTTTTACATTGAAAGACTGTACTATTTATTTTTACCTTCAGTTATCCATATGTTAGCAGAGGGTAATGAAAGACTGTACTATTTATTTTTACCTTCAGTTATCCATATGTTAGCAGAGGGTAATGAAAGACTGTACTATTTATTTTTACCTTCAGTTATCCATATGTTAGCAGAGGGTAATGAAAGACTGTACTATTTATTTTTAACTTCAGTTATCCATATGTTAGCAGAAGGTAATGAAAGACTGTACTATTTATTTTTACCTTCAGTTATCCATATGTTAGCAGAGGGTAATGAAAGACTGTACTATTTATTTTTACCTTCAGTTATCCATATGTTAGCAGAGGGTAATGAAAGACTGTACTATTTATTTTTACCTTCAGTTATCCATATGTTAGCAGAGGGTAATGAAAGACTGTACTATTTATTTTTACCTTCAGTTATCCATATGTTAGCAGAGGGTAATGAAAGACTGTACTATTTATTTTTACCTTCAGTTATCCATATGTTAGCAGAGGGTAATGAAAGACTGTACTATTTATTTTTACCTTCAGTTATCCATATGTTAGCAGAGGGTAATGAAAGACTGTACTATTTATTTTTACCTTCAGTTATCCATATGTTAGCAGAGGGTAATGAAAGACTGTACTATTTATTTTTACCTTCAGTTATCCATATGTTAGCAGAGGGTAATGAAAGACTGTACTATTTATTTTTACCTTCAGTTATCCATATGTTAGCAGAGGGTAATGAAAGACTGTACTATTTATTTTTACCTTCAGTTATCCATATGTTAGCAGAGGGTAATGAAAGACTGTACTATTTATTTTTACCTTCAGTTATCCATATGTTAGCAGAGGGTAATGAAAGACTGTACTATTTATTTTTACCTTCAGTTATCCATATGTTAGCAGAGGGTAATGAAAGACTGTACTATTTATTTTTACCTTCAGTTATCCATATGTTAGCAGAGGGTAATGAAAGACTGTACTATTTATTTTTAACTTCAGTTATCCATATGTTAGCAGAAGGTAATGAAAGACTGTACTATTTATTTTTACCTTCAGTTATCCATATGTTAGCAGAGGGTAATGAAAGACTGTACTATTTATTTTTACCTTCAGTTATCCATATGTTAGCAGAGGGTAATGAAAGACTGTACTATTTATTTTTACCTTCAGTTATCCATATGTTAGCAGAGGGTAATGAAAGACTGTACTATTTATTTTTACCTTCAGTTATCCATATGTTAGCAGAGGGTAATGAAAGACTGTACTATTTATTTTTACCTTCAGTTATCCATATGTTAGCAGAGGGTAATGAAAGTATTTTTTTAGGTAAAAAAAAAAAAATTCAATTTTTTTTGCATTTCATCACATTTTGAACATCCTGACTTCAAAAAAGTGATCTAGAAAAAATGTCTGTGTGTACGTGGTGAGCATAACTCTCGAATTTATTGACCTACGGAGTTCAAATTTGGTTTACGCAGTGCTAGAAGTGTGGGTAGACGCTGGATGACGAGGTCTCCCCACTATGCGTCCCCCCCCCCACACTTCTAAAACTATTAAAATCCATCCCCCCCCCACTTCTAAAACCACTGAAATCCATCCCCTCACTTTTAAAAATACTCAATCCGTCTGAAAACTACTAAAGAAAAATAACATGAAACTTTAAATGTAGTGACACTGAGAAAAAGTGATTTAAAGTTTTCAAATGTTAAAAAAAAAAAAAAATTATGTTATACGTATCATACTATTATAAGTATGTATTATTCTACTTTGTAAAAAGATATAAGTACTTTTATTTACAAATAATGTTCATTTGGTCAACTTTTAACTTTGGAGGATATTTCTATTCTTGTTTCATATAACGATAAACTATTTTTTTTTTAAAAAAAGAAACATTTTAGAGTTCTCTATTAATTTAAATTCATGAAAATATACACATTTAGAAGTACTATTTAAGTAAAAATAAACTCACTAAAAAATCCAAAATAAAAGAAATATTACTTCACTTTATATCTAACTCCCAAGTAAAAAAAAACAAGTCACAGAATATTCATTAAAATAACAATAAATTTTGGATCCTTGTTCAATGTTAGTTTTAGGAAGTATAAGTTATTTCCTTATTAGTTAATATTTTTATTGTAAAACGCAAAATTATAAAATTTATGGTGGGGGGGGGGGGGAGGATGCATTTGTCACCAACTTTTGGGTATCCCCCCCTCTTTTCTTTTCCCACTTCTACGACTGGGTTTACGAGTTAGTGGTGGCCATGGGACTTACCATTAAGGTTTTCGTCAAAATTGCCCTGCAAATATGCTAGCTGCCATTGAAACACTTGAAAACATCAGGTTTTTCAGTAATTGCTTAAAAATTGCTCTATCGATTTCGATCAAAATCGTTATAGTAATGCCTCTTAAGGTATTTTAAACATCCTACTTTCAAAGTTCCTATAAAAATGTTATGAATGTGTAAAAAGTTGAAAAACTAATATCTTTTACACAGAATTCTCTTTCCTCGAGCATCACCCATCAACGACTGTTTCTTTTCTGTTCCTATTCGCCAAACGGGGCATTTTTTTCCCTTCTGAATGAGTGATGAGAATATAAAAGCGGTAAAAAACAACACAGTCACGCCAGTATAATAGTGTAATTCAAATTTGTGCGATGTTCCACACTCTTTCGTTCTTTTAGGGTTTTTGTCCTATAAACTATTATACATAATATTAATAATGTATACCGTTAAGGCAATAGGGGTCTCTATATTAAAAAGTGCTCTCAAATTTTTTATTAAGCATTTAAAAATTTTTAAGTAAAAAGCGAACTCAAACGCTCTGTAGAAATTAAGAAATTATTGAAAATTTCAAAATAATAGTAAGTATAATGAATCTACAACGGAGCTACAAGATTGATTACAAATTATAATTAGTTCAGAAAGTAAAAATATCATTTAAAAATTCAAAGAAAATTGACAATATTGCTCAATGACATGTCTACTTTTTCAGGTTAAATTTCAATAGTTTATACAGAAAATGAAAAAATAACAATTAAAAAAAAAAAGAAGAAAAATAAAAAACACTTGAAACTTTTTTAGCTTAAATATCTGTTGTCAAATCCTTTTATGCAGCTCTTCTTTAAGCGTTGAATATTGTCATATAATTTGCAATACCTCTGTAGAAATACTAATTAATAATAAATACTAGTAGAATACTAATTATTTATTTTGGTAGTAAAGAACTTAAGTTTTCTGCTGGAGGCAATTTAAATATTTCTAATACAAAGAATTCTGCTACATTGTTTTAAAAGCAAGTTGAAATATTGTTTGACAGTAGAGAATGTTTACCTGACATAGATTTTACCACCATTCTACAGAAAATTACATGCAAACGATTTTCGATTTTCTCTGTTAAAAAACTATTTTTTACGACGTGTCCCCGCTTTAACACAATCCTAAAAAAAAAAAAATACTTTAATAGCATATATTTTCATTCGAAAAAATGAATTAAGTGACATTCTTAATCGTCTGAAAACATCCAGATAGCTATTTTCTAATGCCTCTACTAATTCTCGCGTGTTCATCTTCGAACAAAAAGTGTGACATTGATAAAGATGAACGTGGCAACGATCCTTTATGAATACAAATACACTTTCTTTTTGTCATTTATGATGAATCGAAAGTTGAAATCTGAAATCGAGAAAATAGTTCCAGTGGATTTCACGTATCCCACATGATTTATTGCGCAGTGTCAATATTTTTTTTTTTTTTTTTTAAATTAAAGATTTGTGATTTAGTGGAGTTTTATGCACTTCCTTTTAAAGTGAATTTCCCAAAAAGTTATTCGCCAATAATAAAAAAAATAAAAAAATGTCGATGTTGATGTTTGACGATGTTTTTAACATTGAATGAGGTATTTTTCTGATTTGATCATTTACTTTTTACGGCGACTTTTGCTGATCGGATGTTTTCTTTTTGTTGCATTTTATGTTCTTGTATTTTGACAATTCTAAATAAAAAAATAATTGCGTAAAATAACAAAAGTGAGATTTTGTTAGAACGTCGTTGAGAGATTTGAGTCATAAATTAAGTAGAAGCAAATTTTTTTACTAATTTGTTCTATTCACATTTTTTATTTGTTCTTTATTTTTTGTCTTATTTTGGGTGTTTTATTAGCTATTTGTTATTCTGGTCATCAAGTAATTCAATTGTTCAACTGTTTCAGAAAGGTTATAGAAGTAGGATCGAGTCCGACTAGAAAATTATTATTATATAATTTTGAGAAAATTTAACCCAACTTCAAACATTTATAGGTTATTCCAACAAAATAAAATTGTATTAAACTAATTGTCATTAAAATATATATATATATATACAAGTGAATTGGTTATCCCGATTAGTTTAACTGGTTTAAGTTTGCATCCACCCTTATGCATAGGATTATTGCTGTAAATTTCCTCTCCAAATAAAGATTTATAGTTTCTCAATTAGCAGGTACAAGTTTGTTTAACGTTTTTATAAACAGTTTGACCCCCAATCGAATCTACTGATGTTCTTTAAATTCTTTGATTTGACTGGAGGATTCAAACTTTTTCCAAAACAGACAAATCTCGTCTGACTCAGGCCTTCACAAAATATGTAATGATTCGAATGTTCAATGAGATAAATAACAACTTTACACGAATTGAAATAGTACGATCAATTTACCAAATTTTATGTGTACATCGCAAACGAATGAAAATTCGTGTTCGCAAACACAAATGTTTTTAATTTAATGATTTATTTTTATATTCATTGCTTTTTTTAGGTAAGTTACGTGAAGTAGAATTTTTATTTTCAGTTGCTGTAATAATGTAACCTAATTATCCACTGCAATTATTGTGAAAATTGAAATGTGCTTTTTTACATTGATATTGTATGCATAAATTCCTTTAATCTTTTAGGTGAAAATGATCAATAGACATTAGGGTGGTTCGAAAAAAAAAAAAATTTTATTTTTGAAACGCATGAGGTAAAAAAGGTTGATACACATCTAAGAAACACTGTAAAAAAAAATTTGAAAAAAAAAAAATAATATCTTCCGATCGCGCATTCACCTTAAAGTTTGGAAAAAATACAAAAAATAACTATTTTTCATAAATTTTTTAAAATTTCTTAACGTTATATATTTGAAAGGAAATAGTTTGCAGTATGTAGTGAAAGGATGTTAGAAATCCATAAAAACACTATTTTATGCATTTTTAAAACATATATTAATAATTAAAAATACTCAAAATTAAAATTTTTCGTAAGAAATAATGATTTTTCTGTAAAATGTGTACTAATGTTATTTCTTACATATATATATATATATATATTTTAAACATGCAATTATTTATTTGGTTCACTTTTTTCTCGAGCTTTCTATCCCAGTGATGCTCTTTGAAGGAAACTTTTGTAGAAAAGTCGGGCATGATGGATCTTTATAAAAAAAAGTGTTGTCCTAACGTCTTTTGCGTCAGCGCCACCCACTTTTTATCTTGTCTCTCTACATAAGCTTTCCACAGCTTGCAAGTGACAAGGAAACGAGTTAAAGTTTGATTTCAATGGTCCCTAGTAGCACAGAAACGCTGGCCAATTTCGCCAGACATAGGCCAATTCCAATATGGAACGTTGTGAATCGGTCGTTGGAAACAATATTTGTCAATCTCGCCCTATTCTGAATAAAATGTAGAAGAGGTTTTGATACGCCGATGCACAGTTTTAAACTTGGGATATTTTATTTATGAGAAACAAAACTATGTGGGGGTTTTGACTTGTTTGTTGGTTGAAAAATCGTGTATTTTGGAACTATGCTTGGCCAGACTAGCCAACCTACCTGTCGTCACTTGTTTCCTCCAATCTAGCTGTGCTACCTCGGATGCGCCAATCTTTACTAACTAATGTTCATTTGTTACTCCTAACAAAGGAGGAGTCCTATTACAAGCATTCCAATTAATTATGTCCACGTAATCAGTGGCAATAAAGTTAAGTTTGGTTGCTTTGAAATGCTTGATTGTCTTTCTCTAGGAAAGTTCTTGAGATTTCAGAACCCGACGCCTTAGTTTCCTTACAATTCTCCTTTCGTATCTAATCGCTGCAAAAATATCAAGAATATAACTGATCTGTGCTCAGTACTTTCATCTCAGTTAAAGGAATAGAACATTCAACACGTAAAAAATCAGTCGAGGGAAATTTTTCCAATTCTTCAATTTTTGATCTATGAATCTTCAATTTTTGATCTCACTAAAAGATGTTGGTCCTGTTGTAGTACTACGTGTTTAAATAGGTGTCAGAATGGTAGTTCATTAGAGTATATGAGGCATATATCCCAAAGTAGTGGTCTCCCAACGTGCAATTTGATCTGTCAGATTATTTTCAGCCAGTATTAATGGCAATCTCAATCACACCCCGTGTGCTATGATCCAATGAATAAGCAAGTAAGTTTATGAGCTTCAAAGGAAGAGAAGGCACCACGAGAAAGGCCACCCAGTTTGAAACCCGCCAAAACACAGTTTTTATCATTGTTTCAAAGGTTACGCCGAATGATTATTATTGATTAATTGCTAATTTGATTTTTTTCCAAGTTCGATCTACTTCATTCTATACAATACAAACTAATGTGCCTCGATAATTTAGTGATTGGTGCATTTTACAAATTGATGGAAAAAAGGGATGTTTTGTATTTATTCAAAACTTTGAAGTGAATGCTTAAAGTAAATAAAACAATTTTGACAAAAATATGTAAAAAAATAACGTTAGTATCCATTTTATAGAAAAATCATTTTTTAACAAAAAAATGTATTTTTGAATATTTTTAATTATTAATATATGTAATGTATTCGCATGGGGATAGTCAATGAAGCTATTAGATCGCTCTAGTAAATTCTCCAGTTAGCGAGAACCACTTAGAACATAGTAGAACGTCCCTCAAACTCATATAAGCTACGTAATCCGTTTTGACTCCGCCTCTTGGAATATCAAATCTTGACAAGTGAATGCATCACCCACTTCACTGAGAACCTCTCTGAAAATAAACTTTTATATTTGTTTAATCTCGGCTGCTTTTTTATATCCTAAGAGTGTCAACACTATTTTACCGTTACAAAAGTCGACAGGATGTGATCTTCTGTAGGGGAAACAGTTTAAATTAAAGATGTAAACTGCGAAGTCTCATGTATTTTGTTTAAAAAAAAAAAAAAAAATTTAAACTGTTTCCCCTACAGAAGATCACATCCTGTCGACTTTTGTAACGGTAAAATAGTGTTGACACTCTTAGGATATAAAAAAGCAGCCGAGATTAAACAAATATAAAAGTTTATTTTCAGAGAGGTTCTCAGTGAAGTGGGTGATGCATTCACTAGTCAAGATTTGATATTCCAAGAGGCGGAGTCAAAACGGATTACGTAGCTTATATGAGTTTGAGGGACGTTCTACTATGTTCTAAGTGGTTCTCGCTAACTGGAGAATTTACTAGAGCGATCTAATAGCTTCATTGACTATCCCAATGCGAATACATTACATATATGTCTTAAAAATCTATAGAATAGTGTTTTCCTGTGTTATACCACCCTTTCACTACTCATTGCAAACTATTGCCTTTCAAATATATAACGTTTAGAAATTAAAAAAAAATTTAGGAAAAATGCTTATTTTTTGTATTTTTTCCAAACTTTGAGGTGAATGCGCGATCGGAAGATATTATTATTTTTTTTTTTATTTTTTTTTACAGTCTTTCTTCTCAAGATGTGTATCAACTTTTTTTACCTCATGCGTTTCAAAAATAAAAAAATATTTTTTTTCGAACCACCCTAATAGACATTCATTATCAACACATATATCAAGACACTTTTTTCCCAACATATATGTTGTGTCTTGATTTTTTTTTTTTTTATCTTGCCCTTGAATAAGCAATGTCTTGGTCAAAGAAACTTGCTATCAATTGTTTCTTCATATTGCTCTAAAAAAATGTTTTGTAATCCAAAATTGTAAAGTGTGTTATTGAGTAGAATCATTTAAATCCCATTGCAAATTAGTTGGTCGTTTCTAAGAGAAGTCTGTCGTGTTTAAAGGGGCCTTAATTTGTACGCGAGCCCTAACGGCATTCCTAAATAATTTCCTCAATGTTTCTTATTAAACACATTTCTCCTTCCAAATCCTTCGCATTCTTTGCCGCTCTCTCAATTTACGCTCAGCCAAAACCCAAGGCGCCGATCTACGGTAGGTGCACTCACTTCTCCAAATAAATGATGCATCCAAAGATATTTTAACTTCCAATGTTACATTAAAAAACTAGGGGTGTGGAATATCGCACAACTTTCAATTACAATGTACAACATTGGTCTTTGCAGTAACATTTGTCATTGTGATACTTACCATTTTCTTATTTTCTCTCATTTGAATAAAAATGGCCAGTTTGGCGATGATTTCGGCAATCACTTTTACACGAGAAAAAACAACAAAAAAACCCTCCAAAGTGACAAAAAATTGTGACTTTAATCGATAAACATTACATTGACCTTGCTTGGGCGAGAAACTTTAAAAAATCCATCGTTGAAGGCAGCTGCTCAAAGGCAGAGAGCTCTGTGTTAACGGCACTCGTTTTTCAACTTTTTACGCTTTTATCGCATTTTGCGGACATTTCGGAGATGGAGATGTTTAGAACATCTTAAGAAGGAATTACAACAGTGATTTTGAACAAAATCGTTAAAGCCGTTTTTTAGCAATTACTGAGAAAACATGATTTTTTCAATGGCAACTACCTCATGCGCATGCGTGACTTTTACCAAAACCGTAATGGTAGGTCCCATGACTACCGCCAACCCGCACACCAAATTTGAACATCGTAGGTCAACTTTTTCGGGAGTTATGCTGACCACAGACGGACACAAACACAGGCAGAAATTTTTTCTAGGTCACTTTTTTTAAATCAGGATGTTCCAAAACGTGGAGAAATGCAAAAAAATCATTTTTTTAAACCAAATTCTATACTTACATTATCCTATGTATACAGGGTAATTGAAATTAGAAAAAACTCTTTAGATTGGCGTCATTTACTCAAGTTGTAGATATAGAGTGTATCTGTTTAATTTTGTCACCAAAATATTGCTATTATTTAACTATATACAATAAGCTATATGCTTAAAATGCGTGTGCATTTTTAGAATTGGCATGCAATTGCCGGAGCAATTTGCTCGTTCCTGTTCCTCTACAGAGTGGATGTAAAGTCATCAGTACCTATTTGTAACAATGAATATTTCAAAGAGCACACAACCTATCATAGTTTTATTAAGATTGAATACATTGGTAAGGTGTACCATTTGGTTATTGAGCTACATTTCCACGTATACACCCGCGTTTTCCGCACATTTCTGGAATCTTTTAAGAACAGAATCCATTGCTTTTCTTAGTATTTCATCTGGAACATTTGCAAACACATGGCATGGATACTTTGTTCAAAACTATTAATATCCCTTGGTTTTAACTTGTACACTTTGATAAGGAACAAGTTTTAACAGTCTTGAACAAAGTTTCCGTTAAATATTAGCAAATATTCCAGTTGAAATGCTAAGAAGAGTTATGGATTCTGTTTCTAAAAGATTCCAGAAATGTGTGGAAAATGCAGGTGTATACGTGGAGATGTAACTTAATAACCGAATGGTACACCTTAATAATGTATTCAATGGTAATAAAACTGTGATAGGTTGTTTGCTCTTTGAAATATTCATTGTTACTAATAGGTCAATTTGAGTGAGGTAGAGGTTAAAGTAATTCCTCATTTGTTCAATGAAAATTATCCTAATGACGTCATATAACTTCCCCTCTTCGTCCTTTATGAAAGTGAGCACACTCTATACAGATTATATCTACACGCCTTTGACACCAGTGTTTTAAGTCTTCCATTTATTCTA
The DNA here is from genome assembly GCA_963978545.1 of Linyphia triangularis. Classification (NCBI taxonomy): domain Eukaryota; kingdom Metazoa; phylum Arthropoda; class Arachnida; order Araneae; family Linyphiidae; genus Linyphia; species Linyphia triangularis. The sequence continues at coordinate 95,569,799 of OZ021727.1, forward strand.
TTTGCATGTATTTTTCAGCGTGATTTTTTCTCCGCTGTTAGCATATCTTAATCTCGTGAAACTAGCGAAATGTATTATCCATTTTCCTCGTTACAATTTATTCCTCTGAGACATGAGCTGTTTTCATTGCCATTTCTTTATTTCTCATCCTTAATTGTTAGATGTCAGAAGTATTGCATAATTTTGGAGGATGGAAACGATAGATGGATGCCAGTAGTCACACCTTATGATTATTGTTGTGGGAGTAATCAGCAAACTCAAATGTTTACTATGTTCTATCTCTGAATTAATTAAAGTAGAATTACCAAGATTTGTCTCTACATGCCTATCACAAAAATATATTCCAATAAAAAAATTCTACCTTAAGTTATGATCGCTTAAAGTCATTAATCATTTCATTAAGTTAATGGGAAAATATCATTTTTTTCAGGCTTGCTGTCGAATCAATTTAAAGGAACATTATATAATTGGGCTAATCACTGACATATTTATTTTTTCTACTTAACGTTATTGACATAATATTTTATCTAAAATATTACTTCCCTGGGGATAAATACGACACATTTGATTCTAAGGTTCAGGATACTAAGGATTTGAAAAAGAGATGCCAGTTTTTACTTTCGTGAATAATATAAATCCATGTCCCTTATTGAGAGTTAACTTCGGCGCAGTTTAGTACCACAATCATTAAAATAGATTTAACCCACTTTTGTTTACTTACTATTCGACTTTAATAAAGGTTCGCGTCATTTCTAAGAGTTAATAACTTCATACATTTATAATCAAAATTGTCTCTAACAGTTAACAATAATTAGGTTCAAATATCTAACTTATTTACATAAAGGAGTGAAAAGAAAGTAAAGTTGAAGAGTAAAAAGTCCTGTTTGTAATGACAAATATTTATGAATAGAAAATAAATGTTTAATATTAGAATATATCTCACTACAATAAAGAATATCGAAATGATCGTATGTCCGAAATATATCAATTATAAATTGATGACGAGCAAATATTTTAATTTAATGTTGTCTCTTTAAAGTGCTCTTTCCTCCTTTTCATGTCGGAAATTTCCGCTCCGTCTCTTCTAATGAAGTCAAAAGTTTGCTCTTAATTTATTTATGAGTTTCCGGACTTGTCTCTTAGTCTTGCAATAACTGTCACTTTGATCTTTCCTTTTGCGCTTTTATTCTCTATTTCTTAGCATTTCTGATTTGCATCGATACGTCGGAATCTTTCAGAAAAAAGCCCTTTGAAAAGCTCTTATAAAATGTTGCTTTTCTTAAAAGCTTTTTTTTAAACAATAAAAAACTGATTTGCATTTTGACTTGTGTCTCCAGTGTTACGCTAATTTTGTTCAAGTTTAAAGTTAGGAATAGAGTTAATTTATATTTAGTTAGAGTATTGATCTAAAATGGTATGGTTTTTGGTAGTTTATTTTACGTTTTATTGAGAACAGTTAATGTAGATAACATACTTGATTTGTCAAATGCACAACCTTGGTGCAATATTATTTTCTGATAGGTGAGATGTAAAAGTACTTTTGTAATTTTAAAATTTTGGGAAAAATATTTCTTACAATGGTTGAAACTATAAAAATAATATTGCACAGAGGGTCTGATTAATGTTGTACCAAAGATTTTATTTTTATGAAAAATACCGTTATTTTTGCAAATAAAGTCACACCAGGTTAAAGCATAATCTGCCAACACCATTTGTGTAAAATTTAAACAGTCAATCGATATTCAGTTTTGATGATAAAGTAAATTATACATTTAACATAATAAGATATCATTTTAAACAACCGCTCACATCATCTGCCTTTTTGATATATATCCATTACCAAGTTATTTAATTTCACATTTCTATTTTATTAATAATTTCGTATAATATAAAAATATTTTTTCGATAACTCCGAAAAAAATAAAAATATTCCCTTTATCCAATTCTTCAATTTAAGTTTAATACAAGTTATTAAGTCAATGATTAAGTAATTTAAATGACACTTCATAAATAACTATGGGAAAATATCTGAAAAGAAAAAAGTATTTTCTTCATTGGACAAGTGATCGTAATATTTTTTTAGTAAATAATTTCATTCAATTTTCATGCGTGAGGCATTTATTTAGTCTCTTGAAAAAGCAATTAAATTGAAGTCTGTAAATAAAGTGATAACATAATCAAAAGAGAAGTGATTCCTCTTTTTTACTGCATCCAATTATATAAAATTAGAAGGAATAAATGTTTGAGAATTTTTTAAATAAAGATTTTGGGTTTGGCAGACATTTTTTTGGAGTAACTGACCTGGTGCCTATTTATGCAACTCAAAGTCCAATATGCCTCGTAATTTACAGGGATGACAGTTTTCCTCCTTTTTGATTTTTTTATGTAAAATTTTCCTTCTTTGTCCCTGTTTTGAGGATCCACATTTTTCTGATCTGAACCAGTTTTGCCTGCAGAAAGTATGCCGACCAAACGGTATGGTGGTTAGCGTGCTAGCTTCTAGACCGCGAGGTTACGGGTTCCGAGTCCCGTGTTAGGAATGGGTGTTTGTAAATGTATGTTGGCTTGTCTAATGACGAATGTTTCGGCGCATTATAGCCCTCGTGTTGCTGATGGCGCCAGATAATCTGAAAAACAACCAACCAACCTGCAAAAAGTATACTTTTCCTCATGTCTAAACAAAAGATTTCCCCTCTTAGCTCCCCTTTCCTCACAGATTACTTCACTAACTAGTAATATTTGAAATGTAATTTTACATAGTATGAAAAATGTCATTGTATTTTTTTAAATTATTGAATCATCCTTCCCGCATGCTTTTTTTGTTGTTGAATTTTTGTGTATTCCTTCCGCGAGCTTTTTCAACGAATTTTTGGATTTCCTCCTTTTTACTTTCTGATCCCTGAATTTAGAACTCGGTCATAAAATGAAACAATGTTTCAACTGTACCGCATAATGTCACAATGTGCTGAGATCCGAAATCATGATCCTCTTGCCGCCTTTTGTCTCACGACCACCTGGGATTTTCACAAGTACTTTTTAATAGATAGAAAACGAAGTCATTTTGATTTCACGGACTAGAAAATAATTCACGAATCTTGTCATATATGCTTTACAACAAAAGAAAATCTCCTAAACTCCTGTCCGTTCAAAGTTCATTTAACAATAATACTCACTGACAATTTTTAGGCTGCGTATTTCGAAATAAACCCTTTTTCATGAAGAGGGCAAATATTATATAGATAAGCTGTGCCCCCTTCAGAATGCGGCAAAACTAAGTGTTAAAAGATAATATAGGTGATTGGTCAAGGCGTCAAAACCGAAAGCTAATTTATAGGTAGATCAATTCCATATTGGGCCTGATTCTGTCGCATTTATAAGTGAGCACACCTTATCCAAATGAAATGCATTCACCTTGTTATATAACAAAGTTTACTCAAATGATATTATGAACACTCTTCACTCTAAGAGTGTTAGAATTTATTTCTGGCTGGCAACTAATGAATTCAGAATGCTGCGCTTCTATTTCTTAAGCATCAAATGTAAATTATGCACAACAATGTTTAATGCAACTCTCTGTTTATCAATGTCGATCTACAAGATCCTCTTAATGAACAAATTGCTAGTTCACAACAAGTCCACTTATTGAGGAAAAATATGTTGTTAATTTATGTTATCAATTATATATTAAGTTTAGGATTTGCTTATTTCACTGTTTCACAGGAAATTTCACAGGTACAAATTATAGAACAAAGTTGAGAAACACTCCCTTGAGAGAATTGTTGTGAATATTGTGATGTTCTATTATTACTTTGAGGAGATATTTTACGAAACTGTTGATATTTAACAAACAACTTTTTTTCTTTCTGACTCTGGCTGAGAAACATATGTAGAACAAAATCCATTCAATGGAACAAGAAATTAAAGAGCATATATGTCGTGTATGATTGTTTTGCAACTGTTTTAGTAAAATAGGAACAAAGTTGAACCATCAGTTTTATTACATTATGGAAACGTACATGGCAATAATATCAATGGTTCCAACAATGACCTAACAATATTCCTTTCGCGCATATTTCAATACTTTTCTCCAATTCTAACATCCCAGTTGTTGTGCTCCGTATCTACAAATAAAACTCTCCAAGCATTTCCACCGCTCAAAAGATATTAATCCATTTCACCCCTCCTTTGGAATTTCGCATCTTACGAACACTTCAAGTGGGGGCTGGTGTTCGAATACACTCCCAGCTGTGTTCCATGGAGTTCATTACTTTGAATGTTCTTTTCATGCCCCGGCGAATACCTGTCATGCAGACTACTACTCGTTGTGTGGGATTGTGTCCAAGACAAACAGGGGCAGCCCAAACAAACTGGATGACCAATTTTCTCCGTTTGGCGGTTGTTTGTTGAGCTCTTGAGCGGCCACTTGGACTGGAAAGTTGAAGAGCCGCAGCTGCGTCGGCCGATGTTTGTTGGGGGCTTTGTCAAAAGGCCAACGTCTCTTTACACACGGTGACTTGATTCTCAGTTTGGTTTACAATTCTTGTTTCATTTTTAGGCTTTATTATTCACTCGTTTTGTAATAATGTATGCGCTTGTACGTTCTTTCTAAGAAAATATTCTCATTTACAGTAATTTGTAAATCTATTACCTATGCTCTGATCTAGTAGTCAAGGCCCTATTTCTCATGAGGCCCGTGCCTAAGGCACTCACATTTTAAAGCCTCTAAGCTGCCTGAAAAGTTTTGAATTTTTATGTAAATATTCAGAAAACTATTCTGTTCAGTACTTTTGATCAATTCCACAGAATATGATACTATATTTTAGTAACTCATTAGTTATTAATAAATTTAATACATTGACATTTATTTAATAAAGTCTTTAGTAAAAAAAATTATTAATGTTTAAATGACACCAACAATTGTCAATGGACGGCCCCATTCGCTATGTTTATACCAGTAGAAATACTTTCGCTGAAAAGAAAAGAAAAAAGATCGAAGTTATTCGTTGGCGTGGAGTTCAAAAATTATCAATGCGGAGTTACCGGTATTCCAAAATGTCGCCAGAATCCTAAAAATAGACAGTCGCTGTCTGAAACATATAATCGGTTTAAAGTGAAAAGGTGCTAACTCTGATTTTTCATAGTTTACAAGAGATAGAGAAAAAAAAAGAGGAAAAAAAAAACATTCTTAAGTACTAATTCAACAGAAATTGGAGCTTTTGTGCATAGCTCATTTAACAAAAGATAATGATCTAGTTACAGCTTTGACTAATAGATGGGTTTTCCAGTTTCCAAATATACCAAAAAGGTATTTTGTGATCAAAAGCGGAGTTTGTTCTTTGACGATATGCTGAATATTAACTTTCTTCCTGCGGTGTTCAAATATAAACATACAAGTAAGACGAAGTAACTTCCTCTCAAGCGTATTACTTTCAAATTTCATCCCATTTACTTAACTACTTTACTTATCCATGCATAGCTTGCCTATCTGTAAGTAATGTATAAGAGCATCATGATAAAAAAAAATATCTCTTATAAAGTCAAAGTTTTTAATATAAATCCTTTATATGCATTGCCAATTTTTATATTCGTTAACACACCGCCGATTCTGTAAACAGCGTGTGCTTGGTGTTTGCATCTAATTTTAAATATCAAAAACATTTCTATCAGTAAAATGGGCAGCAAACTAGGTTTCAAAATTTATTTATTAAAAATGAACGTGACTCACAACCAAATATCATTTACTTATTCTGATTAAAACCATTTTATTATTTATTTATAAAAAATAATTTGGCAATGGAAAGATATTTTTTAATGGTCGGTTGAATGCTATTTTAACGTGATTGGATGACGACAAGTTGATTGATTAGTTTTCCATAAAAGCGACATTTTAGTGATAGTTACAGTCCCAAAATTTGATATAGAATACATTGTCATCGACATCAAATCTATCTGCCAAGTTTTCAGCCCGATTGGATGACGGAAAGGGGGTTAATTAGGCCTCCCCAGATTTCGTCACCATCGACACACAAAATCGAAGTTAATATGAGGATTTAAAAATATTTCCTGCACCTTGCAAGTGACAATCAAAGGAGGGCAATCATCAATATTTGAAATTCATTGCAAATTTAAACACTTTGATAATGAATGACTTTCTCATAAATAACTTTCAACTGCCAAGTCGAAAAGTGACAAATGTGCGCTCTTTAGAAAGAGACTCGAATAATCTGTGCCAGAATCGCTCTGCCAAACGAACAGATTGAAAGAGATAAAGCAATTCACGAAATATTTTAAATGTCTTCGGATTTTGTTAAATATGGTGTGGCTATGATTAGTGGGATTTTCAACGATTAAATGAGTGAATGAAGATAAACTTATGAAAAGTGGGAATTTCAATTTCTTGATGGTTAGTTGCATCAACTTTAGCTAAAATATTCAATTAATCAATCGGAAATCTAAATGCTTACTAAGATTTTTTTTTGTTATTATTCATTTAACGCAAAATTTAGTTATGTTAGAGTATTTGGTATTTGTGAATTTGTCAGTTTTTATCAGGTGTATTATTCTAAGAATTCATGATTTTTATATATAAAGTGGGTGATGTTGATCTGATTATATTCTTTTAAATTAAAAATCGAACTAAAAAAATTGTTGTTATGATTCATTCTATGTTGCCATGGTTGTTTGGAATCTTTAAACTCCTTTCAATCTATGCTATTAGTATTTTTTTCCCCTCATAAACTAAATTAAAACCGAATAACTATGTCTGTTCATTTAATCAACAATACTAAAATTCAATTGTGTTTCCTTTTGCGCATATAAATTATACTCGACTCATTTCAAGTACAAAATTGAATTCCCGCGTGTAATACAAAACACAATGGAGCTCCATTTGCCACAATTACAATCGCAGTCGATAAGATCCACTCAATATAATTACATTCGCGAACCTCATCCAATTCCAGTCTCTTTTTCTTTTCGATCGTGGAAAAACACCGATTTTCTACTCCCCGTCGAGACATGCTCTCCAACACTTAAAACTATTCTACTCTTTAAGAGTTGCTCCGCCTCTACTCGCTTAATGCTATTTTTTACTAACTTTTATTTAAGGAGTCCAAGGCTATCTAATAGAGAAGATTTTAGAGATAAGTTCGTACATTTATCTACCTGAAGCTGAAATAGTCTAATCATGCTTTTCCTGTATGTCTAAAATGTTTTGAATATCGTTGCAAGTTCGTACAGGATGTACAGGACAGCTTTAATATATCCTTAGCACGCTAACATTTAATTTAGGAAAAACACCAAAAGCAATATAACACCCTGGTATAACAATATTCTTCAGAGTAGGCACGCTTCAAACAGTTTTGTTTACTTATGTAATCGAAATGGAGTTCGGTATTTTCTCTCAAACTAAAAGAAAATGAAACATTTGAAAACAAGCAAAATGGAGTTTATGCCAATTTGCACTTGACGATTCACATTGCCCTTCTTTATTGCTTACATGTCTTGGGACGATACTTTTTTTACAAGAAAATCCCTATAATTTTATTACTTCCTTTTGAAATGAAATGCTTCCACTAGTTTCTGCTTCGAAACAAATCAAATTTATTTGCTTTTCAATCAAAAAGTAGCATCGAAATCTCATCTCAAGTTGAAAATATTAACTACGATAATAGTCAACTTATAGAATGACATAACAATGAACGTAAAAGCTTCGCTACAACTACACATTATTATTTATCATTTTAGATGCACTTTTACTGTTTACTTTGTATTAATTTTTAAGATTTTTTTAGTTGTATTTCAAACGTTTGCTATGACAACGTAAATATATCTTTTGATGTGCTTAGCTCTATTGCAAAGTTTTCACAAAAATACTGATTATCCTTATATTATGCAAATTAGTGTTCCATATTTCTAAAAATAATACTGTCAATTTACTGCTTTATAACTTGTGAACATCTTAAACAGATATAATTTTTGTAATCGGTATTAAAATAAGCTAAATTTGAAAGGTATGTTTGTCAATTATCCTACAAATATTAGGTAAATAAAATACAAATACACCTTTCACCTCTTTCTGTAATTAAAAATGTAGTTTTATATCATCATTATGCAATTTAGTAACGCAAGTAATAAGAAAGACAGATTTAAACTAGCTAAAAGTGGTTGCCTAAGGAATGTAGGCTCTGGGAAAAAATTCAACAATAAAAGTAAATCTGTTGAAAAGATTTTCGTCTAAACAAATTGTACTAATGTTCTTATATCTGAACTGAATGGCATGTGTTTTGTAGCTGCAACTCTGTGGATGAGGTGAGTAAAAATGTATGGGGTTAGAGATAGAGTGGTGATCATTACTCTTTAACCATATGATATTTAGTGACGTCACTCTGCTGTAGCCAATAGTAGTTGTGTTATGAAGAGGCAGTTCGGTGACGTCACATTCCAGCAGCCAATGGTAGTTGTCTTATGAATTGGCCGTCCAGTGACATGTCATTATTTATGAGCTTCTCTTCGATCTCCTCTCCTTGGACCGCTTTGTTGTTCATTCGCTGCATCCGGGTGAATGCAAATTTGTGGGTGGAGATGCTTCGAAAGACGCTTTTGTTAAGAAGCGAGCTCTTATTTTTTTTTTTTTTTTAAATTTTTTTTTTTTTTTTTGCACTTGTAATTACATCTGGGTCGGAGCTCAAAAGAAATACTAACCAGTTTGTTGTTCACTTGGTTTGATACCAAACCTATGTTCTTATTTCTTTCCCACTTTTGTGTTTGATTTGAGGCTGTGAAGGCAGTAGGCTAGATTTTTAAGATATCGGTTAACCTTCTCGCTGCGGGAAACGCTTCCTGACAGACATCTTGGAGCTTTGAAAAGAGCGCGCATAATTCTGCAAAAAATGTTTGTATATTTCGCAGAACATCTAACTCCATCTGTTAACCTTAATTTGAATCAACAATCAAGCATCATAGAAAGCCAAAATAAAACGAGGAAAGAGCGGGTTGCACAGTTGAATTGACGGCAAAAATGCATCCCCGCGGAAATAGCGCGAATTTTGCTATTTTTACGTTTCGCGCGGAAATCGTGGGATGCGCAGCGAGATGGTTAAGTCTCCCCAATTTTTACTTAGCTTGGGATCTATTCCTACTTAATGAATCAATTGTTGTTTCTACTGTGCAACGTATTCTAAAGAGTTTTACAACAATATTAAATTCCAAATTTATTCTACAACACCGTAAAGAAATAAACTTAACGTTCCCAAATCTTCATGGGAAGTATATCACAAAATTGTAGAACACAAAATCAGCCAAATGTAAACCATACTTCGGCGGCTAACCTAATTATTTTTACAAGTTTAATCTATTGAAGACGACTTTGAAATGGATAAACAATCATTATTTTGAACTTTTACCTAGTTATATATTTATATAATTTTAGGTATATTCTGAATTTTTCAGATTTTTTTGGATTATTATTTTTTTGATTTTTAAACAACACTAGGTGGAACAACAATCGCAATTTATTAGCAAAGAAGAAAAAAACTAAAATGTCGTTTGGCAAGTTTTCTTGCCAACCGTCGCACACTGGGGTATTTGCCTCTAAAAGCTGGCCAAAAGTCGATTTTTCAAAATTTCTCCTAGACACTTGAATTTTTGCACATATGTACTTTATTAAATGTAGAACCTTACCCCGTATAAATTTTTTTAAATCTGAGATCCCAAATGTCTTACCGATTAACCGAAAGTTAACGTTTGTACTAAGTGTGTATTTCTCTTTACTATCACCAATGCAAGCACAATATTTTAACAATCCAAATTTTAAACTTTTTGTTTCGATTTTAATATCAACACGATATATGTGTCTCCTTAAGATCTATAATTAACGATTTTATCACTCAAAATTTAAATTTATCTAAATTTAATGAGCAAATTAAATTTTTTGTTCAGTCACAAAACTCAGCTAATTTTTCTTGGAATATTTTGTTTTCACGAGTGTTTTTGTTATACGATTGAGTCTTATTGAGTAGTGATTTTTATACCATTTTAAAGACCACATATTCTAGTTCCTTATACCTTAAAAACATTTTGCGGATTTTTGCGGATGCGGATATTACAAGCGTTGATGTAGATGACGTCATTTTGACGTACTCGCAGAAACTTCACTTATGTTTCCAATTTATCATTATTTATGATAATTTATAATGTAAATTAAGTATACCATATAAAATAATACCATATAAAATCGTAAAATAACTAATTTGATGAAAAAGTTTAAATATACTGAATATTTTAGATAGTTTTTTCTTTACCACTGAAAAGCCTGCAAGGAAAGTTAAGATAGTAATGAAATTAAGCTCATATAATGAGAATCAAATGATACATTTAAAGTAAGTTCACTTATAAAGAATTTGAATTCTTAAAAAGATAAGTAAGAAAAAATACATTGGTAAAAATTGATTTTTACCCTTCTCCTCTGAGAACACCGTTGCAGATGCTTTGACTGAATAAATATGCAGGGTCAATTAGATCGCGCGAATACACTTATACTTAATTGTTTGCAGAAAGTTATAGAAACAATTAATTTTATGAGAGAAAGTCATTAGAACTACTAACGAAATGTAGTTGTGACAGATCCCAATCAACGAAATACAAACAAACAGTTCAAAATTCTAAAGAGCAGACGTCAATATTTTTCAAAGTTCTCTGGTGCCTTTACGATTTGTTTGGAGAAAAACTGAGAAAAAGTCATTTTGAAAAACCTCACAACTCATCGCCTTGATATTTTTGAACAATTAGATTACAATTCACTAAGAGTACCATAAATGTAACAAAACACGAGGTAGATTACATCCAAACAAAAATTAGTTCACTCAAAAACGCAAAAGATGAGGGAAATGTAGAAGTTAAACATCTTTTGCTATGGTTGGTTCCATGTTGTTACTAACACAAAACCAACCATTAAGTGTTACATATGCAGTGCAACATCCAAAAACTAAAACGATTTAACAAAAACACATGAGATTGATGAAAAGGCCCTTCAATTCAGATGATTTATTTTGCATGTGCGTTTTCGCTTGTTTTATAGCATACCCCATTTAACGCGCAAACTGGCCTGTTAAAAGTAGCAACTTCGATCACTAGAAAATAAAAATAGAGTTAAGAAAAAGAAGGAAAAAGAAAAATAAAAAATTAAAAAAAAAAAAAGAAAAGGCGAGGGGGAAAAAGGAAAAAAAAAACTGAAATAGTCCAAGAGTTCGGAAGAAAGCTTGGTTTTCATTATTGAAGTACCAAAACCCAGATTTGGAAAAAGTAATGAATACAAGTAGAAGATTTTCTAACGATATGGTCTGGCTGCTGAAACCACGAGATATACTTTCAATTTGATTCCCTGATTGAAGATAATTTTAGAAATATTATCTAGTAGAACTGATACGAAGAAATTTTCTAACAACACCATGGATACAGCCAAACACTATGTACAGCCATACCCTCGGCATCCTATGACTCTAACATTGCATAAAATGCTGTTATATGATCTCATAGTTGTAAAAAATGCCTTATCGCTGATTGGGAGGCTAAAATAAGAAATTGTGGAGGTAAGGAATACACATTTAAGGTATATTGCTTAAAATAGTTTTAAAAAATTTCGAGAAAATAATGGAATACAGATGTGCGGAATAGACTACTATTGAGCTCTGATCCGCTCATAATAAATATGATATATATTATACCCTAAAAAGAGTAAAGTCTTTCATAAGAATACACTTGCCACCAAAAACAAATAAAGCCAGACTAGAATCTGATTAAATCTTCAAATAAATCATCAGATGAAGAGCCAAAATAAGCTATTTGGTGTAAAACTAGTAATATTAAAATTATTAAAATACCAAATAATTATGGGAATAATAATGAATTCAATGAACATTTTGAAAATGCAATGATATTTTTTTTTAACATTGAACATAAATAGCGATAATTCATAAATTAATAATAAGTCAAGTACAGAATGGTTTAGCATAAAATTACCCATTAATATTATCCAATGATATTGATTTTAGTATGATAATAATAATAATAATAATAATTTAAAAAAAAAAAAAAAAAAAAAAAAAAAAAAACGTATATTTTTAATAAAGTAATTTTTTTTTTCATCTAAAGAAGGAAATTTACTATTTTATTAAATAAATTAAAGTTTTGCGAACTTTAGTTTTGGCCAACTTTTAGATGCAAATACCCCAGTGTGCGTCGTTAATGGGTTAATGTAATTGGTTGGACATCGAATTATTATAGCACTTTGAGAAATTTACTTTTTTCTAGAATGTCGATGGAGATAGATTGTTTTAATGAAAATGCGATGTAATGCTTACGTTTTTTTTAAGAGAAAAATTTGTGATGGATAAAGCAGCTTTTTATTCACTCTCCAAACTCATTGATGTCGTGATAAGCTTACCTAACTGTATGTACCGCGCAAGTAGATGATAATTTAACGCCGCCAGTTCAGGACAGTTGTGTATTTCTTATAATGAATATCCAGCTCTTACGGTACCTATCCCTTAAAATGTAATGCCACCAATTTTGATACTATTAAAGATCCATTCAGTGAATGACAATCGGTTTGATGGAAGAGCTTTTAATCAACCTATTGAGCTGCAACACGGTTGACGGACGGAGGCGGCAATGTATCGAAACCGCTGGAGTGTGGACTCCCCTGTTCGAGTCAACAATTACCATCCAATTTCCAACCTGACTTCTGCATTTGCACGACCCAAATTAACTGTAGACTGCAGTAAATTGGTAACTTGAACAGTCTAATCTGCTGGAATACTCCTATGTGCTACATTCGTATTTCAGATGATTATTGTGCAGTGTGTACCTAATGTAAACTATCGATAAACTGGCGAATTGTTTGTAAATGCTATCAGTTATTGAAGGCTTATATCTCAACTTTTTATTAATTATTTACGTTAAAAAAGCTATCATAAATATTTGCTAAATCACAATTCATGTAGTATTCTTGGTACAGTACCCAAAAAAAAAATCAGAACGATGGCTATATCTTTTGTTCTAATTGTTGAAATAACAAACAAAAGGTACCGTTGTAAATCGTGAAAGGTTTTTAATGATTGTATGTCGTTTTTTTTTATCATGAGGGATCATCTACATATTAAAACAGAACCAAACTTTAAAAAGTTCAATAGCAACCTCATAATATTATTCCATATTTGGATTCAGCATTAAAAAAGAATGCGAAATACAAAAATTCGTAATTTTCTAATGAAGGGTTTGTAATTTAAATGATAAAACGAAAATGATAAATTAATGTTAAATAAAAAAAGTTGGTTTTTTGGCCATAAATACTTAAATAATTGATATATTTCATTAATTTTTTTTTCAAAAGATAGTTTGTAAATGGCCAAACATAAATAGCAATAAACTTTTGCATCAATTTCTTTTTTAATAATTAATTATTAATTAATAAAACAATTTTAATTTTTTTTTTAATAGAAGCATATATTTTTTTTTTTTTGCTTTCATTAGATTCACCATGGTCTGAAACCCCACCACAATTTTTTTCTTTTCATTTTGACTTTTAGTTCTCGATGTTTTAGCGAAAATGTAAAAAACGCTCACTTTAAGGGACCGTATAGTAGACGACTTTTGAAAACTATCAAAGATTAATTCAAGGTAAACTAGAGGTGTGGAAAATCGCACAACTTTCAATTATCGTAAAATAGGGAGAATAGGAACAGCGGGGTGAATCGAAACAGAATTTCTTGAGATTACAAAAAAAAAAAAAAATATTATTTTATACAAACAAATCAGTTTTATTTTTTGTATGTATATTTTTAATCTGTCGAACGTGTTTGGAATCGTGGAACATATGTTTTGTGTGGTTTTCAACAGTGTCCTTTTTTTTAAAAAAAATTTACTTCCTTAAATTACATTTATTTAAAACCACATTTTTAAAGCAATTTCAATAAGTTATCCTTTAAAAATTTTACTGAATCAGGTGATTTTTTCATTTTATAAATAATTTCAACGATCAAGTTACATTTGTGTTTACAGTGAAATGTTTCTGTAAAATAATCACACTTTTGCTGAATATTGTTTACTAATGCATACATTTTATATTTATTAATTTTCTAATTATCAGTAGTGTACGTTATACTTCTGCAATTGCAGTTTTCGATATTTTATTTATTTCGTGTGAAGAATGCACATCTTTAATGTTGTAAATAAATTATGTTACTTTTGCATTTACTTGCTATTTTTGTATTAATCTTAAACATGTCACTATAAATCCAAGTAGTTTCTATGCAATTTTAGAATATTTGTATTTTATAACGTCGTGAAACGCCTCACTGACCGTTCGATTTCTCCCTCTGTGAAGTAGAACCTTAAAAATACCTTTCGTTTTATGGAAATTCTCCCTGAAGATCGGTCAAAAAATGGTCGAAACATTTTCGCTCATAAGTGACGTGTTTTTCAACATAATGCATTGAAATTCGGTATATGGGGTAAATGATGTATTCTGAATCGAATGAACTGATAAAAAATAAGGGTTCGTATTGAAATTTTCGAAGATAGCGTTACTTTTACTTAGTAAACGGTCCCTCAAGAAAAAGAAATTGCATCAGATATATAGAAAATTGTATGCAAAACATTTTGATACAAACCGTAAGATTCTACGATAATTAGAACCGAAGATATAGCCATCGTTCTGTTTTTTTTGGGGGGGTACTGTACAACTGCAGTATCTGTCTTCTTTTGTTGGTAATATTTTGGTGTTTCAACAAAGAACCGTTATCCAGATATATAATATTTTGTATATATATATCTATTTTACCAGACACCAGTTTCAATAGCTAAAAATGTTTGAAACTGAATAACAAATATAAAAATTTTCTTGATCAAATAATGAACCTAAACAGCTTATACATAGAAAACTCATAGATGTCATACATAGAAAATATTTCAAAGAGAAAAAATTGACTTATTGTTATATTAATGTACAGTTGAAAATTCCTGTAAAATTTGTATGAAAAGAAGAGTGGATAGAAGCAGCGTTTTGTTAATATATACTTACGATCTTTTTTTTTCTTTTCTTCTTTTTTTCCTTATGGGTGAACCAATTCCAAAATAGCTTTAAACCAAAAAGTTGAAAGCTTTCTTGATAAATCGGATGTCATGATTCTTCTCTGTATCTTCTCATCTATAAACTGAAATGTCTTTCCATTTTCCATTGAGTATTTCTCTGAAATAAAAATATCCCCCAAAAAAGGCCATTTCTGTTTTTTCACCGTCATTTCTCCCATCAAAGTGTGACGAAGCGTTAAACGGACCTGGAAATCCGACGCTTAATTTTCCTCAGCGTTTTTTTGTTCCTATTCCCGTTTAATGTCGAAGCTGACGTTTTCAGAACACTTCCAAGCAACGTTCCTGCTTTATTTTTTTCACTTAAAATATTTGAAAAAAATAAAAGTGGCGCCGGGGCTTAAGTGAAGACGACCGTTTCTGGCGTGGATTAAAGTTTTCCGGAATTGAAGGTGCTTTTTTTTTTTTTTTTTTTTTCTTTTTTTTTTTTCTAAGTGCTTATCTTATATAAACTCCCAGTCAATTTTGAAAGTTTTTCTGTTTGTCATGCTACGTTGGTTTTAAATGGATTGAAAAGTTTTTTTTTAATGGAAGATCTGTGTGATGGGGGTTCATTCTTCCTGGGTAGAAATGTTCAGAAAAAATATTGTTTGTACCTTCTTCACACATTTTTGAACCCTTCAACAACATTACTTCTACTTTTAGGCAGCCACGTGGACAAATACCGCTTCGTTTTAACACGCGCTCACAAAGATTGCACACATAATATTCGCAAACGGTCCGAGGCTTCAGTCGATCTGTCTTTATATTTTCACGTACGTCAACTTAGTCGTCGTCAGGAGAAGGCATGTCTCATTCCTTTACATTTGGATTTAATAATCTTGACTTGTTATATGAGGAGTTCCGAAATGTATCGCCACTTTTCAATTATATCACGTTCCCTCAAAGCCACGTACGAATATGCTATCGGATATGAAAAAATCGCTATTGGAAACATGGTAACAGTTTCGTTGCCCTAGCAGGTGTAGCATTTATCACATTGAGGCAAAAACGGCGCCATTTATTTGACTGGTAGAAACACCAGTCGTATACATTAAACATCAGATATTAGGAGGAAGAAAATCCATTGTCATAGTAAAGGGTGTCCGCAAAAGAATGTCCCAGTTTCAATGGTCCCAGTTTCAATGGTATATTATGACAGTTTAATTTAGACTATTTACAACAAATCATACATCAAATTGAAGGTAAACTAACCTAATTTTTCTTTCAAATGTTCAATATGTGCACCTTTAGTTACTCGGCACATATCCAACCTATAGTCCAAATCGTCGCACACTCTGGTTAACAAGTTGAGTGTAATGGAAGCAACAGCCTCTTCAATTCTGTGTCTCAACTCTGTCAAATCATTAGTAACGGCAAAACGTGGGCACCATAGACTTATTATTATCAATAGACTGCGCGTTTCCACTTCAATTGTACAACGAGAATGAAACCAAAATGAATCACATGAGTAGGGACTTTTTGGGAGCAGGGTTGCAGATTTGGCAGGTTTCTCCTCTTTTTGATTCGCGTCCAACTTCGCCAATCTGGCCACTGCGCGGAATTTGCTGTTCCTGCTTAAAAGTGAAATTAAAATCCTTAAATAGCCACTAATTTCTTCAAAAAGCAGCTATAATCTTGGTCTGTTTTTCTATTTTAATAATAACTGCGATTTTCAGAATTTAATTGCAAAATAAAATCCGTAATAAACCAATTAAAGCTAGCTTTCTGAGAGTGCGAAACAAAAAAAATATTTATGAGTGTACTGTAAAACCTTAACTAAATAGAAAATTAAAAAAATAGCACTTACTTGTGAAAGGTTATTGAGCCTCCTTTCTGGAGTTTTTCTTTGCAACCAAATGCAGAACAATATTTCACCATTTTTCTTGTATTCACGTACTTTCCGTCAGACGCATTTCGGCGTTTTCCATTGGAATGAGTGTTTTTTTTTTTTATCTTCTTCGTTCTCCTTCTTCTATCAGTCACGTGGTTTTTAATTTGGTTACACGAGGTTACTCTAAACATGCGGTCTAGCAACCAACAATTTAACATACAAGACAACTACGTCGTAAAATTAATCCTTTATCTAATAATCTTATTATCCTTTATCGCCTGAGTGAGGAGAAACCCGCCAAATCTGCAACCCTGCTCCCAAAGAGTCCCTACTCATGTGATTCATTTTGGTTTCATTCTCGTTGTATAATTGAAGTGGGAACGCGCGGTCTATTGATTATAATAAGTCTATCTTGGGCACAATCTTTTATTAAGCCTCATAGGAAAAAATCACATGACGTTATGTCAGGTGAACGTGGAGGCCAACAACAAAGACCATTACGACCAATTCAACGGTCAGGGACTTCA
Organism: Linyphia triangularis; assembly: GCA_963978545.1. Taxonomy (NCBI): domain Eukaryota; kingdom Metazoa; phylum Arthropoda; class Arachnida; order Araneae; family Linyphiidae; genus Linyphia; species Linyphia triangularis. Next base: position 95,587,286 of record OZ021727.1, read on the forward strand.
ACATTCAACCACTCTTGTACAAAAGGACTCCAATGGGGAGGGGCTTATCTAAAACTGTTTGAGTTACTCCTTAATTGTGATCTTGAACCAACAGTCTACAACTCTTATAGTTGATACAATTAAAATTTATAACTGGACTTTCTTTTACGGACACCCTGCACTTCTCTAAATATTGCTAACTTTCTAGCGAATACTGATTGCCTTTGCATATAGAAGACTTTGGCTCAGCTTATTAAGCTCGTTGGGCCGAGACCCCATGCTATGTAATTATGACCAAATATTCTCCTTTTTGGTACGCTCGATCCATGTATACTGAAATTAAACACTGCTCACTCTGTAAATCTCACGGTATATTACTGGAAATATATACTTTTCCTTCAAGGATAAACATTGTGTCTACAATTTTAAAATACCACACATTTTGAACTTGGGATTTGGAATCTGATCAAAGTGAGTATCAAGTTCTATCTCAACACACGAATGAAGTTATTTCAAATTTTGAGTTTGCCCTAACTACATTTGATGATACAACCTCAAATAAACTAGGGGTGTGGAACATCGCACAACTTTCAATTACACTATAATATCGGCCACTTCATTAAAATGTACAGAGTTATTTACCGTTTTCATATTTTCACTCATTTAAATAAAAATGCCCAGTTTGGCGATATTTTTGGCAATAATTTTTAGATGAGCTAAAAAAAAAAAAGGGGGGGGGGGGGGCACAACCAGATGGCGTACTTGGAAATGCTATTCGATAGGCATTACATTGACTTTCTTGTGCGTGCAACAGATATAAATCAATCGTTGATGGGCGCTGCTCAAAGGGAGAGATCTCAGTGTTGAAGACATTAGTTTTTCAACTTTTTACGCCATTATAGCATTTTTGCAGGAATTTCGGAAGTGGGGATGTTTAGAACACCATAAGAGGCACTACCACAGTGATTTTGATCAAAATCGTTAGAGACGTCTTTTAGTAATCATTAAAAAACATGCTTTTTTCAATGACAGCTACCTTATGCGCATGCGCGATTTTGACGAAAACCTTAATGGTAGGTTCTATGGCTACCACCAATCCGCACATTAATTTTGAACATCGTAAGTCATGTCCGGGATTATGCTGATCACAGACACACAGACATACATTTTTTCTAGATCACTTTTTTGAAAACATAATGTTCCAAAACGTCGATTTTTTTTTTTTTTTTTTTTTTTTTTTTTGACCTAATGCTTTACTTTCATTACCGCCGACCAAACGGTATAGTGGTTAGCGTGCTGGCTTCTAGACCGCGAGGTAGAGGGTTCGAGTCCCGTGTTAGGCATGGCTGTTTGTAAATGTATGTTGGCTTGTCTAATGACGAATGTTTCGGCGCATTATAGCCCTCGTGTTGCTGACGGCGCCAGATAATCTGAAACAACCAACTTTCATTACCCTATGTATGCATATGGGTAATTGAAAGTAAAAAGACACTTAAAATTCTGCAGTTTAGGAATTCTGAAATGTAATGCTTGTTTTAGTCTTCTTCTACCTAGTATGCAGTTTATCTTTAACCAATCAGCTCTTATTACATCCTAAAGGAATCCAGTCATTTAGGATCAGAAAGGAGGGATGTACTGTTGTGGTACAGTTTGTAGTTTAGTTTTATTTGTGTTGCCCTCTATTTTACTCTGTTTGTCCTTTATATATATTTTTTATCGGAAAATTTATGCCAGCTGGCTTGATTTAGAAATTGTAAAACACCGACTAGGTTTGTACCACGTCAAATCATGTCTCTTAGAATTAACCGGAGATTTTGCTCTGTTTTATCTACTTCAAAAATATAAAACTTTCATTGCTTCCAAGACTACCGATTTTGTTTTATGTAGTGATTGCTGACCAAATGATAAAGGCAAATCGATTGTGAAAGCCTCTTTGTATCAAATAGGCTATTTTCAGAAATTTCGTAGGTAACATGAAAACAACTTGGTAAGAATAAAAAAACAGCATTTTAGCAGAATTGATTTCCTTAAACAAATGTGAATTTTTAGAATCCCTAAAAGGGACCTTTTTTTTAAAAACTATTTCGAAATCTCTTAGGCAGTTCAATTTTTTTAAACATTGCGATCCACATATTGATGGAAACTTAATCTACAGTGAACCACTTTATTCTCGTCTCAGTAAATTATTTTCAGAGACGAAAAGCAACATATTCTATTTGAAAGATGGGTCATAAAGGAACTTTTGTGAATAAAAAGACATTATTATTAAATTTAATTTTACGAAAGCGACCTATCAAAAATTGATTCGTGATCGAGTGCTTGAGAAACGCTTCTTTATTGAATTTATTATTGCTGAAAAACCCAATTCGACTAAAAGTAACTTATGTTGTTTTTCCGAAAGATCTTTCATTTAATGCATTTTAAAATGCTGTCGAGAATTAGGCACTTGTTTTAGTCGTCATTGGTAAGCTTGAATTCCAATTTGTACTTTTTACGAAATGTATTTCTTTTCAAATCTTCTATTACTCATATTTTGAGCCATTATAACTTAATATACACTTTTTAGTTATCATTTTCAAAATTAGTGTCATGGATTATGTTAACCGTGCTTAATGATACTCACAAAATAGGTTTTTATTTGTGATATGCAATGGTATGGTATGTTAGAACATTTTATTCTTTTTAATATTAATGGAAAGCAATTTCTAGTAATATTTTCGAAGAAAACTTCTTCACATAATAGATGATCTTGTGGGAATTAAAGAAATAAAAAGTGAAGACATTTTCACAGAAAATGCGAGGATTTTCCAAATGAATGTTTATAGTGATAAATGTTTTAGTTTAAATTAAATTGTCTATTTTCGAAAGAATTAATCAACTAAAACATTCTTTTTTCAGAATACTTTATGCATAAATTTTTTTCTTACGATACACAGATATTATAAAAATAGAAATATTCAACAGTTAAACAAAGTAACTATTGAAATTCGAATGATAACTCCGTTCTTTTATTTCATTTTTTTAAAATTTGTATCGAATAAATCAATATTCATAAATGAAGCCATAAAATATTAAATGGATTGTAGTTTTTAAAGGTACATGTGTTATGTGTGTGCTTTTTAAGATACCCTCGGCACTTGTTATAATTTGCTATCGAACAAAAAGGTACAACTCTAGAAGATGAAAAGAGGGCTCGGCATTAAGCACAACCCTATCACTGGAATATATTAGTGTTATGAAATGTTCAATTTTATTCATTTTTTTCTCACTGAGTATTAAAAAAAAGAAGCAATTCGTTCTCCGCCTCACGTAGGAAACCCATAAAACTAGGGAGCAATATTTGTCATGAAGTTTTCTGAACACGTCCTCGCAAAAAGACAATTTTACAATTTGCTCTCTGTGCTTTCTCCCTCAGGTTGTATTTCATTGAAATTTCGCATTTCCGACGCCATCTAAAAACGAGCGAGCTTTTATAGTCTGAAGTTACGATCGGTTGGCATTCGAGACACATCCCTTACCAGTTGTACCTTCTTTTATCGAAATGTGCTTTCTTACATCCACTTTCTTTCTTGTTTTGCTTCGTCTTGGTATCACTGAATAGGTAAGGTGTGATCGAGGGAAGAGTTGTGTGAGGTTTTCATGCGTTTGGAATGCACGAGTTTGTTGATTCTTTTGTTGGGATAGATGCGAAGGGAAGGACAATTTTGAATTGGTTTGAAAGTTGTGTTGATGGGGTTTCTTTTCATCGGTCGTCATAAAATTATACTGTTCGAACACACAAGTTTCACATTTTTAATATTTTTTTTTTTTTTTTTTTTGTAATATATATAATTAAAAACACTAAATAATTAAAAGTGCTTTTTCCTCATTCAAATAAATTTAACTGTATAGTACCAGATACATTTTTATGTGAGTATCGGATGTTTTCCACTTTCCCCATTTCTTTAATCTTAAAAACCAATTTCTCTGGTGGCGATCATGTACGTCTGCTTAATTCAAAACATTTAAAAACTATTGATATTTCTGTACATTCAGTATAGTTTTCAGAAAAAAAAAATCGATAAATAACTCCTTTATAAGATAACATTGATTGTGTTTGCAAAAAATCATTACCAAGTACATTGTAATGTGTTTGTTTTTTTGGTGTTTTTTTGGTTTTTTTTTTCGGTAAGCAAATGAATTCTTTATTTACTGCCGATTGGGTAAAGTAACATCCGAAACGTTAATTGATTTTAAATTTTGGAAAATTTTTATTCTTTAAAAGAATAAGATTATGAAGTGTTTTATTTCAATGTTAACTGCAAAATTTTGATTTATTATATTTTTAATATTTGTGTACATTAATAAGAGCTGTGAGTGAAAAATTGTTTCCAGAACCGATTTTCACGCTTTTCACTTTATTGACATCGAATGTATTCGTACCAAATCTAATTTTGGATAAAGCACGTTAAGTTTTTTTTTTTTTTTTTTTCAATTCACTCACATAAATTCAAATTATGCAAACTTGATTTAAATAAAGCTTTGAGCGTTGTCAAGTGGATAAATACAAATTTAAACGATTTACACCTCAAGTAGATGTAATCATCCCGTCTAGTTGAACACTCAATGATTTATACAGATTATATTTGAGTATTCGTTTTTCCCCCGCACATTAGAAAGCTGTCCATCACACACAACGGCGGACAACAAGTGGAATATGAAAATAACTGTAACGCAAATGCAAACTGAAGAGTAGCTAAAGAACTCACAGAGAACAGTTTAACATGTTCCGCTTTCCCCACTTCAACAGTTTTATTCTTCCACCCAGTCCTCCAGTCCCCTTTTCAACATCAAACCTCAATAGAAATATAGAGGAGTGCGTGTGTGGATTTCTGCTATCCAATTTTGGGTGTTCCCCCACTTAACATTCAAACAACATTAAGTGTGATCAACCCCACCCCTCTACGCTTTTCATTTTAGCAGCTTCCAGTACCTCCCACGCTTCCCTCGCCCCACCCCTCGTCCATTTTAAGGTTTATAGATACAAGTGAGTAAATCCTATAATTTTCTTTCCAGTGTCATTTTACTTGCTTAATGAGTTGAAACAATGCAATCGCTATGTACTTTCTATTTCCCATGGAATAAAAAAGCGATCTCTCCCTTAATTCTTCACCTCAGTTATAAACAATCCTACATATTGCTGTTCATTAATTTAAGAGTTAAAAGTCATTTTGGTAACTGTTCATCAGACACTAAAGATACTAATTTTAAGGATTTTATACGTAGGTGGAGATCATTTCAAACCCTCCTTAACTTCCTTCGAGAAGGAGGGGTCACTTTGACCTGATGGTTAATGTTAAGACATAGCATCGTGGATGATTTGCTCGGGAATTGATTTCACAGTTACTTTCATTTGCTATATGGTAAACAATAAAAGCTTATTTGAAGACGTTTTTTGACAATTTATGAGTTTTGTCTTTGCCTTTCTGGTTAGCTATGGCAGTATTCCTCTTTGTGTAAAAATTTTAGAATAAGAAAACGTAATTTAAAAATATTATGAATTTCAAATGAGCAATTCACTTCTGTAAAGTATTTCCTTGAAATCGATCCTTGAAAGTATCTTGTAAAACAAAAACTGGTACCCGACGAATCCCTTTTGATTTTCCATCACTACATGAAGATGCTAAAATGCATGCTATGCTACTTTAACCTCTGAATATGTTACAAGTTTACATGTTATTATAAACGTCATAATGTATTTTCTTGGTGTGGTAGATTTTGTGACATTATTACAGGAAAGAACGTTTTCCTAAATATTGTCAATTGCCAACTTGTATTTACGCGAGTAGGCGTGACTGAGAAGACCATTTCAACAGTGAACAGTTATTTAGATCCAGATAAGGTAAAGAAGTGTTTCCAAAACATGGACATGAGCCCCATCTACGATAAACTGCTCATTTGAAAGAAAATACGTGTTTACGATTTCCATTATTAACACCAAAAATCACCATTCTTTAATCCTGTATTGATACGCTACTTTTTTACATCTTTTTTGCGAACTTCGATTCTGTTGACGTATTTTTAGCGGGAAAGCTTTCGAATGGCTAATTAACCCGTTTGGCGTCGTCTAATTGATCTGATGTCTGATGATCAATCTGGATCTGATGATCAATTTGTCGATGACAATGCATTCTATCAAGTTTTGGGAGTAAAAAAATTATAAAGTTAGTCAATAGCGCGGAATCGATGGTTTCTTTGAGTAGACACACACTATAAAAACTCAACATTACTTTAATAAGTTGCAGTTGTACATAAAAGTGGCAATGCATATAAAGGACTTTTATTAAAAACGATTTTTTTTTCACTGTCCTTTAGGAAAAATTTCCTGTTTAAAAAAAAAAAAAAAAAAAAAAAAAAACACGTTTAACGCATTCGGTACTACGTTTTCGTTTGGTTTTGTGTCTATTTAATGGTTTGGTGTTTCGCATGTTTTCCAGTTCGATCATCATGGGTGTTATTAGACCATTTGTCATCTTGCCTCATTGGTTTGTTTAACCCATAGTGGTGGAGGGAGTGACGTCATTCCCCCCCCCCCCCTCACCTTCTCATCTCCGTGTCACCTCTGATTGAAAAAAAACTGATTCCTTTTTCCTCCATGTTCCCCCCACTGTGTGTGGGGGATTTTTGAAATGTTAAATAGGCGATGAATCTCTGCCGAGGGAGTAGCTATGGTTACTGCCGTTGAATGGGAAAAGAACAAGTGGTGAAGAGAACTCTCTGCATTAAATAGAAGTTTTGCCCAGTTGTAATTTTTTTTTTTTTTTTTTTTTTCAAATATAATTTTTTATCCTATGTATAAAAAAATATTTACTGATGGGATTACATGTTTCAAGAAAGCTGAATGTGCATAGTTGTTTTGCTTCCAATAAATATTTTTAAGATGAAAAGAAGTTTTTATGTTTGAATCTTAAATGTTTAATATAATGCTAACCTGTTAACACATGGATACCTAAGTGACACAATCTTCTGTTTGTTTTAACTAAATAAAAAGAAAATATTTGAAACGTTTCCATATCATAGGCTTAACTCAATTTTTGGAAGTGCATTAGCTTATACTAAACTAGCTGAATACCCGTGCTGAGCTACGAAATTTTACCATTAGCATTTTAGCGATCAAAAGACATTCACGTATTCTACATTTCATACGTTTGCACCCATTTCGATCCCGACAAATTGATTTATCAAAATAGAAACTTTATTTTGTTGACAATTTTAACGAAATTTATAATTGTGAATACTATATTGGAAAGAGGCATTTGAATATCCCTCGTTTAGAACGTTTAATTCCCTTCGGACCCTTTTAATTACGTAATCGAGATTGAAATAGTTTATTGTGTTTATGTTTGCTCTTTGTTCTAAATTTCGAAGTAGTAGCTGTATTGGAATTGAGACATTAAAATAATCCTCGTATAGTTTCAATGTTGCGTCGACTTTTGATTCCTTAAAAATTCATTAATCGATATTGGAATAACTTCTTTTTTTTTAAATTTGTCCTTTTAACATTTGCACCAAATATCAGAATTATGACTACATTGGAAGAGGAACATTCGGATATCCCTCGTTTGGAACATTTAACCCCTTTTCGACTCCATAAAGTAGGTTAATCGAGAACGGAATAGCTTACTTTTTCTATGTTTATCTTTTTTAACATTTGTACCAATTTTCAAAGTTGTGACAAATGGGAAGTGGGACATTCGAATATCTCTCTTTTGGAACGTTAAACGCCTTTTCCAACCCTTAAGTGGGTTAATAGAGATCGGAATGGCTTACTTTTCTATGTTTATCTTGATTGGCATTCATACCAATTTTAAGAATTGCGACGAAATGGGAAGTAGAATGTTCGAATATCCCTCGTTTGGAACGTTTAACCCCTTTTCGACCCCTAAGCGTGGATTAACGGAGATCGCAATAGCTTGCTTATTCTATGCTTATTTTTGTTAACATTTGCCCCAATTTTCAGAATTTTGACTATATGGGGAGTGGGATATTTGAGTTTAGAACGTTTAACTCCTTTTCCACCCCTTAAGTGGGTTAATCAAGCTCGGAATAGCTTAATTTTTCTATGTTTGTCGACATTTGTGCCTATTTTCAGAGTTGTGACCAAATGGGAAGTGGTACATTCGAATATCCCTCCTTTGGAACGTTTAACCCCTTTTCCACCCCTTAAAATGGGTTAACCTAGGTCGGAATAGAATGCTTTTTCTATTTTTACCATTGTTGATATTTGTGCCGATTTTCAGAGTTGTGACCAAATGGGAAGTGGAATATTCGAATGTCCCTCGTTTGGAACGTTTAACCCCTTTTCGACCCCTTAAAGTGGGTTAATCGAGATCGGAGTAGCTTACTTTTTCTATTTTTACCATTGTTGATATTTGTGCCGATTTTCAGAGTTGTGACCAAATGGGAAGTGGGATATTCTAATGTCCCTCGTTTGGAACGTTTAACCCCTTTTCGACCCCTTAAAGTGGGTTCATCGAGATCGGAGTAGCTTACTTTTTCTATTTTTACCATTGTTGATATTTGTGCCGATTTTCAGAGTTGTGACCAAATGGGAAGTGGGATATTCGAATGTCCCTCGTTTGGAACGTTTAACTCCTTTTCGACCCCTTAAAGTGGGTTCATCGAGATCGGAGTAGCTTACTTTTTCTATTTTTACCATTGTTGATATTTGTGCCGATTTTCAGAGTTGTGATCAAATGGGAAGTGGGATATTCGAATGTCCCCCGTTTGGAACGTTTAACCCCTTAAAGTGGGTTAATCGAGATCGGAGTAGCTTACTTTTTCTATTTTTACCATTGATGATATTTGTGCCGATTTTCAGAGTTGTGACCAAATGGGAAGTGGGATATTCGAATGTCCCTCGTTTGGAACGTTTAACCCCTTTTCGACCCCTTAAAGTGGGTTCATTCAGATCGGAGTAGCTTACTATTTCTATTTTTACCACTGTTGATATTTGTGCCGATTTTCAGAATTGTGAGTATGTGGGAAGTGGGAGAATTAGTGATGAGTGAGTGAGTCAGTGAATGAGTGAGTGAGTGAGGGCTTTGCCTTATATACACTGGTGTCCAAAAGTTAAGCATAATTGATAATTATGTGAATAAAAAAGGAACTGTACATCAGAATGGCAGGAAACGTGATATGCGAGTGTAAAATGGTTATAAAATAAGGAAGCAAATCAAAAGAACGACAATAATTAATTTTATTATCCAAAGTAGCAGTTTGAAAGAAACTGAGAATAGCAAGGGTTCACACTTTAAAGAAAAAATGAAAGAAAACATTAAATAAAATACTGATGCTGCAGTTTAATAAGGCATGTAGTCACCTCTGACAGCTAGGCACGCTGCACAGCGATTTACCATACTTGCTATGAGATGATGAATGAGTTGTGGGCTTAAATGGTTCCAAGCTTCTTTGAGAGTTCTCTTCAGTTCTGTAACTGAGCTTGGTGGGTGCGAAAGGGATGCAATTTGTATCCCGAGCATATCCCATACATGCTCGATTGGATTTAAATCAGGGGAGTTGGCAGGCCACGACATGCGCTGGATGTTTTCCGTTTCAAGGATGTCATTAATCAGCACCACTCGGTGACATGGAGCATTATCATCCATGAATATGAAGTTAGGACCGACAGCACCTCGAAACCGGCGAACATAAGGCTCAATAACTTCGTCTCTGTATCTTTGACCAGTCACAGACCCCGTGTCAAAGAAATGGAGGTCTGTGCGGCCGTCCATCATGATGCCTGCCCATACCATTACTCCCCTTGATGGAAAATGATGTCTTTCCGATATGTTTCTTGGTTCAAAACGTGTTCCACGTTCTCTCCATATCGTTACCCGACGAGAATCACTACTCAGACTAAACCGGGACTCGTCACTGAACATCATATTGGCCCACTCTCCCCCACTCCTATGTTGATGTTTCAAACTCCAGTTCAAACGAGCGCGTTTCCAAGCAGACGTGAGGGGAATGCAAACTGCTTGTCTTCTGGCATACAGGCCAGCATGATTGAGTCTCCTGTAAACAGTTTGTCTCAAAATTCGTATTCCTGTGGCGACTGTGAGCGCCGAACCTAGTGATGTGGCAGTACTGCCCCTCTGACGTCGCGCACTTATTACCAGATATCGGTCTTGGCGAGGGGTTGTGACTCTTGGTCGACCTGATACTGGTAGTCGGGTAACATCTCCCGTTCTTTGAAACCACTGCCACAGTCTTGAGATCACAGACTGGTTTACATTCAGAATTCGAGACACTTCGGTTTGTGATCGTCCGGATTCCAGCATTCCAACGATTCTTCCTTTCGCAAACATGTCCAATTGGCGTCTTTCTGCCATCATTCCCCTTGCTTGATGGTTAACAACGCTCTTTCGCACAGCAGTTGCCCGAAAATTGTCTGAACTGCCTATGCTGCGTGAATCGGTTTCTCTGCGTTCCGACCTGCGCAGGTGCTTCACGCAGGACGTAGTCGACTGAAAAGTTTTGCATAAACCCAATGTTTCTTCTTCACCCAATTAATATCCGCAAGAAATTTGGAATAATTTTACGAATATTTACTCCATGTTTTTTGCATTTTACAATTTATGCTTAACTTTTGGACACCAGTGTATATAGAGATTGTCCAAACGCGCTGAAGATAAAACAACTAGGCCCAAGAACATTTCATTTATTCTGACTGGTATTATATAAACTCTATTTTGGCTTAGTCTAGATCAATACTAAGTTACTTTGACTTGCTTAGAAAAACTAGTTTGACAGAAAATTGTGTTTGCATCTATAGTCAGAATTCAGTCATCTCTGTGTCAATCAATGATTAAAAACTTGAACCTTTTCTTTTATTCAGATGGTCCTCTGAATATATGGGAGAGAGAGGATTTCGTGATGTTAAGTACTAGAAGTTGAATGACAAGTGGTGAGCGTTACTCATCGTAGTCACGCAGGGGAAAATCGACAAGTGGCAGATCCCCTGGAGTGAAAATACAATTTCAAAAGAGATATTTGGTGATTTTTCCATGGCTACTTGAACTTAACGATTCGGTTTTAGGGTGCAATTGGGCAGTTGGCTTTTAATTTTCTCATTGAACGATGTTTTTTTTTTTTCTTTTTTTTTTTTTTTTCTTATGGCGTCGCATTATAATGCACCTTTGAAGTAGGCAACAAGAAAACAAACATATTAAAGATTAGTCTGCGGCACTTGGTTCCGAAAAGAAATACATAAAAATTGAAATTATTTAATAATATTGATGTCGATTGTGGGACTCAAAGCTATTAACTCATGACAAGAAGCAGATTATAAGTCTAACATGCAAGATATTTCAAGATTGAAAGTACCTGTCCCTTGATTTTTAGACACTGCCAAAAATTTTATATTCTCGTTTAGTGTGTCATATTGGCGGGTGATTCTCTTATTTTCGTAAGGCACATATGGGCAGTTTCCCCTTCAATGACCTCCTGTTAGGCATTTCGCCTCTACATACATAAACTTTTATCTTCAGTTCAAAACTTAATGTAAAGATGTTCATGTGTAATACAGTACCCTTGTGAAGCTCTTGTGCCAGAGCATCTTCAACCAACTATAGGATACAATTAAACTTTGATACATAGATTTGTAGTCGTTTTTTTTCTCTTGTTAGAAAACCTATTAAATCTTTTTAATTACTTGGGTCACTTTCAAAAAGGTGATCTAGTTTTCTTTCATAATTATTGTTAATAATAAAATAATTCCAATAATTCATTAAATAATTAATTTTAATAATTAAACAAATTTTATAATTAGTATATTTTTTAAAAAATTATTTATGTTCAATAATTAATTTCCATAATGAAATACTTTATTTATTAATCAATTTTAATAGATGAATTGTTTCAATGATAAGTTTAATTAAGTTCAATTTTCTCTGTGTAATCTATTAATATTTCCTCTGAGTAAATTTGGTTTCCATAAATCATTGGTAGTTTTTCGAAAACTAAATCAAAGAAACCTAAGTTTCAAAATAAAGAATGTCCAGGTAAATAACTATAAAACTGTTTATAAGAAAACTGCATCCAAAACTTTTATATATATTTAACCTTAAAAGTTATAAAATACACTAATTAATCATAAATAAATCTTAGTGTATCTATTTTCTAAAATACAACATAATTTATAAAATGTAAGTAATGTTAATTTTTAAATAATTTTTGGGAGTGATTAGGAAACAATTGAAAAACTAAAAAATAGCATTAAAAAAAAAAAGCAAACCGGCCTATTTTTACTCACGCTGACTGGCCCGGTGACAACCCTACAGCCAGTGTGCCCCTGTCGTGTTGCATGGTCAAGTGAAATACTAATAAACATTTTAATTATTTTCTTAATAGAAAAATAAGGAAGACATATTTAAATGTCTTAAACTTTTAGATTCAGTGACATAATAAGCAATTTCCTTTATGCAATATCCCTAAAATTTAATTTGATAAATTTTAGACACAATTCCTCTTTTACTAGGTTTCTGGTGATCTGCACTAAATAAGTAACAATATGTTTTAATAAACAGTTATGAATTTCTTTTCAGTCAGCTCTACTCAGTTACTCTTTTGAAGTTATTGTACGTTTCGTAAATCTAATTGGTACGTTCTCCGTAAAATAAAGCAAGAAAATTATTTCTAGCATCGGTAATGTTCTTGTTGTTGCCTCGAGGAATACACAACCACGAAGCAACATAAAATAATAATAAAGTGACCCAACTGCAAACCAGAAACCATCAGAAACTTTTCGTTTAAAATCTTTTAAGAAGAACGGAATCCCCTTTCCCTTTCTTGGTTAAAATTAATAAAGTTAGATTTATTTCGCATAGTGTTTTCTCTCCTTTTTCAAAGTTGTAAGCAAATTTTATTCTTAAAAAAAAAAAAAAAAAACTGTTTAGAAAAATAGAGTTGGGGAAAGAAAGTCTGCTTTATATAACACCAACTTTTATTGTGATTTGTTTACAGAATCGTGTAGGGGAAACTGTTTTCCCTTTATTAAATGGCTATTCGTGAACTGTTGATCACAATCCTCTTGACTTCGTGTAATATTGAGAGAATAGTGTATTGTACCTCTTCCCAAAACAACAACTGTTATTATAATGAATTTTGGCGATAAGATTGACGGTATTTGATTTTCCAGACACATAAGGATGAACATTTCAGAAATCTAGTGAACCTGAGCCATTAGTTGTGCTGACTTTGCGTGGCCACTCATATTAACTTTAAATTAAATTAATGAGTAATGAGGAAATGGAGTATATTTTAAAATGTAATAAATAAGATTCAGGAGACGTCACACAATCATCACCAAGACACATCACACAAGAGCCGTCATCGCAATCCATCTCTCACCAGCAGTCTCAATAGAGAGGCTGGATAATTCATTTGGTAGAGATATTGGCTACTTCTTTTCAGATACTGCAAGTGGGATAGAAAAATAACAGATTGCTGGATTATCATTCAAATCCAGTGAACCTGAGTCATTAGTTGTGCTGAATTTGGTCAGAGTGGCCACTCATATTAACTTCGAATCAAATTAAACTAATGAGTAATGAGGAAATGGAGTATATTTTAAAATGTAATAAATAAACTGTTTCTTGAAGTAAATAGTTATAAATTCAAACGATTGTGAGTGTTTTTTTTTTTAATTTTTTTTTTTTTTTTTTAAGTAAGTCACTTCTTGTTTTTCAAAATTAAAATTAGTAGGTGAATGATCTTGTATTATTCAAATATTTCTATGCTGAATGTCAATGCTTGTCTGCAACCTAGTTCTAATGTGCATTTTCTTTTCAGATGGCGTGAACGAGGTGCACGCCGAGTGCCACCTGAAGGTGCGTCTGGTGAGCGAGGCGATGCTCTTCAGCAGCGTCACTGTGCGTCTAGCGGACACGACGCAGACCGCATTCCTCTCGCCGCTCTTCGACAGATTCGTTGAAGGACTGGCCGCCATAGTGCCCTGCCCCAAAGACAACATATTCGTCTTCAACGTGCAGGTAAGCCAATTTATCATTAACTCTGTCGATATCTATCACTCATAGAGGTCAAAGTGGCAGACATGCAAGTGTATATTATGATGACCAAGCTTAGGACCATTTTTGATTCTTCACACCTCAGCTTCTATTACAGCTAAAACCCTGATTCCCCCCCCCCCGCCCCCCATCTTGTTAGCCTAGATAAGTAGACGAAGAATAACACCGCAGTTGTTAACATTGAACCAGGGAGATTAGCAAAAAAAATCCTTTGAAAATCGTCGAAATCACAGGAATTTTGTTCTTCTTATTCTTCTTCTTCTGGTAGAGATCAAACATTTAGTCAGTGCCACAAAAAAAAAAAAAAAAAGACACTATTTGATGATTTTTTTGCCATTCTTTTTTATTTTTCTAAACTTGCTTAAAGGAAGTGCCTTTTTGAATGATTTGATGGGTACGAGGGTCTGTATCCCCGGAAATGATTTTAAGGTGTCTGGTTGGTTTTGAACTACGCACCTTCTGATCACTAGTCGAATACCTTAATGACATATGAAATACTGACAACAGTAGGAAAATGGAGTAGGCAAAAAGGGATGTAAAATTTTATGGATACAATGACACAAAATGTTAGTGACAAGTTATAAAATCTCAATAATATTTTTAAAACTCTTTTGAAAGAAAATACTGCATTTTTTTTATTGAAATTAATGATATTTAGTAAAAAAAGTACATTCAAAAATATATTTTTTATAATACCTATCGACTCTGAAAGACAAAATTTGTGAAAAGCCATTTCACAATTAATTGTCTGCGAGAAATAGACGAGAGAAAAAACAATTAAAATACATTTCATTTTTTAATTTACAGCTACTAAGGGCATATAAAAAGTCATTCTTCAAAATGCTTTATTATGGGTTATGCATAACATTGGACAGCGAAGTGGACTTTCCGGGAGAATGCCTTATGTAGAGCTTTTATATTGACTATAGGCGTGCAACAATTTTTCTTTCTCGTAGAATAAGCTATCGATCATTCTTCAGAATCTCCCTATATATTTTAGGGTAAACTACTTTGATCTATGCTCTGATAATCTAGTTTTTCTCTTGCAATGCTTCTAAACCAATTATTTTGAAATGATTAGCTTATTTTCCTTTATGATTGACTTTTTTTGTTTGGTGATATCTGGTTTACTTGATTAAGTTGCATCTTTTAAATTCGTAATACTGCTGTGTGGGGAAAGTTAGAAAAAAGCATTGCATTTTAAACACTTATGACTTAATCAAAAACTAATTTCAATTCAGAAAAGCAAAGCTTCACAATCAATGCTTTTTCTAGGTCTGCTATGATTTTTCATCTAAATTCAAAATTATATTGTTATGAATTTTTCCACTGAGGCATGGTTGGCACAGTTTTCACGGTTTAAAAGTATTTATTCTCTCATCAGAAAACTCACAAAATTTATTCACAGGCAACAGTTTAATTACTCTCAAGCTTCAACACAAGCTTCAACAAAAATAACTTCGAATTCAGCGATTATACAAGCTCACTCCAATAGGTAAACAAAGCGATCAGCTTTCGACGAAGTCCGAAGTCAATCTGAAAACTTTCCCGTTCTCCAGTCTTTTATATACAAGCGCGTGAGACATTCTCGAAATTTCCAGCCAATTCATCGGAAAAGAAATATATCGAAACTTCTCGATTGCTTTAGGTGTTGCCACCTTTTTCAAACTTGTATAATCGCTATTAATTAATAAATAAAATAAGATAAAAATAAATTACAATAGAAATTTGAAATAATACGTCACTATTTACAATATATACAGACAATTTGTGCAACATTTCCCCCTTCTTAAAGACTGCACGTCCCGGGCAGTGAAGTCCTTAAGAGGAAATGTCATTCAATCACTTCTATCATAATATGGGGCTAGCTTATTGTGATGTACAACTCTAGGTTTACAGGAGGGTGTCCGTTGAATCCTTACCACGACGTCGTTGATCTTCTTAAGGACCACATACGGCCCTTCCCAGTTCGTCTGGAGCTTAGGGGAGAGTCCTTTCCGACGTTTAGGATTCCATAACCACACCTTGTCACCTTCCTGGAATGAACGGTCCATGGCCTTGGCATAGTACCGGATCTCCATGCGCTCCGTCATGATGTTGTTCCTCTCTCTGGCGAACAGATGTACTGCTTCCAAACGTGCCTGCAGATCATCTAGATACTGGACAGGCGAGGAAGGAGTGTCCGGTGGTTGTCCAAAGCGGAGGTTGCTGGGGAGCCTAAGGTCTCTTCCAAACATCGTTAGAGATGGAGAAAATCCGGTGGTCTCGTGAGTTGCACTCCCGTATGCCAACAGAAGGGATGAAAGTTTCTGATCCCCATCTTGCTGGTTATATGATTTTGAGATTGGGTCCGAATCACCCGCGGGTGCAGCTGATAGATCCCGGGACCTCCGTTCGATGCTTGTAACAGGAGTACGGATGTCGATTCCCTCTTCACTAACTTTGTCCATTTCCACATGAACCACTTCCTGGGAGGGTTTCATCAACGTCACTTTCTTCGGTTCTCTTTCCGAGGCTGGTGAGGTACTTTTCATAGATGTGGACTCTTCAGCATTCTCTATGACATTGTCTTCATGAGCCATAATCCGATATACGCACAGCTCTTTCATGTATAGATCGTGCAAAGGAACTTCGCCTCTCCATGTTTGCAGCTTGCTTTCCTCAAAATTCAGCGTAATTCCATTTTTCTTTAAAAAGTCTAGTCCGAGAATGCATGGATCTACAATTTCGGCAACATAAACGGTGTGCTTGTAGGTGTTAAATCCAAGGGCAATGTCCACTTGCAATTTCCCATGCACAGAGATATTACCACCAGACACAGTTTGTAGAGAAACAGAGGGCACTGTGTAGAGGAGTCGGCTGTTCAGGCGACGAGCTACGTCCCTCCTTACGATCGTAACGTTCGCTCCCGAATCGACGATTAGACGACATGGAGTTCCGTTGATCTCCCCCTTCACGAATAAACCCTGGTTTCCTCCCTGTCGTGATGAAACGTGGAAACGACTGGTCGCGGCTTCACCTGTTCTGCATTGAAGCTTCTTCCCTGCGAGATGGCATCTTCTTAGATTCAGTTGTTGAGATTCCGTGGTAGTGTTATCCCTTCTCGTTTTCAAATCAAGGCAGTTACATCGTAGATGCCCTTCCCGTTTGCAGTGAGAGCAAATGACTCTGGTCTTTCGATCCCTGGCTCCGGGATAGCTTCTCATCATTCTATCAATTTTGCTCTCCAGTTCTCGAAGCTTACTGGTGACAAAGTCAGAAGAATCCTCGGCTAATGCACCACGAACATATCGTCGGTCTTTTCCAGAAGCTAGCTGCGCGGCTTCTACTCTCATGGCGTACACGAGGGCCGACTTCAGGTTTTTGTTTTGGGATAACCTTACCGCCTGCTGCACATCGGGATCTTGAATAGCGTCGATGAAATACTGCAGAGAAAGATCGTCTCATACATCCGGGGGACAGTCAGGGAAAGCGAGGAGCGACAGTCTTTCTATATCCGATGCCAATTCTTGAAGAGTTTCATTGGCCTTCTGCTGTCTCACTTTCAGTTGCAGTCTGTTGTAATCCTTAAGATGCTGCTCACTAAACCTTAGTTCCAACGCACTTGCCAGCGCCACGAATTCTCCCCGCCTCTCTTCAGGTAGTGTCTGTAAAATGTCAGCAGCTTCACCTCGAAGAGATGCTGCGAGATGGAATGCCTTCGAAGTATCGTCCCAACCATTCGCAGAAGCAATAATTTCAAACTGCGTTTGATAAAGGAGAAATCCTTGCCAAGTGATATTGTGCTATGAAACTGAAAGCATTTTATTATATATGAAGAGCACTATTATTTGCCACGTCATTATCATATTGCTTATGTTGAGACGCGTTAAGCAGGGACAGTATTCTTTATTTTCATGATTTTTAATTCGTAATAGCTGAATTTGCACTGATTAGAAATTAATATAGGTTCAGATTTACTGCACGATACCTCTTGATGAGTTTTTTGCAACTCGACTTTTTGGCGACTTGGCGCTGAATGCAACCTGGCGACTTGGTTTTCCCGCAACCCCAGTGACCGTTTAGATTTGGTAATATGGCGCTTAGACTCCATTTTGGTTTGGGCGACACAGCCATTTGACTTGATTTTCAATTTGGAAATTCATACATAAAGTACATTTAGAAGATTTGTGATTAGATGTTTAAAGTCGTTGCCATTCTGCTCTCAGAAATACAGCCGAATTTGGGCGACACGCAAGATAATTATATATATACTAGGGGGCTACGCCCCCTGCTCGCTGACGCTCGCCAACCCCCTGGATTGCTATGCAATCCCCTTGGCTCGCTTTGCTCGCCTCAAAGTGAAGCATTTAAAATATGCCCTAGCAAAAAGCTATTTCAGCTGCATAATGCTATGAAAATGTAAACGTTTTTCTATTTATGAAGAGCCAGAATACTTGCCACGTCATTATCCTAAAGCTGTCGAGACGCGTTAAGCAAGGACAGTGTGGCAACAGGGGAACTTCGATTGGGAACAGAAAGTTTTTGGAAAAAAAAAGGGGAAAAAAACAGTATCTTACATATATTTAAAAAGGATCGGTTATTTCATTGAACAATTAAAACTTACGGGCTGGTATCGTATGAAGCGCTAAAATAATTAAAGTTGTTTATCGAAATTTCTTAACGAAGCAACCATATGTTCGCATATTTTTTGCGATACTTGGAAAATAAAATAAAACAATGAAAGGCCAATTATCCGGTATTGAATCCACAGGAAGTTTTTGAAAATCAAATTTGGCGAGAAAATTATCCCTATTTCGCCAACAGTTTTTTATTTATTTCATATGAGATTTTGAAGTTGAGCTGGTGGTTTTATTAGTTATTTAGATAGTTTTCATTTCGTATTAGTTGAATTTGCACTGATTAGAAATGAATATAGGTTCAGATTTACTGCACAATGCCTCTTAGCGACTTTTTGAAAATTAGCGATTTAGCGCTGAATGCAACCCGGCGACCTCCGGAACGTGTTCCAGCAGATAACTTTTCCGAAAAGTCTGGTTTATCCGAAATTCCAATCCAAAAGAAATATACACATCTTGGATCTATTTATTCTTGCATCATCGTAACTATTAAATCAATACGTTTTAAATGGGCAATAATTTCTATCTGTAGACTGTAATAAGAAAAACAAAATAT
Organism: Linyphia triangularis; assembly: GCA_963978545.1. Classification (NCBI taxonomy): domain Eukaryota; kingdom Metazoa; phylum Arthropoda; class Arachnida; order Araneae; family Linyphiidae; genus Linyphia; species Linyphia triangularis. The sequence continues at coordinate 95,606,509 of OZ021727.1, forward strand.
AGCGAATCCGAGTTGTTGCTGTTGCTAGATGTATTAGTCAAATTTCAAAAGATATATTGTGATTGGCTGGATTGCTGAATTTGGAAATTCGTGCATAAAGTACATTTAGAAGATTTGTTTGAAGTCATTGCCATTCTGCTCACAGAAATACAGCCGAATTTGGACGTTACGCAAGAGAATTATATATAAAGATATATATAGATTGATTTAATATTTACAATGATACAAGATGTGTAACATTTCTTTTGGATTAGAATTGAGGGAACTCTCTTTCTTAGACAATTTAAACAAGCCAGATTTGTTTGGATTCGGCTAATAACTACAACATATTTATTATGAACGTTTTCCGGGTACATGGCTATAAAAACTGAGCACGGAATTTCCTTTAAGAATATTAAGGTTTCCATGCTCACATTCACACCGATTGAATAAATACTTCATCATTGCGGATAAACAATTTGACTGTGTTATTTTTTAAGTATCGCTAAAAGGATTATGCAAATCATATGATTGCTAATATTGCTTCTTTAAGATATTTCGATGTGCAACTTTAATTATTTTGGCGCTTCATACAAAACCAGTCAATAAATTTAAATTGCTTTCTGAAATAACATATCTTTTTTAAATATATGTACCAGAATGTTTATTTTTATTGTTTTCCAAAAACGTTCTGCTACGTTACCAAACTGTTCATGCTTACCGCGTCTCAACGTAAGCAGTGACATAATGATATCCGAAGTATCGTAGCTCATCATAAATAATCCAACGTTTTCAGTTTCATGGCGCAATATAACTTTTCAAGGATTTTATTGGTTATGCAGCTGAAATAGCTTTTTCTAGGGCATATTTTAAATGCCTTACTTTGAAGGGAGCAGATCGAGCCTGGTTCGTGTCGCGAACCAATGGGATTGCATAGCAGTCCAGGGGGTTGGCGAGCGTTAGCGAACAGTTGGCTATATATATAACCCATAATTTTTTTTTTAATATAAGTCCTTTACAAGCATCGCCAATTTTTATATTCATTAAAAAAGCACCGTTTCTGTTGATAACTTGTGCTTGGTGTTGGCATCTAATTTTAAATATTATAAACATCTCTATCTGCAAAATATCCAGTAAACCACTTTTCAAAATTTATTCATTAAAAATGAATGCGAATTTATGCAGTCGCATCCAAATATTTTTATTTAATCTGATTAAAACGATTTTATTATTTATTTACTAAAACAGTTTTGGCAACAGGAAAGAGCTTCTTCAAAGATCGGCTAAATGCTATTTTAACGCGATTAGATAACTAAAAGTTGGTTTATTAGTATTCCTTAAAACCAACCTTTTTAGTGACAGCTATAGCACCCAAAATTTGATAGAATACATTGTAATCTAAATCGAATCTATCTGTCAAGTTTAATCCCGACTGGATGGGTGACGACAAGTGAGTTAGTTAGGTATCAGCCGATTTGCCCGTTATCGACAAAAATACTTACACAATAGAAGTTAAAATAAATGATTTAATATTTCAAATAAAATATTTAAAAATATACTAAACGAGAGCAAGTTTTTGAATGGAGGCCAGACATGAAGAAAGATGTCTTCGTGACACAAGCATTCTTAAACAAGAGCTTGTGTTTTTCTCCAACAAAAGAGACCATTAAAGTTTCATCAATGCGTGCAGAAAGGGAGAGCACTTTATCGAAGTGTGTGTCGATCCGTTCTTTGCCAGATCTATCATCGGATGCGTGGTGCAAGTCGTTATCTTTTTTCACTTGCTACTAAAAGCATTTTTCATTTTCAATTTTATGTTTCGTAGCTCTTTTTCATGGCATATATTCTTCTCTACCGGATATTTTGTGCGAATGGAAGAATTCTCCATTTTTAAATTACTCAATTCATGAGTATGATATTCTAAATGTCTTTTACTTTGTCTTTTTGTGTGTGTGGCAAATACGGTTCGGTTTATGATTGGAGACGAGATATTTTGGGAAAGTCAAGAACCTAAGAAATCTCTTCGACTCTTTACAATGTGATACATTCTGAGAGTGAATGTGATAAATCTAAAATGCTTTGTATGTTTGAATTCTGTGTCTTTTATTCAAGAAGTCTCCAGTAATCATTTGTATTCAGTTTTCTATACAACTTATCATATTTTATTTTACTTTTTCATTGAAAAATTATTTTTCTGTTTATTATGAAGAATAGTTTTTCAATCTTCAAAACTGTGGGAGAAAAATCTGAATTAAAAAAAAAAAAAAAAATGTTTTTTTTTTTTTTAATAGAAAACATGACTGTGTCGCCCAGCTATAGTTTTACAAAAAAAAAAAAAAAAAAAGATCATTTTAAAAGAAAAAATCAAGAAGTTCCGTCTTCAAGATTCTTTTTTGCATTATTGGTGCTTTATGACAAGTGCTGTACATTTGTTCGTTCTCAATACAAAATGAATCGTTACATTATAATAGAAAACAATTGTTTGTTTTGAGGTAAAAATTATACAAAAGTTTAAAATATAAGAAAGACTGTGCAAGAAAAGTTCTTGCGTTAGATGGTCTTAAAGCAGCTTATAATAAAGAATCTGCATCCTTGTCTCTCAAAAACTCTATAACGAAATGTTTAATAAAAGAACGAAGAGATTTTTTAGGAATGAATTAATCTTCTAATACCTTTTTAAAAATTATCATCAGCTTTTTAATTATTATTTATGTGACGTAATATATTAAGGACATGCTTTCAGAATGGGCAGAGATTTCTTTTACAAAATCCCCTCGGAATTAGCAATAGTTTGTAACTCACTTAACCTGGGAATATTTTCTTTAAAATATTGTTTTCGTGGTTGCATGCAAACACATTTTCAGACAAATATGTTAGTTGTATGTAGCAAAACATTTCTGATTTTGCGCAGATTTTCTAAAATAGAATCCAACTAATTTTGAACGTGTCTTTTAATATGTGTATTGTGTTCACATGAAGTGTAAATATATTTTGATTAGTTTGAGCTATGTGAATTAAAAGTTGTGTAAAATGCAATTGGCCAAGTAGCTGTTTACGACATAAGCCATGAATATTAATATAGATGTAAGATCTCTTTAGAACATATGAAGAGCTACGGAAAAGAATTGTCCGTTTTTATCAATTCTCCAGAAAAGCTGATTTAAAGTTGGAAGTCTTGCATCTGTGTTGAAGTAAATGGTTGCGCAAAATCTCACGTACAATGATATTTATTTTCCAGAGGACTCCGTGACTATCTCTTATAACCTTGCAGTTATAACCTGCGAGGAAAACCTCGATTTCGAAAAAATGTAACTCTGATCCTTTTTTGGTCATGGTCCTTCATTTAACCTCTTGCTTATTGTTGTGTGAGTGTGAAAAGGGAGGTCAGTTAAGTGATTTTTTGTTTTTGTTGCTCACAGGACGACACCGATGTGGACGCTCACATCCTGAATGTGAGTTTTTCTGTGAGGAAGCCTGACTCCCGTGATCCAGATGACTACTATCCCCCGCACTACCTGCAGGAGAGGGTGTATCTCAACCGGGCAATACTGGCCAGACTAGCAAACGTACAGGTGAGACTCTTTTGAGAACCATCTCAAAACCCGTCATTTTTTTAGGATGGAGCTAAAGGCTATTGAAGCTCTGTGGAATGTTAATAAAAGAACGACAGACAAGTTTTACTAACCATTCATAAATAACGTCTCAGTACCTCAGTCGTATTTTTACTAGTCCCAGAAACTGAAAATTATTTTATTTGAGATAGTTTATAAAAGATCTTCTGAGGAATCTTCCATAATTAATAAAACTATATTTTTATATTCATCCTTTTCGCATGAAATTGCAAATGAACAAACGAAATTACAGTCAAACTCCGAAATCGCTTAATATAAGATCCCTTTTAACGCGAAGTAAAAGCAGTCCTCCATACTTAAAACTTAATGTTAATTTATTCGTTTAACACGAAATTCGGTAACCGTGAACAATTTCATCGCCCCGTCGATTTCACGTAAACGGGATTTGACTGTAGTCTAATAAATTCATAGATCACTTATAAAATAATATACAAGAAGCTCCTTCCATAATCAAAGGTTGTCCACACTCAACTGTTGACTGTGAGATCGATTCCTCGCAAGATGATTTCCCCAGGGTACAACATCCCAGTAGAGATCGAGATCAAAACAAACACCGACTCACATAATAAAATAGAAGACTTATTTCAACCTATTGAAGAGTCTTAATAAGGTAGATTAAAAAAACCCCTCAATTTGTCGTTATTAGTCGATTTTTAATGATGTTCGATGGTGGACGAATAATTTGAAAGAATTTTAATGTTTCACCTATGGTTTCCTCGGACAGTGCCTATACTCCCTCCCCCCCCCCCTCCCCAATTTTTTTTTAGAAAGATTTGTTTTTAATTTTCTTTGCTTATGGAAAATCTTATGTGCTGGTATGGGATTGGGATAACAAGAAAAGCTGCAACAGCAAACAAAATCGTGGAATGCCGGCTATAACTCGGGGTTAGTAACAAAACCTTTTCAGATTGGTCTATTGGAATCTTCTGGCTGAATGAAATCTTATACCATTGGGCCATTTTCATTCATTCGAACTAGAATTTCCACTTGCATCTAATGCTGATCTCAAAAGAGATCGGGGTAGTAGACATTTGAATGCAACCAATGAGCGTAGAAATTCAACCTAAAATTTCCACTGTTAAGCTCTGAATTTTGACCTTTTTATAAAATAATGAAAGCCGTTTTCCTTCCACTGTATCTCTGGTTTCTAATAACGCGAAACTACTTTCTTTACTGCCTTTACTCGAATTCCTTCTTTCAGGTCCTTCCCTTCGACGACAACCTGTGCGTCCGTGAGCCATGCGTCAACTTCGAACAGTGTCTGTCCGTCCTCAAGTTCGGAAACGCGTCTGGATTCATCTCCTCGGACACTCTACTCTTCAGGCCCATCTACCCTGTCAACACATTCGCATGTCGATGCCCGAAAGGTTTCACTGGTAAGATCTCATCTTACTTTTTCAAGCGGTTAGTTTGGAGCAAGTGGAAATGCTTTGTAGCTAAAATAAAAAACATGATCTCTGTTTGGCCAATTGAATTGGCGCAAGTGATCCATTCCGAAATCCGCTCTATGAGTTCATGTGGACATTTATTCACTGTAATAATGTCTGGATGTACAATATACAAACGAATCTAATTTCGAACAAATGCAATATTTTCAGTTAAAAAAGTTTTAAGATGGAGTAATTTCCAACCAAGTTTCACGTTTAAGATTTTTTTAAATTTTAGTAAAATTTATAATTAAAGTTGAGTTAACTCCTTTATTTAAGAAAATAGTTAATAAATCTACTAGTTAAGCAAAATACATACATACTTTAAAATACAAATCCCTATTTTTGCCGAATGTGTTATTCAATGTAAGATTATTCATATAGTCTAAATCCACAATTTCATGACTGTATGTTGAAAGACAAGTCATAAATGTATTAAAAAATTAGCATTCATATAGAGAAATATAGTCGATAGGTATACGGAAAATAATTGTCCGAGAGCTTACTTGGTTTCGATGCTTCTTGCAAGTTGCTAATGCGACGTATTATAACATATTCGCTTATGTTATGGCAACCAAAATTCAGAAGAGAATGAAATATTTATGTGTGTGGTGAGAAGGGGAAGGGGGGGGGGGGGGATTCACATAGGATGAATTTAATTGAGATAAAAAAAATACGTTTCTGTTACAACCGAAATGATGTAAATATCTTCAAAAGCTTGCGGGTGCTTATTCCCAGTCCCTGTTCTAAAATATAGTCGTAGCATATTTATACAGTCAAACAGAGAAAAAAAATCCTGCTCAATTACGAGTTTTACACACCGAGTGTTCCGTACCTAAACACTCGGCGTAGTTATTGTTGATTGAAAACAACAAAACTGCTGTTTGCACTTATAGAAGAGAACAAAGGCTTTCAACAAATTTACGTAAATAAAAGTATTGCACAAAATATCATAAGTTTGAAACTGATTGGGCGTGTTTTCCTTATTAATGCCACAATCCGCTTAAATATTTTACAATTTACACGATTATAAATTATTAATTAGGACAGACAACCTTGTTTCACTTTCTCTTTACATACAGTATTTCGGTACACCTAAATTAAATCTTTCCAATCCATTAAAATCTTCTGGGAGTCATTTACGCAATGATGTTCACTGCTTACAATATCGAACATCCATAAACATCTAGTACTACTACCACAAGTATCATTGCCTTTGAATCTCAGGGGATCTCTCAACTTAATGGTGCAAGATTAGAACATGGAAGATTCGGCAACTAATTATTGTAGGAACAATCTCACTCCATTATCGTCTATTCTCGTGGAACCCGATTCTTCCCGTCGAGGAATAATAAATTTTCGTTCGATTGACACTCTTCTGGAACATTATCGGCAGACGAGAGTTGGGTTTCCCGCCAAAAAGTGATCGATGGCGTCAAGAGAAACTCTCTTCCGAACCCCACCAATCTTCCGATGCGCTTTTACTTCTCAGGTTACGATATTTTCTTACTTTTATTCAGTATATATTTAAAAATTGACCCAAGCAACGATTTTTTTTATTTATTTTTTATTTTCTTTAAGATATGTTTTTAGCGTGATAGAATTTATAGAATGATAAGCAAATTAGAAGAAGAAAAAAATATTAATTGATGACGAACCCCGAGAAATGTCGCTCTTATTATTATTCTCCACGAAGGCAATGATGGCACAGTTTTTAAGATGAAAACTACTATTTATTCACTCTTCACAGGCACAAAATTTATTCACAGACAACAGTGTAATCGCTCACAAGCTTCAGCAAGAACAACTTCGAAAACAGCGATTATACAAGTCCACTTTAGTAGGTAAACAAAGCGATCAGCTTTCATAGAAGTCTGAAGTCAATCTGAAAACTTTCCCGATCTTCGGTCTTTATATACCAGGCGCGAGAGAACATTCGCGAAATTTCCAGCCCATTCGTCGGTAAAGAAACATCTGGAAATTTCTCGATTGCTTTAGGTGTTGCCACCTTTTTCTAACCTGTATAATCGCTGCTGATAAATAAAATAAGTTAAAATAAATTACAATAGTTTTAAAATAATACGTCACTATTTACACTATATACAGACAATTTGTGCAACAATATGTTTTTAGCGCAATATTTATAGAATGATAAGCAATTAGAAAAAAAAAATTCATTGATGACGAACCCCGAGAAATGTCGCTCTTATTATAAACGATCCACATTAGGAGCAAGCATCTTTTTCTTAATGCGTTACATGCATCAACTGATTTAGAACCTATAGTTCCTATTTCCAGTTATTTTCCTTACTCACTAGTCAATTTCAAGTTTTTATGCAAATTCATTGTATAGTAATTAACTAGATTGGTTGTATTCAGATTATCTGGCGCCGTCAGCAACACGAGGGCTATAATGCGCCGAAACATTCGTCATTAGACAAGCCAACATACATTTACAAACATCCATGCCTAACACGGGACTCGAACCCGCAACCTCGCGGTCTAGAAGCCAGCACGCTAACCACTATACCGTTTGGTCGGCAGTAATTAACTAGAAGTAGTTACTTTATGAAGGTTAAAAAAACCATTCAGTGTTCGGAGGGGATCTAACATCCAATTGCGAAAAAATTAAACTAAACTTTATATAATTAAACGAATGTGAAAGTTTACGTTTCATCTCAAATACTTCCCTTTTCATAAAACAGTACAGTTACTTGATTAAATGTAATATGTAGTATAATTTAATATCCAACCTTTTCTGCTGAGATATATAGGGTAAGTGCATTAGTGGCTGGCAATTTCAAATATCAGACATTATCAATATAATCATTATTAAATACAGACAAATTTAAAAGTTGATATATTTGTTGGTGTTTGAATCTGGCTTATTGCCAAATATACACCTTCATGAATCGCTTGAAGGAAACACTCATTCGTGAGGTAACAAAAACAACAAACTGGGGTGTTTGTTCCCATTTGGGATTTCTCCTTTGCCGTTATGTTTAAAATGTCATTACGTTTATAATTGTAAATATTTCCTAATACCATCCATTCCAGTCCACATCTCAAAACAGCCAAGGAAACTCGAACAAACAACTGAGACGGATTGAATCGTTTTTCCTTCTTTACTTTCTCTCCCTAAATATTGTTTAGTGATGGGAAGCCCTCCAAATCCCGCAAAGTACAACCATTTCGATCTCCTGCCCTACGGCGATTAAATTTTCATCGATTAAACAATCGCGCAACACGAAAATCGATTGTGAAAAGCACTTCAACTCTCTTCAATTCGATTGCGCGAATCATCGATTATTTACACGGGAAAGTTTTGCGTCCCGTCCGTTAAACGGTTTGATAAAAAAAAAAAGGGGGGGGGGATATTAAATCAACTCTTACAACTCCATGCCTGTTGACCCTCAAAAGGGCGCCTCCGTATTTGTTTTATGAGCGTAAAAATGTTTCATTGTCGTGTGTTGAAAAGTTTAAAAAAAGTTTTGTATCGATAAAGGGTTGTTAGGTTCGATAGGGAGCACAGAATCACGGAATGGGGTTACTTTATGTTTTATTTTTCAAGAGTTGTTTAAATAAACTCTTTTATTTCTTTTATAGAGAAGTGCTTTTATATAGTACATGAGTAGAATGACTGGATACCATGGAATGGAAATGATAACCGGATCTAGGTACCCTAAGTAATCTGCGTCCACCATTTTTTTCTTATTTTTTTCCCTTCATCATTCTAATTGGAATAACGCAAATACATTTATAAATATTTGTAAAAATCTACATATTTCTTTTCTGAAGAACAGAATGCTAAATAATAAATAAGTTATACTTGTGCATGCATATTCAACAAGCGTCATATTTTTTTGCAAAATATTTAAATATACTACTTTAGTTTTTGATTTGTGAATTGAAAGTTTCTGAATAATTTTTTGCTTTCAATTACCCATATGTTTACATAGGGTAAAAAAAGTATATCATTTGGTAAAAAAAATCGTCCCCCCTCCCCCCACACACACATTTTGGAAAAGTCTAATTATAGAAAAAAAAAATTATCGAAATTTTTTTTCTGTATGTGTGTCTATATGTTTATCTGTACGTGATCAGCATAGCTTCCGAACAAATTAACCTACGACGTTTAAATTTAATGTACGGGTTAGTGGTTTTAAGGTTGTCGTCAAAATCGCACTTGCGCTTAAGGTTAAAAACATGAAAACTCATGTTTTTCAGAAATTGCTAAAAAAACGACCCTAATGATTTTGTTTAAAATCTCTGAGCTAATGCCTCTTAAAATGTTCTAGTCGTAATCGTCACCAGAATTCCCGTAGAAATGTGATAAAAGTGTAAAAAATTGAAAAACGAGTCTTTTTTAACAAAGAGCTCTAAGCCCTTAAGCATCGCCCATCAACGATTAATTTTTTTTCTGTTTCATGCCCAAGAAAATACAAAGTAATGTCTAACGAATAACTTCGCCAATTTTGCCATTTTGGTGGTGTTTTTATGTATATATTTAGCTCATGTAAAAAGTATTGCCAAAAATTTCTCCAAACTGACCATTTTTTTTTTAAATGACTGAAAATATGATATCCGCACCCCTAGTTTTTAATATGAAATTAGGGAATTTTCTACTATTTTTTGGAACACCTTGTCTTAGGGACACAATGTTATAATCCGTAAAATTCTTTTGGTGTTGCAATGCTATCATATTTCGGATTTGAAAGTTTAGATGAAAATAAACTTTTATTTCTTATTCTAATGGAAGTGAGTAATGAGTGTGTGTTTCAGGCATGAAGCACAAGTACGAGTGCGACACCGAGGTGAACCTGTGTTACTCCAGTCCATGCGGCCCCAACGGCACATGCATCAGGAAGGAAGGAGGATACACGTGCATATGCAGAGACGGATTCACAGGTGAGCAAAGTCAACTTTGCTTTATGCTTCACCAGAACAATACTCTATACTAAACTCCAATTTAACTTGACATCAATAGACGATAGTTCTTCACCGTGCTCATAGGCAGTTAATCCATTTTAGCGGAGTGAAGACATAATTCTCGCCAAAACTTATAGCCTTTTGTTCTCTACAGGGTTGTGGTTTGGCGAACATTATGCTTTCACGCCGCCAAAATGGATTAAATAATCTATGAGCACTGTGACGATCTACCGTCTAGTGATGTCAAGTTAAGTTGAAGTTTAGTATAGAGATGCTTCTGTAGTAGGCGCAAATGCTTCAGATGTTTGGGACTTCAGTTAATTTTATGTTTTTTGTGTCAATACTCAACAAATATTTAAGGTGTTCACTGCTTCTGCAGTTCTCGGTTTAAATGGTATTTGCGGGATACTTTTTGGCCTGAATCAAACAGGAAAAGCCAGTGGTGGATTTTCAGTAGTGTGGCATATCAGTTTATGCAATAGTCGTGAAAGAATTGAAAAGGAGATTGCGTGCATTGCGATTCATAAAAATTTCACTTAACTAAACAGTGACGATAACTTTAAGTAGGATCAGGGGAGAAAATCTTCCGCGTTTAGGCGAATTTCCTCTTTTTTTCTTCTGAGAAGTTCCACTGTTTCTACTTTTGTATTGTTTTTAGTGCACTTTGTATTGCTTTATGAGGTTAAACTTGTCTAAACCCTTTCACCCTCAGAAAAAAAATTCTCGATACTCTTCTGTTCTGCAGCTGCACTCACATTAGTACACAAGTATACTCTTATTTAGCTAACTTTGTAGGTCAAAATACCACCGTGTATATTTTCCTCCTTTGTACATTTTGACTACTTTCACCTCTGTTTGATGGCATGTTTTTGAAATTTTAAGAGGGCAGTGATGCAGACAAATTCAGGGAAAATTGTTCTGACCCCCCTTCGACTATTTGTTTTTAAAGAGCTTTTGATTAATTATTGTCTAAAACCAATAACTGAACAATGAAAAGTTTTTACAATGAATGTTTAAAATATAGCATATATTTAAAAGGTAAATGGATTTTTCTACTTCATTTACCAAAAAGACTTCATGAGCAATGAAATTTATAACATCTTTAAATATATGAAGGATGTTTTCTTTAAATTTGTATACAAAGTAATTTTTGTGAATTCTTTTTAAATTTTGTTACACATCTTACCTTTCTTGAATATCAATTTGTATATCCTTATTCCTTGTAATTTATCCCAAGCTCTTTCTAATAAAGATTTTTATTTTAGAGTGAGCTTCGACAGCAAAGCTGTTGCTATTCCAAAATCCTATTAATATTTCTTATTTTTAATTTAGAAATTTTTACGTCGTCTCGAAAATATTATCTAATTTATGATCAACACCTTTTCGTTCACCTTTTGAAAATGAGCCGCACATTTAATGGAATTTATTTTTAAAAAATTACTCAACAATGCGTAATAATAAATTCCCTTATTGTGACTTTCTTAATGCCGGCAGTTTAAAACAAATTGCGAAAAGCTTTTCAAAAAATACGGCGCGATGCGATTATGTAAATTCACTTCTTTTAGGGAGTTTTATTAAATTTTGCATACTCGGAACTTTTTCGGCGAATGCTTTTCAAAAGTAATTTCATTTGATTTTGCAAATCTGATTTTTTCTTCTTTTCCTTTCGCTTACGATTTATCAACGGAAAAATAATCATGACAAAAATGAGTGCACGTACTGTTCGAAAGAATTTAAGATAGATTGTTACATTTCTTCAATTAGAATGAAACTTCTGTTGTGTTTTAGTTCTTCTCTTTCTAGGGCATGAAATATCTCAGGTTTTTCGGTCGCTGACTTGTTAAATCATTGTTGCACCGCTTTTTAACACGATACATTTTCCTTCGTCCAAGTTTTTTTTTTTTTCTCGGCATTACCTTACAGTATAATTTTAACTTTCCATGATATTTTTATGCGAAGTCTTTACGCAAGTGAAGAAAAGATATGTTTGCATGTAATTTTGACTGTACTGCCATCATAAGTTAAAAAGCCATAAATAAAAAATTAAAATTAAAATGCATTTTGTACGCTTTTGCGACTATCCTTTGAAATTAAATATTGTTTCAAAAATCGTCTGTATAAAATTGTAAATAGTGACGGATTTATTTTAAACTAGCTGAATACCAGTGCTGCGCTACGAAATTTTACCATGTGCATTTTATCAATCAAAAGACATTCATTTATTCTACACTTCAGACGCTTGCTTCCATTTCGATCCCTACAATTTGAATTATCAAAATAGCAACATTCCGTTGTTGAAATTTTTTCCAAAAATAATAACTGAGAATATATTGGAAATGAGACATTTGAATATCCTTCGTTTAGAACCTTTTGGATCTTTTTAAGTAACTTTAACTAATAACTAATTTTTAACAACTAATGTTTTCTATATTTTCCCTTCTTCACATTTGCACCAACTATCAGAATTGTGATAACATTGGAAGTGGGCCATTCGGATGTCCCTCGTTTGGAGCTTTTAACCCCTTTTCCATGCTTTAATGAGGATTAATCGTGATCGGAATAGCTTACTTTTTTATGTTTTGCTTTTTTGTCATTTGCAGCAATTTTCAATGTTGTGACCATGTAGGAAATGGGGCAATCGAATATCTCTCGTTTGGAACGTTTAACCCCTCTTTTACACCTTAAAGTGGGTTAATCGTGATTGGAATAGTTTAATTTTTCTACGTTTGTTGACATTTGTACCAGTTTTCAGAATTGTGACCAAATGGGAAGTGGGACATTCGAATATTCCTCTTTTGGAACGTTTAACCCCTTTTCCACCACCTAAAGTGGGTTAATCGAGATTAGAATAGCTTAATTTTTCAAAGTTTGTTGACATTTGTACCAGATTTCAGAATTTTGACCAAATGAGAAGTGGGACATTCGAATATTCCTCGTTTGGAATATTTAACCCCTTTTTGACCCCTTAAAGTGGGTTAATCGTGATCGGAGTAGAGTAATTTTTCTATGTTTGCCTTTGTCGACATTTGTATCAATTTTGAGAGTTGTGAACATATGGGAAGTGGGACATTCGATTAGTCCTCGTGTGGAAGTTTACCATTGTTAATAATTGTACCAATTTTCAGAGTTGTGGACATGTGGGAGAATTAGTGATTAGTGAATGAGTCAGTCAGTGAGTGAGTGAGTGGTTTGCCTTCTATATAGAGAGACTTCTATTTTATCTAATTTTATTCTGTATATAATTGTAAATTGAGACGTATTTCTTTTAATGCTCTATTTCATATTATTTTATTTTTTAAAAGCGATAATAGAGGTTAGAAAAAGGTGGCAATTCCTAAATCAATTGAGAAATTTCTAGTCATTTCGATCACGCGATTGGTTAACTGGATTTTACTAGAAATTTCTGCCGCGAGCTTATTCAAGGAATCAAAAAAATAGGTCCGAGAACAGACAAGTATTGAATGCTGTTTGGAAAACATCGGAAATTTTGTTTATTTTGGCGGTGACTAATTTATCGCTGTGTACATCAGCTTGTATTGAAGCTTGATAGAGATTGTTCCGTTGTTTGAAGCAGTTTTGTGAGCCTTCGATGGAAGAATAAATTCTTGTTTTTATTCAGTGTGTCATCATTTCCTCTGAGAAAAATTCGTAACAATATTGTTGTGTGTGTGACCGAAGAAATTGAGCCATTCAATGTAATAAAAGATCATTTTCTGAGAGTGTCAAAATATTCATTTTATTGAGTTTTAGATTTAGGGCCCTTCCTTTAACTATTGTTATTCCTTTAACTTCCTTTAACCATCAAAAGTGGCCACTTTGATGCTGGAACGTGGCGCAATAAAGGGAGTGGAAACATTATCCCAATTAGGTGTTGCAATGGTCACAGCTTCGTGAGTTTCTATTTTCCGTAGCCTTTCTTCTACAGCATCCATGAATTTTCCCTGCTCTTCTTTGATAGTGGAAACCTTTTCTTCCATTTCATCTCTTACCGCAGTGAGAACGTCTTCCTTCACGGATTGCAAGACCGATGATGTTGTCTCCATAATAGTAGATTCTACCATTGACGCTAGCTCGGTTTTCATTTCTTCCCTGATCATGATAACGGCTGCGGATGTGGACTCGCACTTGGCGGCTAAAGCTTTAATGTCCGATGATGAAGCTTCTTGTAAAGCTATAATGTCTCCCGTAATCGCTGCAGCGAATTCAGCATTTGTAGATTCTAGACGGGCTTGACCGGCGGCAATTGTAGTGGCGGTGGTTTCTTGGCAGGCTTTCATTTCGGCTGCGGTGGTTTCCTGTTGGGCCTTCATTCCAGCAATCATTTCAATCAACTGCTTCATTTGGTCTTCCATCATTCCTCTAGTTGTCGGCATTCAAAATTACGAAACCCCACTTCTGACACCACTGTTATGAATTTTTCCACTGAGGCAATGATGGCACAGTTTTTCAGATAAAAACTAGTATTTATTCTCTTCAGAAAACTCACAAAATTTATTCACAGATAACAGTGCAATCACTATTAATCTTCAATGCAAGCTTCAACAAGAACAGCTTTGAATACAGCGATTATACAAGCACACTTCAATAGGTCAACAACGCGATCAGCTTTCAACGAAGTCCTAAGTCAATCTGAATCTTTCCCGATGTACAGTCTTATTTATACTTGGCGCGAGAGAACAATCGAGAAATTTCCAGCCAATTCGTCGGAAAAGAAACTTCTCGATTGCTTTAGGTGTTGCCACCTTTTTCTAACCTGTATAATCGCTGTTAATAAATTAAAATAAGATAAATATAAATTACAATAGAATTTTTAAATAATACGTCACTATTTACACTATATACAGACAATTTGTGCAACAATATTTACTCCGAAAGAAAGTCCAGCAACCAAACTATTTTCTTTTCCTTCCCGTAACTACCCTCAACTTTATCTTAAGCTTCTCCAACTTCTTTTGTGGCTACTGAAAAAAAGGCAGTTGAACGGAAAAAAGTTCGATTTGTAACTATGGGTAGGGAGAAAAAAAAATGTGTTGACCAGCTACGCTGAGTGGACTATTTCGGAATATCTGACTACTTCTGGACTAAATCCTCTGGGAGGGTTCAGGTTTTTGAAAAAATCAATTGCTGCGAGCAAGTTTCTCTAGACCTAGAGCTATAAAATCCGAGGGTCAGCAGAAAACTACAATTTGTTTTTCAAACGAACGATTTCTTTTTTAAAAATTTACGGCTTATCGTTCTTTATATTTTTTAGAAAAGTTTGAATTGTGAAATAAAACTATATTACGTTTAAAAGAGTTTTTTTTTTTTTTTTTTTTTTTTTTTTTTTAAATAATGCGTAGTTGTTTATTCAAAAAAAGATAGTTAGATGTGATAAATCTGTTTGATAATGTTTGGCTATGGTCTTATAATTATCTTCTGATAGCATTAAGCAAGGGCATATGACATCCAAAATGCTTTTTAAAACTCATTTTTGATAAAGCACTATAATCTGCAGTTATGACGTTTGTCTTTAACAAAGTCAATGCAGTCAATTTCTTGTTTACTTAAATGATGCACTTTAGATTCTGAAATAAATTCTAATGCTTTCATTGGATGTGACATTATTAAATTTCTAAATTTCTGCTGGATAAAGTTTTAAAGATTATTTTTGACGTGATAGCCTGATAGGCTATTTTTGCTATTTTAATAAGGCAAGGGCATGTTAAAATCTATTTAATGTCTCCCAACATGAGCGCTTTTTGAATCTCCAAACCATAGATGATGAACTCACTTTGACAGCTATTGTAGTTAGCATACCATACTCCGTAAAAAGAAATACATTTTTAAATGAGGACATTCAAAAACTGTACGATACCCCATTTTGGATACTCTAAGATGTACGATGTTGACGCGATCCGAATAACTGTCGATTTTTTTCAGTTTTTTCGATGAGTGTTTGCTAAACGCTCTGGCTAAAAAGGATAATTCGTTGTTATTCTCGCTTAAAAAAGTTACCTGTTGCAATTCGTGTTCGTTGACTACACTCCCAAGTTCACTTTTCTTTAATACCTAAACTTCTTCTTGCTTCGAATTACTCTATTAAATAGTTTAATTACTTCATCTCAAGTTTTTTTTTCCATATTCTCAAAAATTATTTCCGCGGTGTCCTAATTGCTTAACTGAATACGTAAAGTTATTTACGCGCAATCTAGACAATTTAATTGCTAATATTACTATAATGATTCCTCGTCTTTAATACCATGTTATTTCACAGAAGAAGTACTTAGAGTAATTTTCTGGTTCATTACAGAATATATTTAATGCGTTTTCAATTGATTCCGCCATTCTTTGCGGAAATTAAACTTCCGCTTTTGTGTTCCAAGAAGCTCTCCAAAAAATAATGAAACTACAGTACACCCACCGTCTCCCTTAAAAAAGTTATAAAATCTTAATTACTTCTCTGTGTATCGTTGTAATTAGTTTGATTAAACAGCAATTAGCCCCATCAAAGTGAACATTAACGATTTTTGCTCGCTTCCAAAAGATATATAAGAGTTTCTTTCGTATGCAAAAAGTAAATGAAAATCTTTTTCAGGGAATGAATATTGGAGATATTATATGCTTCACTTATTATCTAGTCTGCTGAATTTTTTCTGGTCACGACATAGTGGTGTTACTATCGATTTCATTGATCTTGAAAGGAATCTGCGAATTGATTTTATTTAATGAAAAACAGATATTTTGTTCTTCCTAAAAATCATTTATTAGTCTCCTTCAGCAGCGGTACTCAATTGACAAAATGATATTCGTTCTATGTTAAGAAAAGTTTTTTTTTTTTTTTTTTTTGGTACGGGATTGATTGACATCAATTTTTCTCTCAATTATATATGATCTAATTACAAAAAATTGGATTGACCTCGTCAATCCTGTGATTTATAACGTTTAGATTTAATTAATTAAATGTACTACGTTTAAAGAGAAGTTATATCATTTGCTATGACAATAAATATTCATTTTCGCTATACTTAATTAAACTGGAATAGTATTTATTTTCTCATTACTTATATAATTTTTTTTAAGGGGGTCCAGTACCGAAATTTCTTCAAAAATCCCAATTTTTTTCTGATTTTAAGAAATAGTTCATACATTCCTGAAGAGAATGATATTTTTATCTTATTCCTTCGGTGATTAAAACGCCACAAAATTACCTGTGATTTAAACATCACTAATGGGCGTAACACATTGAAGCGTCTGCTTAAAGTGCGTTTTTCGTGCACTAGTGTTTTTCACAGATGTTGCATATTCAAATCGATATATCTCCAGAACCATTAACAATTGGGTATTCAAATTTTTGGAGCATTTAATTTATATAGTTTTAAATATTTTGTCTTCACAGAATTTTATTTTTTTAATTCTGTTTTAAAATATAACATTTAGCATAAAAGATAACATAAAAAAAAAGCAAAAATTTCAATATTTTAACTTTGAGAATTTTTTAATTTTTTTTTTTAATTCACCCATCAAAATTCTGTGATGACAAAATTTTCTTTATATAATTTTGTATTACAGAAAGCTTTCACTTTGAAATTTTTTTTTTCTTGACTTATATCAAAATACGTAAACATGAATTATTATGAATTTTTCTTGGTTTTTAAATTTTTTTTAAATAACTAAACACAATATTTAAAAAAACATTTTCTCAAAGATATATAAATAGTATCTCATACATAAAATAAATTTTTGACATAAAAATGTACATAAATAAAGTTTTTTTTATTTTCGGTACCGGACCCCCTTAAAAGACATGTTTAGTTTGATTCAAATTTTTGTTTTGTATTTTACTTTACTTGTATTTTAACGTTAATGTTAATTTTGATTTCAAAAATGAGTAGAAACGAATACGATTGCATTGTGATAGATAGCCACCTCTTGACTATCGGACTGGTTGATGTCTTCAAACTTCTTAATACTATGCTAAGTAGGGCTATTAAATTTCAGAATTAATCTAATAAGTCAAGAATATATTATGCGAATTACATACCCATTTAAAATACATTGCAGTTATCTCTATTTGCCCTAATTCACTTCTGTACTACACTAAAAGTTTCGAAATCAAACTTTAAAGTCCTCTTTCGGCATGATTTTCAACTCTGACGTGACTTGATGTGTCTTTGACATTCATAACCCTTGTTTCCTTCCGAAAATGTTTAAGAAACAAGAAAATTCTACGGGTGGATGCTAAGTCTGGAAAATATGGAGGATGATTCATCTTCACGGCCCTATGCTGGACCAAAAACCGCTTCACAGGCAATGCAATGTGAAGCATTGTCATGCAACAGAAGCTAACTCCTTTTGTATCGAAAACGAGGTCTTCCTTTGCAAATTATTTGTCGAAGTCGGACCAGAACTTATGTAAAAAACTGCCCTGTGATAGTCTTGCCAGTTAAAATACGTTAAATATGCAAGGTCTTAGAAAATATCAAGAAAGCCGTCATTTCAGAATTAAACAGCATTTCTACAAGAAAACTTTAAAATTTATTTAAACATTTTTTTTACCGCCAAGCACAGAAGTGCATTATGGAAGATTTCTTCGCTATATATTAAAGGGGTACGTAATTCGCATAATATTTTCCGGTGGTATGCGAGTAAAGTCAGTCATGAAAATTAATAGTCACACATTATAGAAGCGAATAAGGCAGTGAAGTCGTTCCTCGAAACTCGAATTTTCCGTATTGTAATGTCCTTGTATAAAACAAATTGTGGTTTTCTGTCTACATTGGCATTTTATTTTTATATATTATTTCTATTGTATAGCTCGATTCATGTAGTTCTTGATATTTCATTTACTACATAAAAAATCTAATGCAACAAATAAAATATAATGTATTTAAAATTAGCGTTATAAAAGATCTTAATAAAGTTTAAAAAACTCATTTACTGTTGACTGTTCACAGTAGATATATTGTTATGAATTTTTCCGCTGAGGCAATGACGGCACAGTTTTCAGATAAAAACTAGTATTTATTCTCTTCAGAAAACTCACAAAATTTATTCACAGATAACAGTGCAATCATTATTAATCTTCAATATAAGCTTCAACAAGAACAGCTTCGAATATAGCGATTATACAAGCTCACTCCAATAGGTCAACAAAGCGATCGCGATCAGCTTTCAACGAAATCCGAAGTACATCTGAAAACTTTCCCGTACTCCAGTCGTTTATATACAAGCGCGTGAGACATTCTCGAAATTTCCAGCCAATTCATCGGAAACGAAATATCTCGAAACTTCTCGATTACTTTAGGTGTTGCCACCTTTTTCTAACTTGTATAATCGCTATTAATTACTAAATAAAATAGGATAAAAATAAATTACAATAGAATTTTGAAATAATACGTCACTATTTACAATATATACAGACAATTTGTGCAACATTTCCCCCTTCTTAAAGACTGCACGTCCCGGGCAGTGAAGTCCTTAAGAGGAAAGGCAATTCAATCACTTCTACTATAATATGGGGCTAGTCTATTGTTATGTACAACTCTAGGTTTACAGGAGGGTGTCCGTTGAATCCTTACCACGACGTCGTTGATCTTCTTAAGGACCACATACGGCCCTTCCCAGTTCGTCTGGAGCTTAGGGGAGAGTCCTTTCCGACGTTTAGGATTCCATAACCACACCTTGTCACCTTCCTGGAATGGACGTTCCGTGGCCTTGGCATCGTAGCGGACCTTCATGCGCTCTGTCATGATGTTGATTCTTTCTCTGGCGAACCGATGTACGGCTTCCAAACGTGCCTGGAGATCATCTAGATACTGGACAGGCGAGGAAGGGGTGTCTGGTGGTCGTCCAAAGAGGAGGTCGCAGGGTAGTCTCTTCCGAAAATCATTTGAGATGGTGTATATCCGGTGGTCTCGTGAGTAGCACTTCTGTAGGCCAAAAGGAACAATGGAAGTTTCTGATCCCAATCTTGCTGGTTCTTGGAAACAAACAAGGAGAGATGATTCAGAATCGTTCTATTAAATCGTTCAACCATTCCATCGGATTGTGGGTGCAGGGGAGTTGTACGAGTCTTTTCCATGTCGAGCAAGTCACACAGCCCAGTGAAGACGGCAGAGTTGAAGTTCGTCCCCTGATCGGAATGTATCAGCAGGGGTACGCCAAATCGGGAGATCCAATTCCGTACGAGGACTTCTGCTACGGTTGTGGCTTCCTGGTCCGGAATCGCGTATGCTTCTGGCCACTAGCTAAAGTAGTCCATGACAACTAGGATGTATTTGTTGCCATTAGTTGTGTGAGGTAGGGGGCCTAAGACGTCCAAAGCAATTCTTTCGAATGGTGCTCCTACGTTGTAACGTTGCAACTTTCCACGAGTTCGGGTCTTCGGTCCCTTCCGCGAATCGCATGCATCACAGGACTTGCACCACTTCTCCACGTCGGATTTTGCTTTGTCCCAGAAGAATCTCTCCCTGACTTTCTGAAGAGTTTTCGTGACACCAAAATGTCCTCCAGTAGAACTGCTGTGAAGTTCTTCTAGAACGTTCGTAACTCTAGAACTTGGAAGGATTAATTGCCACCGGAAGCTTTTGCCATCATCGGACTCCCATCGACGGTAGAGTACTCCATTCTTCAAGTGCAAAGAGTCCCACATAGCCCAATATCTCTTCATTGTTGGGCTATAGCATGCAATTTCCAGCCAACTGGGTTTTCCGGTAGCTGCTTCCATGAATTCAATTAGAGGTTTCAAGTCCTGATCTTCAACCTGACTTTTTCGAACATTCCGGTCACTCCAAGGGTCCAATTCTGAAGTAGTTGAGTTGGTAGTTATTTTCCGAACGGCCGATGTGTTAACCCCGAACTTAGACTCGGCATTGAAACAAAATCGACAGTTCTCCGGACATGGTCTTCTAGAAAGAGCGTCTGCATTCCCATGGAACGTTCCTTTTCTGTGATGGATATCCATGTCGTATTCCTGCAGGCGCTGAATCCACCTTGCTATTTGTCCCTCTGTATTCTTGAAATTCAGCAACCAAGTCAGAGACGCATGATCAGTTCTTAAAAGGAATTTTCGGCCGTACAAGTAATGATGAAAGTGCTCAACGGCTTTTACTATTGCCAGTAACTCCTTTCTTGTGACGCAGTAGTTCCGCTCGGATCTTGACAGGCTCTTACTAAAATAAGCGATGACTTTCTCCTTTCCTTCAATTTCCTGGGAAAGAACGGCGCCCACTCCCTCATTGCTGGCATCTGTATCCAAAATAAAGTCCTTGTTAACATCGGGAAAAGCCAAAACAGGCGCGGATGTTAAAGCGTTCTTCAGTTGATTGAAGGAGTCGTCACAGTCGGCAGTCCATAGGAACTTCTGCTTGCTCTCTGTTAGTCGATGCAAGGGTCTGGCGATCTTGGAGAAACCTTTCACGAATTTACGGTAATACGTGCACAGGCCTAGGAAGCTTCTCAATTGATGAACGTCTTGCGGTCGAGACCAAGTTTGCACAGCATGGATCTTGGCTGGATCTGTGCTTACTCCATCGGATGAGATGATGTGTCCGAGATAACTGACTTTCCGCCTAAAGAGCTTACATTTTGATGGGCTAAGTTTCAAGTGGGCTTCCCTAAGCTTCAAGAACACGTTCTTCACATTTTGCAAGTGTTGATCAAAACTCCGCCCGGTGATAATGATATCGTCCAAATATACCAGACAGGTCTCGTAGGAAAGTCCTCTAAGCACAGTCTCCATCAGTCGCTCGAACGTAGCCGGTGCATTACACAAGCCAAACGGCATAACTTGAAACTGCCATAATCCTTGGCCGGTAGTGAAGGCAGTCTTCTCACGATCGTCGGGATGTATCTCCACTTGCCAGTATCCACTCTTCAAATCCAAAGTCGAAAACCACTGGTTCCCCGATAGAGTGTCCAAAGTGTCATCGATTCTTGGCAGAGGGTAGCTGTCCTTTTTCGTAATTTCGTTCAGCTTCCGGTAATCCACACAAAACCTGGTGGAACCATCCTTCTTTCGAACGAGTACGATTGGAGAGGCCCATGGACTTGAGGAGGGTTCGATAACTCTATTATCTTCCATTTCATGTAACAATCTCCCGACCTCCTCTTGTTTTGCAAATGGAAGTCTTCGAAGATGTTGTTTAATAGGTAAATGGGTCCCAGTATCGATTCGATGTTGAGTAAGCTCTGTTCTTCCTACATCTTTCGATGACATGGAGAAAATGTCTTGAAATTCTTTTATAAGGTTTCCGACAATCTTCTCTTGCCTTCTTTCCAACCGAGAGTCTTCGAGAAGCTGGTCCACTAAATCAGCGGGTGGTGCGGTCGGAAGCTCCTTCGATCCTCGTTCGATGCTTGTAACAGGTGTGCAAGTGGCAATTTCTTCTCCTTTCTTGATAACTCTCTTAGAATCACCGATGTTGGCCATTCTCACATGCACCACCTCTTGAGAGAGATCCACAAGCGTCGCTCCTACTTCCACTCCTTTCGGGACGCTATTCGATGATGGGAAGTCCGTTACTCCAAATCGGAAGGCCTTCGGGAGCTCTGTTGAACCTTTTACAACCAAATCTGTCATGGAAGGGATGGTGATGTCTTCAAGAGCTACTATTCGATATGCACACGGCTCTTCTGAGTCCAAACCGAACAATGGAACTTCTTCTTTTCCCGTTTGAAGCTCGCCTTTCTCGAAATTCAAAGTAATTCCATTTCTCTGTAAAAAGTCCAATCCAAGAATACATGGGTCAATAATTTCAGCGACGTAAACGGTGTGAGTGTAGGTGTGAAATCCAAAAGAGATGTTGACATTTAATTTCCCATGTACAGAAATTTTGTCACCAGTCACATCTGTAGTGAAACTGAAGGCGCCGTGTAAAGAGGTTGGCTGTCCAGGCGCCGGGCTACTTCCGTCCGTAAGATGGTTACATTTGCCCCTGAGTCAACTATTAGACGACAGGGTGTTCCGTTGATCTTGCCCTCCACGAATAAACCATGGTTTCCTCTTTGAAGCGATGAGATGTGATAGAGGCTGAGTGGGGCACCACCTGCTCTACACGGCGATCTCCGCCTCGCGAGATAGCCGCTCTTTAGTTTAACTGCTGAGGCTCGGACGAGGGTCTGTCCCCTCTCCTGTCCAATTCAGGGCAATCACGTCTGAAATGTCCTTCCCGGTTGCAGAGCCAACAAACCACTCTAGTTTTTCGATCCCTTGAGCCAGGAATATTTCTCAGAGGAATCGTCTGCTAATGTTCCACGTACGAAACGCCGGTCTTTTCTAGAAGCTTGCTGTGCGGCTTCTACTCTCATGGCATAGACGAGGGTGGACTTCAGATCTTTGCTGTCTGACATCCTGGTAGCTTGCTGTATGTCGGGATCTTTGATGGCATCCACGAAATACTGAAGAGACAGGTTATCTCTAACGTCCGAGGGACAGTCTGGGAAAGCGAGGAGCGACAGTCTTTCTATATCCGATGCCAATTCTTGAAGAGTTTCATTGGCCTTCTGCTGTCTCACTTTCAATTGCAGTCTGTTGTAATCCTTTAGATGCTGCTCCCCAAACCTTAACTCCAACGCACTTGCCAGCGCCACGAATTCTCCCCGCTTCTCTTCAGGTAGTGTCTGCAAAATGTCAGCAGCTTCACCTCGAAGAGATGCTGCGAGATGGAATGCTTTCGAAGTATCGTCCCAACCATTCGCAGAAGCAATCATTTCAAATTGCGTTTGATAAACGCGCCAAGACGACTTCCCATCAAAAGGGGCCACTTTGATGTTAGAGCGCGGCGCCATAAAGGGGATGGAAGCGTTATCCAAATTAGGTGACGCTATGGCCAGAGTTTCACGCGTTTCCGTTTTTCGCAGCCTTTCTTCTACAACGTCAATGAATTTGTCTTGCTCTTCCTTTAAGGTGGAAACTTTTTCTTGCACGGTGGAAACTTTTTCTTCAAATTCATTTCTCACTGTCTTAAGATCTTCTCTGACATCCAAAATATCCGCCTTTATTGATTGAAGAACACTCTCTGTGCGCTCCATAAATCTATCAACGGACGCAGAAGATGATTCTTGCTTGGATGCTAAAGCTTTAATATCCGATGATGTCGCTTCTTGGCTGGCGGTGATTGCGGCGGCGAGTTCAGCGTTAGTCGTTTCTTGGCGGGTTTGACCAGCGGCGATTGTAGCGGCGAGTTCGGCATTTGTCGTTTCTTGACGGGCTTGACCAGCGGCGATTGATTCTTGTCCGGCCTTTATTCCAGCAATCATTTCCATCAACTGCTTCATTTGGTCTTCCATCATTCCTCTAGTTGTTGGCATTCAAAATTACGAGATCCCACTTCTGACACCACTGTTATGAATTTTTCCGCTGAGGCAATGACGGCACAGTTTTCAGATAAAAACTAGTATTTATTCTCTTCAGAAAACTCACAAAATTTATTCACAGATAACAGTGCAATCACTATTAATCTTCAATATAAGCTTCAACAAGAACAGCTTCGAATATAGCGATTATACAAGCTCACTCCAATAGGTCAACAAAGCGATCGCGATCAGCTTTCAACGAAATCCGAAGTACATCTGAAAACTTTCCCGTTCTCCAGTCGTTTATATACAAGCGCGTGAGACATTCTCGAAATTTCCAGCCAATTCATCGGAAACGAAATATCTCGAAACTTCTCGATTACTTTAGGTGTTGCCACCTTTTTCTAACTTGTATAATCGCTATTAATTACTAAATAAAATAGGATAAAAATAAATTACAATAGAATTTTGAAATAATACGTCACTATTTACAATATATACAGACAATTTGTGCAACAATATTTTTCAATAATTCTCGTCTGTAAACTATGATTAAATTGTTTAGAAATACTTTCTGGACGATATGAACCACCAATTTAATAATTTATTTTTTGCAGGACCGTCGGTGTGCGATTACTTATACGTACACAAACTTTTTAATTTTCAATAGCAGAACTTTTCGTGAATTGAGTTCATTTAAATTCTAGTATCTTCATGTTATACTTCGAACTTTTTCAATGCACTCTTAATTTTAGTAAATAAAATTGCCATTTACAAGAACAGAAAATATCTTACGCTCTTGAAAGACAATGCTATTTTCTGCTTCTTCACTTACTGGCTTTCTTGGTTTTCTTCTTTAAAATAAACGATCTCAGAATAAAGTTTTTTTATTGTCTTCCTGTAATTAATAATGCGTTGATGTCAGTTGCACTGCAGATGGCCCATTTTTACGCTCCACTTCATTAAAGATATTAATTTCAGAACCTCCCCGATTAAGAAACTAATTATTCTCATTCATCATTCACGGGTTAAAGTATCACTTCTGTTTTTTTTTTTTTTTAATTTTTTATTATTAATTTAGAAAGTTTTTAGTAAGATAAATCTTGGAAGCAAAAGGGTTGAAAGGTTGCTTATCTCTTGAAATATTGTCGTTGCATTATGATGCAAATCTGTTTATCACCGTACGAGTATAAGAATAGAGTTTTATCGTGGAAAATATGTTTGAGGATGAATTTTTTTTTTTTTTTTTTTTTTTTTTTTAACTGGATTGCAATCTTTTGCTTGGTAGGATATCATTTTTTTACTGAGCTTATTTCTAAAATACCCTATTCTGTTCAGAAAATCCCAATGCAGTTCATTGTATGAAAATGCAGACGCTACCATTAGATTTCATAACTTTTCAAAATCATCATTTTACTTTGCGGATTGTTTTTACAACGCTTAACTGTTTTTAGGAAGAAATCAATTATTTTTGTATCCCTTTCTACGTTATTTATTATTATCAATAAATATGTTCACTTAAAAATCCTTTATACGTTAACTGCTTCAACATTGCAAGGTTTACTAAATGCATGCGGAAAAAATATGTATTGAAAATGACTTTATGTTCGAAAACTATAATTTCCAAACACTTTGAGGAGAGTTTATCGGTCTTTGATAGCGTAGCCATTAAGATGACAGACACTTTTATTGTTGTATTAAAAATTTATTTTTTAAGGTGTAAGTAATTGATAAACTCAAAACTAAAACACGTATTTTCAGATTTTGATAAGCACGAAATTTTAAACCCCTCCATCATAGTCATTTTCTATATTACCTTAAATTACAACTCTGTTCCAAAAGGGGAAATTTTACAAAAGGACTTAATTAGTTGTGCCCGCCTTTAATGGAAAGGCATACTTTTTCTGTAAAATCATTAACGTAAACCGAAGAATGACAATCTAGATTAATAAAAGTGTATTAAATTCTCGGCAGTACAGTATGCAGCTTCGTTTCCTTTTATAAAGAACTAATTAAAGTAATAAAAAAAAAAAAAAATTATGATTAATATTGTGTAGCTCAAACTTGCGTGTATGTGAACAGGGAACTGGATTTTTTTTTGTTCGATTCCCTTGTATTTAACTTAAGTACAATTTATTGTTTTGCCAATAACATTCACTTCAACCACAGTTTCATTTTAAAAGTCTACCAAATTGCTTTTTTGAAGAAAAAAAAAATCTTTTTATGTTTGTCACGGTTAAAATAGAATATATAACGAAAAGCTATTGTGTAAGGGTAAATAAAAAGAAGGAAAACCCCCTGCACAATGGGAACTCAAGGGGAATTAAATGGAATTAAAATGTACAACCGACAAAGAGAAGCTGGAAAATAAACAGAGGAATCCTTAAATTAAAACCCGCTTTTTAGGGTTTCCATGTGGAAAATTACGAAACAGTTTATTACTTGGGGAAACAAGCAACGGAAAAGAATGAGGATTTCAAACATATGAGTT
This sequence comes from Linyphia triangularis, assembly GCA_963978545.1. NCBI lineage: Eukaryota > Metazoa > Arthropoda > Arachnida > Araneae > Linyphiidae > Linyphia > Linyphia triangularis. The sequence goes on from OZ021727.1 coordinate 95,633,241, forward strand.
GATTTTTTAAATAATACAGGAAACTTTTTTTGTAGAGTTATTCATTCAGGAGCAGGATTCTTAATATTGACATTGTTCTTCTGAAATTTTGTAAACGTACAAAATAACGATAGGAATATGGAAAAAGTTGTTTATTACAAATATTTGTTGCACTGAGATGTACTCCGTAGTAAATCAGTATACAGTCCCATTTATGGCTGAAACAATGCTTATTAAATTACCCGTTTCTAAATGTTCCAGTACGAGAAATGAACTTCCCCTCCCACAAAACCAATTTCGATTCTCGTTTTCGAAAACAATTGAAGTTTTCTTCTAGAATAGGCAACCGCTTATCAGGTTTTAAATAGAAATTTGTTGTATTAAATAACTTTTATGAAAGTTCTAATTATTGATTTTCTATATACCCAACATTAAATAATTATGAAGTTTTTATTCATTTATGAGGGGAACTCATTGGATAATTAAACCTTTCTTTTCGGAGTACTAACAAGTTGCTACTTCTATGCAAACACGCTCTTTTGTTTGCAAATGAGAAGCAGCTGTTTTCGATTGGAAATTCTTGTGTTAGTCTTTCTTATTAGGCTTTTATTTTCATAAGAAAAAACATGTGAATGAGTGTTACGTTTTTAAAGGCACCATTGTGTTTTATATCTAATTTTGTTTTTCATTTAATGGCTTGTTTTATCAATTTTGGGAAACCAGTCCAAGGAAAAACAAGAACTTCATTTGAGTGTAAAATAAGTGATTCGCAAGATTCGAAATAATTCAGAAAGTAATTAAATTTTTTTAACTTTATAAGTTCTTTTATTCCATTACAACGATGTCTTTGTTAAAACTTGAAATAATCACGAAAATTCCTTTTTTTTTTTATACGCGATAGTGTGTAAATTAATTAAAACCAAAGATGTTGTCACACTTAACTCGTAATAAATTTGTATATTATTTTTTCCTGTTTTTACTAAAATACATTACTTTTGAAGAAGCATCATGCTAGTAAAAAACTGTCAAATATATTTTTGTGATGGTTGGGGATGTTAATTTTTTCCCTTTTTTTCTTTTTCTTTTCTTTTCTTTTTTCAACCTATATATCATGGGAATCACGTCTATATATTGAGACTCTATTTGAATTGATTGAGACTGATTAAATACTTTATTCAATTAGTTGTTATTGAAATATATACATGGTGAAAATTCATAACGAATCTTGATTATTCAGTTAGTTTTAAATATATTTAACAAATTTTGGCTGTCAGATGAAAAAATAATTAAAAAAATTAATGTCCTTATTCACCGCAATAGTTTAACGAAATAGCTAGCTTTCCAAATACAAATTGTACAAATATGCAATCATTTTTAAAAGATGCGAGTAGGTCGTCGTCAAATATTTGAATTGTCTGCTGCCTAGTTACCAGATGAAAAAGTGGGTTCATTTTTTGTCCAGTTATGTCATATTTGGCAATCGAATTTAGTTCAACTCATTCGCCGACCGAACGGTATAGTGGTTTGCGTGCTAGCTTCTAGACCGCGAGGTTGCGGGTTCGAGTCCCGTGTTAGGCATGGGTGTTTGTAAATGTATGCTGGCTTGTCTAATGACGAATGTTTCGGCGCATTATAGCCCTCGCGTTGCTGACGGATACAGATAATCTCAAAACAACCAGTTGAACTCATTCAAATTCGATTTTTGCAGTTTCGGCAATTTTTGCCACGGCTGACCAATGGATTCGTAATCTACTCACCTTTCTCCACATTCTATAAAAAATTCAGAATGGTGTTCGATGGGGTACAAAAAGTTGCTGTCGCCTCCCGAACAAGGAGACCTGCACAAATTATGAAGTAACGTTATCTCCAACTCACCCTTCCCAATGCAACAAATCCTCCCTTTATTCCCATGCGACCTCAATCAACTATTCCTCATCGAGGGGATATAAAAAAGAGGATCATGAAGGTGATTGAAGGTCCCTTGTTGACTACTGGTGGAGATCCCTGAGTAAACTGGATCAAAACCGGGATCACATCTCAATCAAATCCATGATCCCATGTAGGACTCAATCTGAATTAGTAAAGGGATTTTTTTCTTCCGATGAAGCAGTGGTGTTGTGTAGAAGATGCTCACAACTGATATCAACATCCTATAATATAACCCATAAAAACGAAGTTTTTAATTTATATCCTTTATATGCATCGTCAATTTTTATATTCATTAACATGGCGCTTTTTCTGTTGTCAGCGGGTACTTGGTGTTTGCGTCTAATTTTAAATATTAAAAACATCTCTATTGGCAAAACAGGCGGCAAACTACTTTTCAAATTTTATACATTGAAAATAAATATGAATTTAAGCACTCATATTCAAATATATTTTTACTTTATTCTTATTAAAGTAGTTTTCTTATTTATTTATCAAGACAATTTTGGCAACAAAGAGTTGGTTCAATGATCGATTAAATGCTATTTCAGCGTGATTGGATGACGGTAAGTTGGTTTATTAGTATTCCGTAAAAGCGACCTCTTAGTGACAATGAGAGACCCGAAATTCGATAGAGTGCATTGTCATCGAATCTATCTGCCAAGTTCCAACCTGATCAGATGACGGCAAGTGGATTAAATAGACTTCTACAGATTTGCCCGGCAGCCACAAACATATAGAATCGAAGTTAATATAAAGGATTTAAAAATGATTTAAAGTGGCTGAATGGACAATGGACAAGTTGAGCATTTTTTTTTTTTTTTTTTTTTTTTTTTTTTTTTTTAATTTTATTAAGAGTGACGAAAGACAACCAAAACTAGAATTTTTTTTGAAATCCGTTCAATATTTCTCGAGTTATACGAGTTTTCATTTCCCACTTTTAAAAGCGCGGCAAAAACGAGACTAGCTTAGTTGTGACGTCCTCCTACGTCATAACCCTATTTTTGTTTCGTGCGATCTTGGAAACTATCGTGAATTTACTCGCATTAGCACGTTTAACTTTTTTTTTAATCTTGTATTCTTTTAATCTATTTAAAATTTTGTCCTCAAATTCAGCGTACAAACATTGCCTAGTCCCGAAATACCGGAATACTTCAATCACCAACACTTCTAAATTATTTATGAGTGTTCTTAAACACAGACATCCGCTAAATGTGGTATAAAGCTATTAAACGGGACGATGTTTCTGCAAAAAGTACCCTATAGGTTAGTGAAAATAATTTTTATCTGAGTATTTTACTTACTTTTATTTTTACATAATGATTTAATTATTTTGGAATTCTATCATTTAGAGTAGCTCATGATATACAGTGACTCTAAAAGTTTTCGTACAGTTTAAAGAAAAAGTCATGTAGCCTGGAATTGAATTCGAGTATTAATTCCAATATTTTTTTTATCGAATCTTTATTTAATTCTGAATCCAACCTAATACTTAAAAAAATAAATATTGAATAGTTTTTATAAATTCATATTTTTATAACAATACAAATTCATAAAACTAAAGAAAAAAATTCCACAAATGTGTTCGTGGCCCACATTTTCTGATAATTTCATTAATTGAACTTTTTTCAAACACTTTTTTTTAATTTTTGTATTCTGGAAACATGTAAAAAATCGATTGGCTATAATATTTGTTTTCTCAATGTATTATAATCTATTTATTATTTAAAATGGCTCATAGTCGAAAAGGAACAACAAGCAGCATTCTAAAATTGATTTTATATTTCATCGTAATAATGGTAAATTCATTCGATGTTTTTTTTTTTTTTTTTTTAAGCAGGTCAAAGAAAATTGGATCAGCGTTTTAATTGAATAGGAATCTACAAACAAAATTAAATAAAATGTATAAACAAAACTAAATTGTCTTTGGCTTCCATTCTGCTTTGATAATTTAAAAGAATTTGTTAAAACGAACCATTTTACTTTCTTGGTAATAAATGTCGCCAACTTTCTGGGTGAGAGATATGCAAATTGTTCAAAGAAGTAAGAGTGTTTTGGAAAATGGGAAAATAATATTTCTAGTTTAATATAAATTAATCTGAACTTAAAAAAAAAAAAAAAAAAAAAAAATGCTTTCAATAAAAATAAAAAAAAAAAAAATGCTTTCAATAAAAAAAAAAAAAAAAAAATGCTATATTGAAAATAATGGCTAACTTTTTTTTTACTCTATTGGATTTTCATGGCAGTTGTTTATATAGATTTGGTTGTTGTATTCAGATTATCTGGCGCCGTCAGCAACACGAGGGCTATAATGCGCCGAAACATTCGTCATTAGACAAGCCAACATACATTTACAAACACCCATGCCAACACGGGACTCGAACCCGCAACCTCGCGGTCTAGAAGCTAGCACGCTAACCACTATACCGTTTGGTCGGCATTGTTTATATAGAAAGTCAAGTTACAGACATTTCACTTATTAGTAAAAAATGTGGTAACTTCTACCATTTGAAACCCTCACTTTGAAATTTTTATTTTAAAAATAATACTGAATGCAACTGCACTATGGAAAACTAGTGTTTTTATAACCTTGTTAGGAGTAAAGAGCTGTTTAAAAACGGACTGAAAGTTTAAAAAAAAAAAAAAAAAAAAAAAAAAAAGCACCAAAAAATTGATGAACAAGGAAAAAGTCATTTGTTTCTTGTACAAGAATCAAATGAACATGTACAGGGTGTCCAGAAAAGGACTCCCTGATTTCAAAATTAAATATCTCGAAAACAAAGATCGATAGAGGAATGCAGTATAAAGTATGTTTATTGTGAAAGCTGTAAGAATTTTATACAGCAGTTTGAAATAATAGTTACAAAAGCTGCTAACAGATGGCGCTGTACGCTGTACAGCTCATTATCAGCATACATAAATGAAATAATCGTATGAAAACATTCTTTGCAAAAAATCACATCACAATGTTTTCAAAATGTTCACCATTGGCACTACAGAGGTGGCGCAAACGAAGAATGAAATTTGCCATCACATTTGTCTCAACAGAAATGGATTCACACAGATCGCCGATTCAAGCTCGTGCGGGATGCTTCGGGTAGACAATGTCTTTCAATGTGCCCCACAAAAAATAGTCACAGGGATTCAAATCCGGCGAATATGGAGACCAATCCATGCCAGTAAATGTGGGATATTCCAAAGCAATGACTCGATTCCCGAAGTATTCATCAAGAAAGCGAAACACTTGTTCGGTACGATGTGGTCGGGCTCCATCTTGCATAAAGCATTCAGTACGTGGTCGATCCTCCTAAAATTGTTCCAAAATTGCAACGTAACGTTCACTAGTGACCGTTTCTCGAATGAAAAAAGGGCCAATAATGCCTCTGCTGCATACTGTAGCCCACACAGTAACTTTAGGAGAATACAGGGGTTTCGCTTCACACCAATATGGATTTTCGGAACCCCAAAATCGCTAGTTCTGTTTATTCACGAATCCATTCAGGTGGAAGTGTGCTTCATCTGTAAACCAGATGCAGCCAACATCAAATCCTTCACTATCAATCATTGTGAGCATCTGATTAGCAAAGTCAATCCTTTGTTGCACAGCTCGTACGGGTATGGCCTGGTGAGTTTGAATTTTGAATGGAAACATGTGTAGGCTCTTTCTCAGTATTTTCTGCGTGCTGTAACGCTTCAAACCAGTCTCAGATGCAATTCTACGGACGGATGACATTGGATTTTGCTGAATAATTCCAGAAACTGTGGCGACATTTTCAGGCGTAACTGCAGTTTGCTTGCGGCCAACATTCCCCACTAGATCATCAGTTACGCTGCCTGTTCGTTGAAATTTGGCGAAGAGCGTACGAATGGTTTTCGCATCGGGTTTGGAACATTAAATCGTGCTTGAAAACTGAGCCTTGTTGCCGTAGGACTCTCTTTTAACCTGTGGTACTCTAGCACCAAAAAAACGCGTTGTTCAATGGAGTACATGGTTTTAATCTCTTCCTTCGGTACGCTAACCTCCTTTCACGCTTCAATAGTGGAACTGATCGCTCTGGGCTTCGGATCACTATTTATACTAGGCATTACGTATGGAGATTACAGCGCCATCTGTTAGCAGGTTTTGTAACTATTATTTCAAACTGCTGTATAAAATTCTTACAGCTTTCACAATAAACATACCGTTTACTGCATTCCTCTATCGATCTTTGTTTCGAGATATTTAATTTTGAAATCAGGGAGTCCTTTTCTGGACACCCTGTATAAGAATGACTGGTACAAGAACGGAATGAAAACACTTGAACGTGAATTTGAATTGAATATACAGTTTTTTGATTAAATACGATTCGTTTCGAATAGTTCGTTAAGTATGTAAAATTTTGAGCTCCGAAAATATTGGTGAGTTGTCACTGCAATGTTTTTCAGTTTAACTGGATGGAATGATAATTGAAACTAAAAACTTACAGTAAAAATAAATCATATTCAATCAAGCTAAAGACAAATGAAATACTGTAAAATGCGTACATACCTTTCAAATTTTACACCACGAATATCAGCTCCTATAAAATTCGTAGGTCGTTGTAGGTAAGCAAAAATTTTCCATCGGATTATGACGCCAAATCTAACCAGCCAATGATGGAACGTTTTGCTGTTACGTCACGATTCCACTGTTTTTACGATTTTTCTTCTTTCGATATTTAATTAAATAAAATTTTAATCGCAATATAACTTACATATTCGGATTCAGCTTTGCTTTCTTTATTAAAATCTATTGCTTTCGAGCATTTATAAAAAATGCGCAACTTCTCCATTCCCTCATTTTCTAAAAACGAGTGAAATCAGCTTATATTTATGAAGAATTTCTTTCTGATTAATAATATTCAAACAAAAGTTCTTTAAAAAAATTAGCTATTGAAATATTAAGAAAAGAAAGCACCCCAAAACTAATCCGATCAAAACCCTCTACTATACGTGTGACATCAAAACATCCTTCAGTTTCTATGGTTATCGTGAGGTTTCTGCCAAATAGTTGGCGTTGGTTTGATAAACAGTTGCTATTTCCCTTACAGGTTGACGCGATTTGCTTAAATCTTGCAAAACTGTTTTTCCGCTGCTGCATTTCAAGCCAATTTGTGTGAGATCAAGTGACGTCACTTTCAATTTGAGCCGAATGAATCGTTTTCTCGCAAATATCGAACAAGGGAACCTGGATATCAAATTAAAAAAAAAAAAAAAAAAAGAGAAAAAAAAAAAAAAAAAAAAGCACAATGTGCAAAAATTTTTGTGTTTACGGCCTTTTTTTAAACATTTTGAGTTTAATAAAATTAATTTAAAAATGCGGGAATTGTCCATTGTAATCCTCGTATCAAACATATTTCTTGTTATTTTAGATCTCCGTGTCAGAGATTTTCATTCAGTATCATACACAATAAAAGAATATGAAAACTACTTTTTCAAACAAGTAATGGCTCCATCCTTTTCTCGCTAACGCTCGTCGACTCCTGAGAATTGCTTCTCAATCAAGTCGCCTGCTCGATAACCCTCACCAAAATCCAAACTCACTATACTTGCTAACTCAAAAATTAAAGTTTGTAACTCAAATATTTCTTATCCGAAGATTCTATTAAAAAAAATTCTACAAATGTCTAAAATATCATATTTCTAAATCGAATAGTTTTTGCGCTGTGATATAGAGAAGTACACACGGAGGAAATATTCGGAAATACTGGTGACTCTTTTTAATCCTTACTTTTTTTTAGTGTAGAGAAATTAAAGTTGGTTACAGTATAAATTAACATGACGTTAACTTATCCATTTCGAATTAGAATCTGTATCTTTGATTGGATAATTCCTAATGATTATTTTAGCGGGCAGCGCTTTGACGCATTTCAAAAGATTTTTCATACCAATTGAAATCTCATGTTAAATTAATTTATACTTTTGGAAATAAAAATATTTATTTAAATTTTAGCTTCTGCACAACATTTAGTGATAAGTTTATACAAAAACTATATCTTTTCCGTCCAGGTTGATTTTTCTCGATCAAGACTATAAATTGATATCTACTATTTTTGCCAAAAACTTCTCCAAACTCGCATCCTTAGCAAGATTTGTTAAAATATTTATCTTTATAGTCCGAGAGGCAACTGCAATTTTTGGACCTCATTGAACATCATTCTGAATTTTTTATAGAGATTGGATAAAAGTGAGTAGATTAGGAATCCACTGGTCTGCCGTGGCAAAAATGTCCGAAACTGATCAAAAATCGCCTTGGAATGAGTTGAACTAAAATCCGATTGCCAAATATGTCATAACTTGCCAAAAAGAGAACAAACTTTTTCGTCTGGCAACCCTGCCTTTTGATTTTCAATGAGAAAAAGCGCAAAGGATTTTTGATCTCTGGCTTGGAAAATGTGTATCTTTTAAAAGTAAGCCAAATTGGCGACATCAGTTACGTCATCCGTGACGTAATTTTTATTGCCAACTTGGCTCCCTTTTAATATATGCAAGTAGACCGTCGCCAGATATCTGAATCGTCTGCAACCTTCTTAATTGATAATTAAAAAGTGAGGGTTACCAAATAAAAAAAATGCTCATTATTTATCAAGTTATGGCTCATTTGGCAATTAGATTTAGTTCAACTTATTAAAAGTCGATTTTTGACCAGTTTCGGCCATTTTTGCCACGGCAGACCAGTGGATTCGTAATCTACTCACTTTTCTCTAATTTCTATAAAAAATTCAGAATGACGTTCGATGGGGTCCAAAAATTGCAGTCGCCTCTCAGTCTATTAAGTATATCGCCAAATTTGTTATTTGAGCGAGTATTTTTTTTTTTTTTTTTTTTTTTTTTTTTTTTTTTTAATTTACATGAAATTATGAAATTGCAAACGATAAATTATGACATTCCATATGAAAACTCAAAGCAGTTACAGATGTCATACTGTAATTAATAGTCCCGCTATGTTCCAAACCTTTTCCTATCACATGTCCAAGAAAGATCACATAACAAACGACTGGATTTAAAAGCTGAAAAGTTTCACGCGAGTTGCTTTTCAAACATTCTTCGACATCGATTGAATGGAAATCAACAAGAAATCCCTTTTCTTTTCCTCTTTAAAACCACGTAATTTCCGCTACAAAAGAGTTGAAGCCAAAAACATTCCGACGGCAGGAAAAATTGTTTCCATCGATTACTGTCCTTATGAAGCGAACAGTTTACTTTTTACATGAAGAATGTTCACTCGAACAGCTTCGAGTTGTTACGAAAAGAAAGAGCAGAGCGTTTGAAAGCCAGAGAGGTATACGTCAACCTCCTTTTAAAGAAACAAAATCTCAAATTGTTATTCGCTTACATTATAAGTTCGAACTAAAAATTATCAAATATTAATGCTCGAATTTTCGTGAACATTTCACTCAATAATTAACAATAGTAAATTAGAATTTTCGCCGAATCTAGTTTAGAACCAGGTATTAACTTTTAGTAAATATAAATGACTAGTTATTATATCGAGAAAAAGGTGACTTTATATATTAGGAATCTTTTTATGTTAAATTTTTTTTTTAAATTTTTGACATAAAGGGACTGACTTTATTTTGTAGAAGATTTTTTTAAAGGAATAGCAAGTGTCTACTTTATTTACACCAAACCATAAATCTGTATCTAGAACATATAGTGAGATAAGGTACACCTAATTTTACTAATTTAACATGGGCTCTAGAAGCGAGTTTAAACTCCTCAGAATAAAAAATGTATTACCACGCCTTATTATTATTATTTCAAATCACAATCTTGCATTCCTAAGAATAAACATTGTATGCACAGTTTTAAAAAAGCACGCAGTATGATATTTATTACGATGGCATTGCATCCTACATGAAGTTCTATACTAAACTTCAACTTAACTAGACATCACTTAGACGATAGATCGTCACAGTTCTCATAGGTATTTAATCCATTTTGGCGGAGTGAAGACATAATTCTCGCCAAACCGTATAGCCTTTTGTTCTCTACAGGGTTGTGGTTTGGCGAACATTATGCTTTCACGCCGCCAAAATGGATTAAATACCTATGAGCACTGTGACGATCTATCGTCTAAGTGATGTCTAGTTAAGTTGAAGTTTAGTATAGTAAGGATAATTTCCTATACTCACTATGTTACAATCTTCTTGCTCATTTAGAAACAGCTTAGTATAAAACCTTGAAATATGGTGAGTAGGTATGAACCTTAACGAAATGACATCAATTAAATACTCGAAAATAGCTTCTAATATATTTTAGTTTGTATTTGAAATCCTTACGTCAGTGACTATGCGGTGGCTCCACCTGGTTTTGTATTTTGCTATTTTAATTTTCATTAATAATAGATAGACATCAAATGATAACAATTTATATCATTTCAATAAGTAATAATTTTCGCACCTACTCACGAAATGTCAAAGTTTTATAGAAAGTAGTTTCTAAATGCAATGAGCTAGAAGATTGGAGCATAGCATTGGGAATGATTTTTACTATACTAAACTTCAACTTAACTAGACATCAGTTAGACGATAGATCGTCACAGTGCTCATATGTATTTAATCCATTTTGGCGGAGTGAAGACATAATTCTCGCCAAACCGTATAGCCTTTTGTTCTCTACAGGGTTGTGGTTTGGCGAACAATATGCTTTCACGCCGCCAAAATGGATTAAATACCTATGAGCACTGTGATGATCTACCGTCTAAGTGATGTCTAGTTAAGTTGAAGTTTAGTATAGGACTTCCTCTGAATCGATGGTATGAATGTCAATCGCATTTTATATAAAAAAAAAAGTACCAGCAAAGAACACCAGTTTCGATATTATCGTAGCATCATACTATTTTCAATGGTGTGTGACTTGACCCATTTTGTGTCTCTGTGGCAGAATCTTTATTTGTGGTTAAACGGAGCGCACTCTCTTTAAGTAGCTACATATTCGCTTCGCTAAATTTACGAAAATTCTTCTTTAAAGACTTCCCTCGAAAGAATTGTTTCAAAAAGTCTGCAAAGAACTCTACCATTTTACTTCATTGAACATTAAAAGAAGTCTTTTTTTATTTAAGTTCTTAAACAAGGGAGTTTTTTCCACTTTGGTCTTTGCGCGATTCGCTTCGGAAATTCTGAATGGAGTGTTAAAGTTCTTTTCAAGTTCTAAGTTCACCGATTCATAGCCTGAAGTACTTCGCTCAGTATACGAAAGGTACCGATTGAGATTATCACTCCGAAAGATCTATATTTAAAAAAAAAAAAAAAAAAAAAAAAAAAAAATGAGTAGATACGGCAACATTTAATAAAGGTTGCTCGAGTTGCGTGAGAAAGTTTTACTGTCTTTCTTCCATTCGAGACGCAAAAAATTCATTCGCTCCCAAAAGAGGTCAACTCTTGTTACTTTACAGTTTCAATGATATTTTGGTACAACATAGTCCTAATGTAGCTTTTGCGCTAGATAATGTCTACATCAACCAATAAAATTTTAAATTCTGATTTTTAAATATTTTTTTTTTTTTTTTACATGATGCATTAATAGTTCCAGTTTAAGTAAATTAGAGACACATTTTTACAATATGATTTACTTAAGTATTTGAGGTATGACTCGATCAATTTCATATACAATAATATTACCCTAACACAAATAAAAAATTAAAAAGCTTATTACTTCCTTTTTTTTTGTCTGAACGAAACACAAGAAACTAATAACTTTAAACGGATTTACAGAGTTTTCAAAAAATTCTAGAGTTAATGTAAAAATAGAAAAAATTCCCTCCCCCCCTCCTAGAATAGTAATTTATTATAAAGGAATATACAATTGATTTCTGAGGTCTTTCTTCTACTTTGAACATAAATGCTCACATCAAATCACGTGTAGTCAATTGCCGATAAGTAACGGGTCGTCATCTTAAGTGTCAAAACTACCGCAACCGGACAATAAAGCAAAAGGCACTGCGGATAAATCACGTTAATACCTTCTGACATCATTGGTTAACATTTTTTTTCTGTCTCGAGATGAAAAAACGAGAAATGATGTCTTACCGTTTATCAACTAGCTGGAGATTCCTCAGAGAAATCCCAAAAAAGAAAAAAAAATCCTTTTTGATCCAAGGCATCCTAATATTGTTCAAGTAAGGTGTGCTCACATCGAAATAAGGCGAGAATGTACTCCAAATGGGGATAGTGTGATTGGCCAAATGCTTCATCCTAACCAATAGCATTCTTCCTCTTGCCCCAAATTTCGTCTTATTTCCGCCTTCTTTCAAAGTGAGCCCAACATATCTAAACTATTTTTTTGAGCCTAGACCGCAAAAGACCCTGTGATCCATCAACTGGACTTGATGACGCGATTCCAAAAGGCCTATTGGTCGCGAGTCCACCAATCACCGACGTAAATGTGTTTACACCCCGCGGGTCATTTGCGGATAACCAAAATCTACCGGAAATCGAAAAAATAAACAAAGAAAAAGGAAAATAAATCGATATTTTTTTTCTCCATCTTTATGCCTAGGTGAGAAAATCGGGAAAGAATGTTATGGAATGACACATTTGAGATAATTTGATTCTACAACTTTCTTGTTACAGTAAAATATTAAATAAAAAGAGCAATTTATTGAAACGATATGTAATCTGTTTTGGAAGTGAGACAACGATAGTCACACTCAAAACCTTAATAGAACTGTACTTTTCGAAAATTTGAGACTCCAATCTTTTTTTGTCATCAAGAACATATTTTCCCCCATCAAGAGGTAATAGAAGGATCACCATTTGAATTTACTTTTGAAACTGGGGAAAATGTGACATAGTGTATTCCCGATGATAAGTTGTGGCGCACACTCAATATATTTGGACCACTCATCCATCTAACTGACTATGGCAATTATTCTAGATTTGATGCATTATTATGGAATTTAACAAATCAAAATAATAAAAGAATATATTACGCAATAGGTTTTGACTCCTTTGTGGCCACGATTATTTGTTTAGTTCGTTTTGTATCGCCAACAACTTCCCCGCCTTCGTTGCACCTGATGCATAAGCCATTCTAAATTATTCTGGTAGATTGTGACATGGATGCTCCGATGAAGTTTAATGGATATATATCACTAACCGGCTCTCTTGGTGTTGAAACTAAATGCGTTTGCCAAGAATATTCTTGAAACTGGAACTTCATATTGTTGCACAAATTGTCTGTATATAGTGTAAATAGTGACGTATTATTTTAAAATTCTATTGTAATTTATCTTATTTTAACAGCGATTATACAGGGTAGAAAAAGGTGGCAACACCTAAAGCAATCGAGCAATTTCGAGATGTTTCTTTTTCGACGAATTGGCTGGAAATTTCGGGAATGTTCTCACGCGCCTGGTATATAAAGACCGGAGATCGGGAAAGTTCTCAGATTGACTTCGGACTTCTATGAAAGCTGATCGCTTTGTTTACCTACTAGAGTGGACTTGTATAATCGCTGTTTTCGAAGTTGTTCTTGCTGAAGCTTGTGAGCGATTACACTGCTGTCTGTGAATAAATTTTGTGCCTGTGAAGAGTGAATAAATAGTAGTTTTCATCTTAAAAACTGTGCCATCATTGCCTCTGTGGAAAAATTCATAACAATATTTTCAACATGCTCTCGGATGGTGCTACATTGAGTGAAGGAAGATTGAATCAGTGCGTTTCGGATACAAAGAGGTTTTTTTTTGGGGATTTGATGAAAGCGAATATCTCTAGATAAGTCTTATCCTTGCAAGAAAGCTGATTGACATCATATTATGATCTTTAAGACCTTAAGCTGTTTTGGAATTACTCGAAGAGTAATACAATATTACTTATTTTTTTAGCACATGCTTATCAATTTTTAAAAACTAAGTTGTTTCATTTTAATTTATCTAATTAAAAGGTGCGCACAATTGAAAAAGTGTTACAAATATAAAATTATTGCCTTGTAAATAAAGAAAATGTATATTTTATAAATACATACAATTAAAGAAATCCCTAATTTAATTGAAATAACATCACCAAGATAAATTTTAAAACACACTATTTTCCCCCCAGCGGAGGCTATTTTACGAAAGAAAAAAAATCGCTTCGATAAACATCCCAAAAAAAAAAAAAAAAAAAAAAGTAGATTCTCACCATTTTAAACAGCAACCATTTCTGCACCGCCTTTTACTTTAAGAAATCCTTTGCACAATAGGGAGAACACGGTAAGAAAAAGGAAATACCCTGAAGAATACAAAAGAATTCGACGGAATAAAGTTAAGGTATAAAGGGAGTAAAAGAAATTTCGCTGAATCTTGGGGAAGTGGGGGGGGGGGGGGCAGATAAGTGATGATAATGCTCGAGGACCCTAAAAGGCAAAGCGGGTTTTATTCCGTCCTCCTACACACACCCATTTCCTCGTTTTTTCCCTTCTTCCACGAGATAAAATGAGAGTGGGGCATAGTATCCGGCCCAGGAGACAACGCGATCCGGGCGTGAATGGGCCGGAGTTATCTTGACTCGAGTCCGGGTTTTATGGTAGCAGCGAGAATGATAATTCCACAGTGTCTTCTTTTGTCGCTTACTGTGTGCTGTGTTTTAGTTTTATTGTTTGAATTGCTGTTCCTCGTAGTAGTATGATTAATTTTTCGATAGTGTATCATCATCACTATTGTAGCAACTGGAAAATATGGAGCACTTTTAAAGTGAGTCGGCCGGTCGCTCATAACTGTGTGATAACTAGCATCACGTGATCCTTAAATGCACGCAAATGAATGAAAGATCACTACCACTTCACAACTGCTACATTCTAATCTTCAACATGATTTTCCCATAGTTTAATCGAGAAACACGATTTTCACATTTTAGGCGCGTGTTATTGTCAATTCAGAAAAAGAGGCTTGCCCGTAATATATTTATATTTGTGAGGATGGATGTGTCCTAAACCTTCGATCGCGATTTGTTGGCCAGAATGTGGAAGTCGCCTAAATATTCCATAGGGGATCTGTCGCTGTCACCACAGAGGGGAAGCCTCTACTCTGTTTACCGTTGCGTTTAAACCAGTGGAGCAGCTATAAAAAAAAATCGCTACACCAATGAAAAAAAGAAGGGGGGGGGGGGGAGATTGGTTGGTTGTTTTCAGATTATCTGGAGCCGTCAGCAAAGCGAGATCTATAATGCGCCGAAACATTCGTCATTAGACAAGCCAACATACATACCCATGCCTAACACGGGAATAGAACCCGCAACCTCGCGGTCTAGAAGCTAGCACGCTAACGACTATACCGTTTGGTCGGCAAGGGTGGTGGGGGAAAGAAAAAGTTAATCTTATTGAAAAAGTTTAATTTCCCAAACCTACGGAGTTAGGGGAACAACTTAAGAATCATTTTCTTTAAAAAAAAAAAAATTCTTAAGCACATGGAAATTGAAAGGGCCTGATGTAATTATAAAATGCATGGATGCAATATTTTCGGAGAAACTTTTTCAGGCGC
Source organism: Linyphia triangularis (assembly GCA_963978545.1). NCBI lineage: Eukaryota > Metazoa > Arthropoda > Arachnida > Araneae > Linyphiidae > Linyphia > Linyphia triangularis. The sequence continues at coordinate 95,648,623 of OZ021727.1, forward strand.
AGCAAACAAGGTCGGATCAGTGACGGGCCCTTCTAAATATCTCAAACATACACTGCCAAACATAAACATTAAAGAAACTTCCATAAATATTTATATATTTTTTTTTCTAAATAGATGTCTCTTTTAATGTGTATATACATAATATATAAACATATATAATATATATATGTAAAACATATATAATATATATATGTTTATATATATATATATATATATATATATATATATATATATATATATATATATATATATATATATATATATATATATATATATATATATATATATATATTATTTTTTTTATTATTTATATATATATAATTTTTTTATTATTTATATATATATAATTTTTTTATTTTTTTTTTATATAAATATATATAACATTGTCCGCATTTCTAAATCTGTGGATAAAATTGTTATTTTGTTTCCTTCATCAACTACACTATCTGTGGATTCTTTCTCAACTTGAACAGTAATTTCATTACATTTTTCATCTTTTCTTCTTTTGCAAAATAAAAACATTAATAAAAACATTGTTTCACTTGGAGTTATGCGTTTGCTACTTGCATTTATTTTAATTACTTTCAATTACCCATCTGTTAACATGCGATATATTGTTTTTGATCGGAAAAAAAAAAATCGAATTTTTCTCTACGTTTTGGAACATCCTGACTGAAAAAAAATAGTATAGAAATATGTCTGTCAGTTTGTCTGGGTGTACGTGGTCAGCATAACTCCCGAAAGATTTGACCTACGATGTTCAAATTTGGAGTATAGGTTAGTTGGCCCCATGGAACCTGTCATTAAGGTTTTTGTCAATATTGCCCATGCGCAAAACATAAAAAAATCACATTTTTTAACAATTACTAAAAAACGGCTCTAACGATTTTGATCAAAATCTCTATGGTAACGCCTCTTAAGATGTTCTAAACATCCCCACCTCTGAAATTCCTGTAAAAATCCTAACAATGCGTAAATAGATGTAAAACGAGGGTCTTAATAGAATTCTCTTCCCTGGACCATCGCTCATCAACAACCGTCTTTCTCCTCTCCTCTGTCTCACTTACAAGAAATTATATTGTAATAATTATCGAAAAGTATATTTTCAATTCGCCTATTTGACAATTTCTTTTGGCAGGATTTTTTTTTCGGGGGGGGGGGGTGAGTTATGGTCGAAGACTTAATTAACAACATAAAGCAGATTTTTTCATTTGTAATTAATTTTTGCAGAATCAAGAGACTCAAACTCAAATTACATCTGGGATCTGAATTTTTTTTAATGTAAATACCTATAACAAGTTACACAAAAAAAAGAAGGTGGATAGGTGAAACAAGGGGGGGGGGGGGGAGGGCATTTCGTGATTGAAAGGGATGTACCGTTGGTTTCCCCCGTCTACTGCCGTGAATAGTACATTAAATAGCAAGTTTTCCTCTTCCGAGGAAAAATCCGTGTATAGTCCGGCAGTTTAGTATAGCTTTTGATTACCTTAGTAAAACACTGATCACTGAATAATTCCAATTATGTTATTCAATGGATAATTTGAGAAATAATCATCAAAGAATTGGTTGGGGAAAAAATGCAGTATATCTGTTTAATTTTTTTCTCAACCTACCCCCTTTGTTAGGCCTATGATGGGATGTCCTCTAACTACGACAATTTTTTTTAAAAATGTTGTGATGGCCGTGTGATAAATAATATTACAATGATCGAAGACGTAAAGTTAACAATTTTTTATTTTTTTTTGTAAATATAACACATTAGCAAAGTATAACACCATGTGGTTGTAATTTTCTAATATTAGCCTAGAAAATTGACCACGAACATAGTCTTTGTTTAAGTTTGTAAATAAAATTACAGTAGTAAGTAGATTTTAAAGCATATACATTTTTTTTTATTTCAACCGTATAAATTAAGTTTGATTAGATATATCTTTTAATTTATTTCGGTTTACGTGGCAAATTCTTTATTGGTAAATGGTCTTGACTGATCTGGAATCCCGGCTATGTTAAACCACGCACATTTTATCAACTTTTTAATCCTTTGGTACCATTTTATGAATTTAGGAGAAATAATTGAAAAACAAGTAAAATGACATTTCTCAAACGATTTTCATCAAGTCGCAAATTCTGTTTTTGACAATTCCAGCAATTTGGTGTTTTATCGCTGGCATCTTCTGAACATGTACGATTTTGACGAAAACCTTACTTTCGCTTGTAATAAGTACTATCGATTTGTAGATGAAATTTGAAAATTTTATTCAGATCTATTCAATAGTCATGTTGTTTATAAACTGGATCACCGGCAGGTCACTTTTGATACAGAAACATCCATTTAAGACTAATTTCCTCCCAAAATTTGACTTTAACCAATAAATTAGCATCTATTTTGGACCACTAAATTTTACTACTGTTTGGCTCTCGCTAGTTGGCCGAAGGGAAAGTATAAAGGCAATATCAGACGAGGGGAATATCGTTGACTCGACCTCAGACCCGATCCCAGTCGTGACTATTTCGGTGACTAGGGTTGCTAGAATAGAAAGAGACATTTTCCCTCATTCTTTTCGCCACAAAACAAGTTTATCGGCGTTGGCGCTTCGGAAAAATTTTCCTCCCCCGTTTTAGAAATTGAATATTCGCGAAAGAAAAATTAGCAAAAAATATATTATTAAAATACATTGGTTTCTGTCAACCACTGATATTAAAAATGCTTACTTGATCTTTAAAGATGCTTCGCACTTAAATTTGTTTTTAATTTTAATATTTAGTGTACAGTAAAATGTAAAATTATACAGTAAAGTGTCTAGTCTTTAAAAATCATTTTAAATCAAATAGGTAATAATTTTCATTTTTATAAGATTTGTATAATGACTTTCTTAGCTACATATAAATATGTAATTTCTATTTTCGTATTAAAACGAAAATGATGCGGAATTTATATTTAAAGAATATTTTCGTGTAGTAATTTGGTGTTAAAGCATTTACTTTTTTTAATTGCTTTTTCATTAACATTACTATTTTTGTACTAATAATATTGTTGTACTTAGAATAGACATTTCGATCATCTATATTAGACGGTTATTTATGTGGAAAAATCGAATATTCTGCAGTTCGAAAGATTATATATTTTTTTAATATATTGATTATTTGTAAAAAAAAAAAAAAAAAAAAAAAAAGATTAATAAAGTAACGATAATCAAGGGAAATAATCCAGTATCCCCAATAAAAAGTATGAATAAAATAGCGATAATCAAGTAAAATAATAAATTATATTATTAGTTTCAAGTTCCTATGCCTTGTGGGGAATCGAACCCGAGACTCTTGCATGACAAAAAAGACGCTAACCACTATACTACATAATCATTCCACATATGTAGAAAATAAGTATGTTAACCAATTTTGCATAACTTTTTCGGAATATTTCTTGATAACTACTTTCTTTTAAATTTTGAAAACACCTAAAAAAAAATATATATATATTTCTATTCGTTTGATAAAACGAAATTTTTAGATATTTTTGCTGGGGTACTGAATACAATATATAGTTTTTGCATGATACACCATAACTAAATGAACATTTTGCCGGTTGGATTTCAAAAATCATGTCCCAAAAAATATCACGGGAAATCTTGTAATAATAGTTTCACATTACTGAGTACGAAATAATTTTTGCGATTCATAGACTAAGATGATTTTAAACAAATGCAGCAGTGATTCTATGCAGTCTAGACGTAATTGTTCATCAGACACTGTGATGCTTTCTCCACAAAAGTATTATTTTTATCTTATTGCTTAGGTATTTTACTGATCACATGCCTACTTTCCTTGAAGTTTTTTAACTTTTAATTTTCCTATCTATTTTTCGCTAAAATTCCCATTTACTTGCTTGGTGTGGTGAGCAAATTTCATGCCAATGGTTGGCGAAAACAGAAGGCATCTGATTAGTCCCCAAGTCCCCAACTACGTTGGCTGAAATTATCCTCAACTGCTTCGTTCCCCATCGAAGCAGTCATAGATCGGGCAAAAACAGGTTTTGCACCTGGAAATGGGCTTCTCGAGTTGACGATAGAGCAGAGTCAGAGAATAGCCAAATAGCCAGTGGAAGTTGCCCTATATTTCATATCGGATGATAAAATGTAAGAAATAAAGTTTACCTTCGGCGCACAAAATTGTTTCGTAGGTTACTCATATTAACAAAAACGCTCAAAAGAAAAATCGAAAATTTCGTTATCTTATAAGCAAATTTAAACAATTTCCCGTGAAAGATAAATAGCCTTGTCCTGTGAGAATCTAAACAGTAATTATACCCCGGTATTCAACCAAAGTAAACCGTTTCTGCCAAAACACCATTTAAAGTTAATTCGGCGTAAATTCTTACATGGAAACCCACTCTCATCGTTTGCCCAGATCAAACTTTAAAACAGGAGAAAAAGATGCTTTAGAATGGAGCTTCCCCGATGTCATTCCTGGAAGGTCTTATCTCTCCAGGATTTTAGCGGACGTGTTCCCGTTTTCTCCTGGAAATCGCACAAAAGAAGGAAAAAGTGCTCACTGTGCTAAACGAGCCGTTTCCCCCCCCTGGAAAACTGCCGAGATAAGACAGAATTCGGGCATTTTTCCTAGAAACCGGCAGCTTTAAGTGCTGGGAACTTTGAAACGGGATAAAGGTAACTTAGGAAGATAGTTCTCATTTATGGTGTATTTCAATGGGGTTTAATGTCCTGAGTTCGGTGGTGGAAAATAGAGAGGTTTCTATTTATCCTGCCACTACTGCCTTCGTATACAAGCATTTGATTAGCTCTCCTATAAGTGTAGTTTGAGTCAGCAACTTCCATTTTAAGATTTAAGTAAGTATAGGTTTTTGATCGCTAGTTTTAAAAATATTAAAAGCATGCACTTACAAATTTAGACTGTTATGAAACCAAATTTAATAAGGAAGCATCTTTGGACTCGGCATTTGAATGCATGGAATGAAGTGAAAGAATTAACATTGGGAATTATAAGTTGAATGCATTTCAAGTTGGAGGTGAACACTGTTGTTAATTTAATTGATTTTTACTAAATAATAACGAGTAAATTAAAACCAATATTTCGAAGAAATAGGTTGGTTGGGATTTTTTGGGCTTCACTAGGCAGGGATGAGAGTTTTCCTCCTTTTTTTTTTTTTTTTTTTTTAATGTAAAATTTTCCAATTTTCCTTCTCTTTGTCCGCCGATCAAACGGTACAGTGGTTAGCATGTTAGCTTCTAGACCGCGGGGTTGCGGGTTCGAGTCCCGTGTTGGCATGGGTGTTTGTAAATGTATATTGGCTTGTCTAATGACGAATGTTTCGGCGCATTATAGCCCTCGTGTTGCTGACGGCGTCAGATAATCTGAATACAACCAACCTTCTCTTTTTCCCTGTTTCGAGAATCCTCATTTATCTGATCTGAACCAGTTTTTCCTGCAAAAAGTATACTTTTCCTTATGTCTAAACAAAAGATTTTCCCTCTTAACTCTCCTTTCCTCACAGATTACTTCACAAGCTCCTAATATTTGAAATGTAATTATTATATAGTATGGGAAATTTCATTTTATCTTTAAAATTATTGAATCATTCTTCCTGCATACTTTTTAGTTGAATTTTTGTGTATTCCTTCCGCTTGCTTTTTTAACGAATTTTTGGATTTCCTCCTTTTTGATCTCTGATCACTTTTATTACTGATCTAGGGCCATTGAAGTAATATGCAGTTAACTATCATATGAGGGCCTGAGAAGCAAAGGGGTCCAAGTGACTTTTCTTAATTTTTGAGAAAATAAAAGCTTCTTATTTATATTAAATTTGTATGAAAATTATTTGTTATTCAAATACTAACCTCTGGAATAAAGATATCACTAGTTTTCATAGAATTTAATATAAATAAGAAACTTTAAAGTGCATTTTCTCAGAAGTTAAGAAAAGTCACTTAGACACACAGCTTGTTTTATTATTATAGATGGAAATCTTTTTTACTAGCATGCTTCATTATAAAATCATTGGACATAAAAAAAATTCTTTTAAACCCTCGGGTGGCTTAAGATTGAAGAAATGGAACCTTAATTAACTCTGCCATAAAATGAAGCGCATTTTTTGATAAAAAAAATCCCTTCTTACATCTAGCTTACAAAATTTGAACTGCCCTTCACTGTTCGATCTCTGCTTATCCTATTACAGTTTAATTTTCTAATGCGATTCGATAATTAAAGCTCCTCTTATCGTCTTATAATTTCCGAAAATCGATCTACTTATCTTATTATTCTATAATTATTTTCGATTCTTTTTAATTCCTTTCATAACTGTTGCCACTTGAACACTGATTAACTTCTGCGAAAAGCCACTTTTTTGCTCCTTCTATAAATTTTCTAGAAAAGGTTTGCTCACTTCGAAAACCAGAGGAACCATGACGTCACTTAGTGACGGTTGGTTGTTTTCAGATTATCTGTCGCCGTCAGTAACACGCGGGCTATAATGCACCGAAACATTCGTCATTTGACAAGCCAACATATATTTGCAAACACCCATGCCTAACACGGGACTCGAACCGCAACCTCGCGGTCTAGAAGCTAGCACGCTAACCACTATACCGTTTGGTCACTTAGTTATGTTAAATGATAAATTACATTTTAATAAGTAAAGACAACTTTAGATGTAATTTTTGGGTATTATAACTTAAGTCAGTCAATGAGTGATTCATCAGTGTGAATTTTAAATTGCCAGTACTATACAAATAGTGTGAAGAGTGTTTAAGTTTCTAAAAAAGTTAACATACATTTGTTACTGACTATTTGGTTTTACCTAAAAAGAATAAGTGCTAATACTACCTAATATTAAGTTTTTTCTTTGTGGAAAACTGTTTATTTTATGCCTTGCAATAAAAATCGAGTTTGACCCATAACTTACCACATCATCTAACATTAAATTGAATACCAAAAAAGATCGGTTTATGTCGCGTCATGATTCTATTTCTTATATAATTATCGTTTGCTATATATTTTACGTTGTCATAGTCACAAGAGTTATTCTTTGCAAGAGGCAATTAAATAATGTTAGTTTTTCGATGTTCTATTTTTGTTCTGGGGTGAAAAAGTGTGTTAAAAAGCCTTTCATAAAACTTTCTTCTCCTGCTACATAAAAGTGTTAAATGAGTGTCGTCATTTAGAAGTGTGGTTGAGATATTCTTAAAAGCTACCGACAAGTGATGGTCCGTCGGAAGGGAATTATCAACATCAATGAAAGGTAAAATTGAACCCATGATGTGACCTACATTTAATCCATCGCTAACTTGCGAGGCATCTTTAACAATCTCTCCCCAGGTGACGTCATCTTGTTGTCACATTTCGAATTCAACACTTACGCGCCTTGTGCTCCATGAGAGATTTGAAAAAATTAAAATAGTTCAGTAGCTTTTAAGTTTGTTACCTGAGCAAAAGAAAGTCTATCTTCGGTTAATGAAAAATAATTATTGGTCTAATAATCATGAGAGGAAAGAGGTTTAAGAATTAATGAGAAAAGAAGATACATGTATCCAATTTTGTTTTTGACTTCATTAATAAAGCACGGATTTTATTTCAATTTCGGTGAGAACGAAAGATGTTATCATCATTCAATGTCACTTCAACTATTTTAAAATCATTTTTTTTTTTCATTGCCTTAAGGTTATTTTTTCTTACATAGATATTAATTTATTTGATTATTTAAATAAGTAATTGTATATACTTGTGTAATATAATACGCAGTTTACTTGCGTTGAGAATTATATTCACTTTATATCGATTGTTACTTTCAGTTTATGTTTACAGATGATAAAATGTGATAAAAGTTTACAGGCTGATAAAAGTCTTATTTTTGGTCAGAAAAAAAAAAAGATTTGATGACTTTTTTTTCCTTGCATATTTCTCTACATTTTGGAACGCATTGACTTCAAAAAAGTAGTGCAGAAAGAATGTCTGTCTGTGTTGTCAGCATTCGGATGAATTGACCTACGATGTTCAAATTTGGCGTACGTGTTAGTGGTGGCCATGGGACCTACCATTAAAGTTTTCACAAAATCGCGCATGCGCATAAATTGTGGTAATCCCTCTTAAGGTGTTCTTAATATCCCCACCGCCGAAATTGTCGTAAAATCGTAAAAATTTGAAAAACGAATGCCTTCAACACAGAGTTCTCTTCCATTAAGCATTGCTCAACAATGATAGTTTTTCTCCTCTTTTCTGTTTCACTTACAAGAATGAATAATGTAGAATGTATCGAAAAGTATATCGCCAAAATTGTCATTTTGGCGGCGTTTTCTCCCCAAAGGTCTATAAAAGAATTATCACCAAAAATATCGCCAAACTGGCCATTTTTCTTAAACGCGTGATGAATATAGTATAAAAACGGCAAATAGCAGCAATCCACGTCAATATTATAGTGTAATTGAAAGTCACATGCATTGAATTTCTGCCGCGAGCTTATGAAAGGAAGCGAAAAAATAGAATTCGGACAGACGAGAATCGCACACTGTTCGGAAAGCATCGGTTCTTTGTTTACTCGCACTGAACCTGAATTATCGCTGTGTTCGAAGTTGAATGTACAGAAGCTTGCATTGAAGCTTAATAGCAATTTTTCCGTCGTTCGAAAAAGTTTTGTGAGCCTTCGAAGGAAGAATAAATTATAGTTTTTATAAATTTAGTTTTTATTAGAAACTGCATCACCATTTCCTCTGATAAAAATTCGTAACAGTATAAATCCTTTATTTGTATTGCTATGATTGGCTTATGATGATTTCAAGTTTATTGTATACTTGACAGGGAATTCGTACGCACATTTGGCAAAATTTGTTGGGTGGGGGAAGAGAATTTCACTTATAAAAAAAAAAAAAATGAAAAAGAAAGAAACTTGCGATATAAATAAATTGAAATTTTAAAGAATAGAAACTTAATAACTAGAATGCATACGAAAACTTTTTTCGGAAACTTTCCATTTTCAATAATAATTCTCTTCGTGAGTTCTCTCCTTAATCTACACGTAGACTTCCATAAGAGACATATAGTAACGCAAACGACTTTTTTTTTAATCTGAATATTCTCATCCTTTTACTTAAGTGAAAATACGAAAAGGAATTCCAGATGAAACTGGAATTGATTATATATATATATTTTTTTTTATATTACTCTTATTCTATTCCGAAAAAGAAATATTGAAAAAAGGGATTTCTTGCTTCTAGAAAGAAACGGCCGAAACTATCACTTTTTGGTTTCGGTCGTCGACCGGAAGGTGATTTTGGATAAAGGAATATATTTCTCTTTGAGAACAACAGTGACTTAACTCAAAAAGTGTCTGTTTCGAAGTTATTATATACATTGCAGGTCAAAGACACACAAAAAAGATTCACAACAAACTAGTTTGACTCGAAATTAAAGTTAAGGACAAAATAGTTATTGCTAGAAAGAATTAGTTTTTTTCCAAAAGATTCTTTCTATTTCTATATGGATATAAAGTTATAAGTAATAAATGTTACGTTAGCCCAATACTAGTACAACAGAAGCGGGACTCTTTTGAATGCCTCAAAACAATCGTTTTCTTTAGCATTCTTTTGTTGTAACTAAAGCTACAAAAGGTATCGGAATCGAGTCCAGGCGTTTGGAGTCTTATTTTATAAGTAAATAAACACAGCAGATATTGTGACATATAGTCCCGTGGTGATTGCAAGGCTAACTAGTAGAAATGGATTGGTTTACTACAATTCGAAATTCATATGCTGGTCAGTTTCCTTTAAATTCGTAATCTTGTTTTATCGATGAATTCTGTCAAGTTTTGTCGCTAAAAAGATGCACATGCTTCTATTACAACTTCTATAATTAATTCATGTGTCGTCATCCAATCGAGCTGAAACTTAATTGATAGATTCGTTTAACTTAATGACAATGCTTTCTATTAAGCTTGAGGATAAAACAAATTTGTTAATAACACGGAATTGAAGGTTTTCCTCAACGCGGCCAAACACTATAAAAACTAAATTTGAGCTTAAAATTGCTGAAATTAATTGCAATTGCGCATGAAATTTAGCAATAGAAATAAAGGACTTATTGTAAAAACTTTGTTTTTAAGAGTAAGTCCTAGTAAAGATCATTCCCTATATTCGCTATCCTACAATCTTCTAGCAAAATGCATTTATAGTCCGAGAGGCGACTACAATTTTTGGAATTCATCGAACATCATTCTGAATTTTTTATAGAGATTGGTGAAAAGTGAGGTAGATTAAGAATCCACTGGTCTGCCGTGCCAAAAATGGCCAAAACTGATCAAAAATCGACTTGGAATGAGTTGAGCTAAAATCCGATAATCTGCCAAATACGTCATAACTTGCCAAAAAGAGAACAAACTTTTTCGTCTGGCAACCCTGCATTTTGATTTTCAATGTGAAAAATCGTAAACGATTTTTGTTCTCTGGTTTGGAAAATTTGTAACTTTTAAAAGTAAGCCAAATTGGCGACATCAGTTACGTCATCCGTGACGTAATGTTTATTGCCAACTTGGCTCCCTTTTAATAGATGCAAGTAGACCGTCGCCAGATATCTGAATCGTCTGCAACCTTCTTAATTGATCATTAAAGAGTGAGGGTTACCAAATAAAAAAAAAAAAAATGCTCATTATTTGGCAAGTTATGGCTCATTTGGCAATTGGATTTAGTTCAACTTATTAAAAGTCGATTTTTGACCCGTTTCGGCCATTTTTGCCACAGCAGATCAGTGGATTCGTAATCTACTCACTTTTCTCTAATTTCTATAAAAAAATCAGAATGATGTTCGATGGGGTCCAAAAATTGCAGTCGCCTCTCAGTCTATTAGTTACTAATTTCTATAAAACCACGAAATTTGGCGAGTAGGTAGGAAAATGATCATTTAATAAAATGGCACAAATTAAAAATTCGAAAATAGGGTCTAATATACCTTATTTTATGTTTAAAATCCTTGCGTCAATGCATATACAGTGGCTACACCAGGTTTATCCATTTGCTATTTTAATCTTCAATTATAATACATAGTCATTAAATGAAAACAATTTTTTTTATTTCATTAAGTGATCAGTTTCGTACCTACTCACCAAATTTCAAGATGGTTTTAGAAAGTAGTTTCTAAATGCACTGGACTAGAAGATTGTAACATAATGAGTATAGGGAATGATCCTTACTAGGAGATTCTCTTAAGGGTCTATGTTTTCTCCATTCGAATTATAACTAGTTGAAAACATCACTCTTCAATTTACCATTGTAAATGGCAAGAGCGAGCAATGTTTTCATTAATACCAGAGGGCAATAGTATCCCTTCTTCGTAGGTATTTCATGACGTTTTTTCGGAGTTATGTCGCTCTTCTTCTCAGCAGATGTTTTGGGATCTGAATGTTGAGTGATTTCCTGGGTGAACCCGATGGGAATCAAAGAAGATCGAATATTCCGGAATATTTCTCCGGAGTTGGATTATGGTAACGGAAACGGGTTTAGGGAGGCAGTTATAGAAGTCTGGCTGTTTCTATTTTAAGAGCGATTTTAGTATGCAATAAAAGTTGCAATGTTAGGAATACAACTATGTTATAGTGTACCTATATTGAAGTGCACTCTCTCCAAAATATTAAAAAACAAAATTTTGCTTTTCTTTGTTACGCTGCAATTGCCATTCGAGCACTGATAGGAAACATAGTAACAAAAAAACCAGTATTTGTATCTTTTACGTTCAAAGTTTGAATCATCATTCCGCGATTTGTCCATCTCTTTCGCAAAATACTTTATCAGTACATTAATTGGCTGATTCAAACTTTTCGCTTCAATCAGTCATTTTTTAAAGTCACTGGCTCATGTCGGTAGAACTTTAAATATACGTTTCAATATTATTTTAGGAAATCGTTCGATATCTACGTTTCGGTTGTGTTTTGCTAAAGGAACCATTGTAAGCTTGATCAAATTGAGTCAGCCAATAAGTTACTAAAAATCGAACTTTTGTCCTTTGTCCTAAAGCACCCAAATTGCTTTGGACAAAATTACTGTTAGTTTTTAAAGGGCCACGAAACCTGTAATAAAACCATGTTATGAACTTCACAGGATTTCTTCAATCTCTATGGAAACAGCTATACTCTTCATATTACTAACATCTATCTCATGTTATTCTATACTTGAACAGAACTATCCCAATCACTATGTGGATGCTATCTCAACCTGGGTAATTTTTCTTCCTTGAGGAAAATGGCCACTTCTCTCCATCCTCCCACAGGCTAATCCCTGATGGGAGGGAGAATGGATCAAATTCATCCCGAAGGCTGATTGAGGAGGATTTTCTCCCCTCTCCTGTTTTCGCCGTAGATATACTTCAGATATACATTAACTGCCATTGTAATTCCAGAAAGAGTTCTTGCTTACTTTATAAACTGTTGTTCAACTGGAGAAATGAATTGATCCAAATTTTAGTCGCAAAATCATTTATTCCTTCAATAATTAAAACTGAGTTGAGACCTCTGTTCTGTACCATTTTCTTTACTTTACAATTTTTAAAAGATCATAGTTACTAAGCATCCAATGAGGATGCGTCTTTCTCTTTTCTGTGAACTCGCTTGAAGTTCATAAATTCCATTGATTTTGCTTAAGAGAAATTAAATATTTTTATAAAAGATTACTTTTATCCTGAGCCGGTCAGAATAAGAAAGAGTTTGTAACTTTTCAGAGGAAGCCTGAGGTTATTTTCTGACTGTTTCTTGGGACATTTCCATTAAATATCCATGAGTTTTGCATTGAAAGTTTCTTACCTTTTAGAAATATTGAAGCACATAGTTATAAGATTTAAATAATTTATATTTTGTGAAAAGTAGAACTTTGAAATTACAGCGAAATTAACTAATAATACACCTATAAAAGTATATTGACATTTTGAATATAAAAGTCAAGTTAGACAATAATTCAGTGTTGTTTAATTTATATGTTAATTATTTGCTATAGCAATTTTCAAATGAGTCTAATTTCTATTTTTTTTCTTCTAGGTACTTATTTACATTTTATAATGAGGGATTCCTCCGGTATTCTGAAGTAAGAACATTTTTATACTCTTTTTTTCAGCACACTAGGCTGAAATGCGATATAGTCCAAGACAACTTATCCTCAAATTGAATACGCTACAGTGATGTGCGATTGGGTTTACTACGCGCTGATTGGTTGCGCAATAATCTTACATGTGACGACGTGAACTGAAAGGAGACAGGGTTAGCCAAGTGAGTGACGTCATCAAATAGTTCGATCAAAGCCTCATGATTCGTTAAAACTCTTACAGTAACCGTGGTTAGAAAAGTAAAATATTAAGACAAATTTAAATTTAAAAGCGCTTATTTTCTTTTATCAACATATATTCAAATTTAATACAAAACTATACGCGTAGGTTATCAATATTACTATATAAGTTGTGATTTGCTCGGAACTATATCTTTTACGCGGAAGGATACATTCCACAGCGTATTCAACGAGGCCAAGAAAAGTTGTCTTGGACTACAGTACAATCTTATAACTATAGTAAGAAAATCACTTTTCCCGTTAACACTTCCTTTTTCATTACAAGTTTTTATCACACAATGGAACTATTTTTAAAAATTTTGAGTTTCATAGCGAATACTAAAACCTGGAGAAAAAAACCTATCATGACTTTTTTGCAACATCCATCATAACCTTTTTACTGTTAATTACCCATATGTATACAAGGGGTAATGAAAGTATAGCATTCGGTCAAAAAAAAAATTCGATTTTTTTTTGTGCATTTTTCCACGTTTTAGAGCATCTTGACTTCAAAAAAATGATCTAAAAAAAATTTTGCATTTAGTCAGTATAACTCCCGAACAAATTGACCTACGCCGATATTAAAATTTGGTATGAGGGTTAGTGGTGGCCATGGGACCTACCATTAAGGTTTACATAAAAATAGCGCACGCGCATAACATAGCTGCCTTTGAAAAATTCATGTTTTTCAATAATTGCTAAAAACAGCTCTAACAATTTTTTCCAAAATCGCTATGGTAATGCCTCTTAAGGTGTTCTAAACAACCCCACCTCCGAAATTCCCATAAAAATGCTTTAATGGCGTAAAAAGTTGAAAAACGAATGCTTTCAACACAGAGTTCTTTTTCCTTGAGCATACCTCATCAACGATCGTTTTTTCTTCTAGCCACAATTTCACTTGTTATAATGGATCATATAAGGATTATTGAAAAGTATATCGCCAAAATCAACACTTTGGCGGATTTTTTTATTTTTTTTAATCCAGAATTATTACAAAAAATATCGCCAAACTTGGCAATTTTTCTAAGTGAATGATGAAAATATAAAAACTGTAAATGACACAAATCCACGTTTGTATATAGTGTAATTGAGAGTTGTGCAATGTTCCACGACCCAAGTTTTTCTCCAGATTAATCAGTATGGGTTCAAATGGATTGCACTGGTATTCCGGCAAATAAACTTGTCAGCCATTCGTGATGACCCACAGCACTCTTAAATTAATGTTGAATGAGAAACTGATTGCAGAAATCAATCTTAAGGACAGTGAACACAAAAAACGTAGTGTACACTAATGAATCGCTTTGGTTTTCTACTTTAAAAATGACAAAAAATTGCACCTACAACTACAGACTGAGAGGCGATTGCAATTTTTGGATCCCATCGAACATCATTCTGAATTTTTTTATAGAAATTAGAGAAAATTGAGTAGATTACGAATCCACTGGTCTGCCGTGGCAAAAATGGCCGAAACTGGTAAAAAATCGACTTTTAATAAGTTGACTACGTTTAATAAGTAATCCAATTGCCAAATGCGCCATAACTTGCCAAATAATGAGCATTTTTTTTAATTTGGTAACCCTCACTCTTTATTTTTCAATTAAGAAGGTTGCAGACGATTCAGATATCTGGCGACGGGCTACTTGCATCTATTAAAAGGGAGCCAAGTTGGCAAAAAATATTACGTCACTTATGACGTAACTGATGTCGCCAATTTGTCTTACTTTTAAAAGATATAAGTTTTCCGAGCCAAAGATCAGAAATCGTTTACGATTTTTCTCTTTTAAACCAAAATGAAGTGGGTTGCCAGACGAATAAGTTTGTTCTCTTTTTGGCCAGTTATGACATATTTGGCAATCGGATTTTAGTTCAACTCATTCCAAGTCGATTATGATCAGTTTCGTCCATTTTTGCCACGGCTCCTAATATACTAACTTTTCTCTAATTTCTATAAAAAATTCAGAATGATGTTCGATGGGGTCCAAAAATTGCAGTCGCCTCTCGGACTACTAGCATAATACTCCCGAAATATTGTAATCAATTAATAATTTTCCAACTGAGCTCTCTCGATGAAGATCTCAAGAATAAAATTTCAGTGTATTAAAAGGAAGTCCTTGTAAGTATCATTCCCTATACTCGCTATGTTACAATCTTCTAACCTAGTGTAACTACTTTCTATAAAACCTTGACATTTGGTGAGGAGGTACGATAACTCAATGAAATGACATAAATTAAAAACTAGAAAATAGCGTCTAGTATATTTTGGTTGGTTGGTTGGTTAAACTCCCGGCTGGGAGTGGAAAGGAAGGACTTTGTGAACTAGCACCTGCCTCCGCGTACATATGTGAGAGAACCACCTCTCTGGAACAGGTTGAAGTAAAAAAAGGAACTAATAAAAAAAAAAAAAGAGGGGGATATCAAATCAATTCGGTGCAGAAGGAATTTTGTGAAGTTGCCATTTCAATGCTTTCTCCGGATGAGGACGTGGACTTTGTTTATTTCTAGTATATTTTATTTTAAATCTTTTCTTCAATGCATATGCAGTAGCTCCACCTGGTTTTTGTATTTTGCTATTTTAATTTTCATTTATAATTAATCGACACTAAATTAAAACAATTTATGTCATTTCATTAAGCTATCTTTTTCTTAAGATACTAAGTAGTTTCTAAATGCACAGCGCTAGAAGATTGTAACATAACGAGTACAGATCTTTACTAGGACTTCCTTTTAAACAAATAAAATTACCCGAAATGTTTTCTCAAATAAGCGGAAGGGAAACATCTGTAGCCATGCTTTTCTTCGAATTATCTTTTCTTAATATAATTTGATACCAAGAAATTATATTCTTCCGTTTTAACGCATCTCTAGCGGGAGTTTCCATCATGGTTGGTGCATGAGTAATTAGATGCTCTCCGCTTAAGATACAGCGTTATTCTATTAGTTCTTCGAGGAGTACTCTGTGTTTATGTAAATTAACATTATTTTCGTTTTTAAAACTGTTATGTTAGTGCATTTGTGCATGCTCTAACAGCGGTATTATACAATTTGTTTTTCATCTTTTGCTATAGTAGGTATAATTATTTGTTAAATACTTTTGTTTTAAATTTTCTTGCATGAAATGTAGATATAGAGAAAATGCTGCATGGTCAGAGTTAATATTGAAGATGTTAATTACTCTAATTAACCCTCTTCGTTACATTGCCTGTAATTATTCTTTTTATTATTAATAAACTATTAAATTTACAGTTTTACGTAGAAATTTAAGTTTGTCTGTTATACTTGAAATCAGCAAAATATATTAGGAAAACATAAAACAATGTAACTGAGCAATGCTGTGTAGTATAATTAAGTAAAAAATATTTTATATACATAATGACTGATATTGCTTGAAACTTTATATCCCCATTCATTAAACCATTGAATGACATTTTAAACTATAATGATTCCAATTCAAATGAAATAGTAACTCTTTGTGTACTAAATGTTTCCGGTTTCTGCGCATGATGCTTCAAGTTGAAATTGGTCCTTAACACTGCGCTATAGTACATTAATTAGGTGGACCGAAACAAAACGCGCATCTCAACCGATTTCTTCCTCTTGATTGGCTTACTTAGTCTATTGACAGTCCTTTGAGAGGAAGATCAATAGGACTCCTGATTGGCCAACAAAAGGGAAAACTACCGGGAAATTACCCTCGACATGTGGGTGGGGATTGTATTGGCAATAGGTGGTAAGGAAATTCTAGAATAACGTGGATTCGTGATACTACAGGGGATAGGATTGTCTGGTGTAGTCAGTGCCTATAAAAAATTTATGTAATGATATTATTCATAATGACCTGGTTTTCCTACATAAAAACCATTTATTACTGTATAATAGTTAAATGAATTATATTAGCTATAACATATATATCACGTACAACTTTTTTACTTATTTTATAACTTTTAAGGTTTAAGTTTATATTATCATTTCATGTGTCATTTTCTAATAACTTTACTAGTTATATATCTGGGCATTCTTTATTTTGCAATTTCTATTTGTTTTAGTTTTAGCAACAAACTATCAAATGTTTATGGAAACCAAGTTTACTTAAGGGAACTTTAAATAGTAGAGAAGGTACATTTGATATAATTCAAATAATTTTAAAAACAATTCAATTATTAAAATCAATTAATTAATACAAATTAATTTTAATAATTAATACATTTAATATATTAATTATTAAAACTAAATACTAAATTAACGGAATTATTTTATTATTAACAATAGTTGTTAAATTAGCTGAATGATTATATTGAAAATGTGGGTCGGCACAAATCTAAAATCACCGGGCCGATTTTATGTCCCAGTACGGCCCTGGCATAAAGTTAGGGAATGTGTATGGATTTAATAGAATGCGAGTTAGTAATATAAAAATAAGTATTTCGTCAATTAGAGAATATTCCTACCCTGTGTGTTTCATTATAATTTTATCACGAAATTCGTGTGTCAGAGACGCGTCAAGCATGTGTAAGAACTGCTCGATTCCTATACTCTGCTTTCAGACGAGCAGACACGACAGAGGTTTTGAAAAAAGAACACTTAATTATAATTTAGTTATTAATCGGGTTTCCTTATTTCTTCTTACTCGATAAATATCAACTTTCAATATTTTTTGAAAAATCTCCAAGAAAGTCTTCTATTTTGAAATCTTGACCACTTCCTTCATTACGGAGGTAGCAACGATGTAAGATACAGTTTTTCTTGTTTTCTTGCGCAGCTCTTGCGACGTAAATTAGACAATTTCATCTCTCGTCATTTCCGAAAAGGCAATTCACTGCGTACACAATAATTCAATATATATGAAATAAATTGAAAGTGTACACAGTTCAAACAAACTTATCTATTTTTATTTCAATCACCCTTGAATATAGAGTAATGAAAGTATATTGCTTTCGGTATCCCCCCCCCCCCCCCTTCCCTTTTATACACGTTTTGGAACGTCCTGAGTTCAAAAAAGTAGTCTAGAAAAGTTGTATATGAGTTTATCTGTGTTCAGCAGAACTCACGAACGGATTTACTTACGAGGTTCAAATTTTTTGTACAGGTTATAGTGATGGTCATGGGACATGTCATTAAGGTTTTATTCAAAATTGCGCCTGCGCACAAAATAAATGTCTTTGAAAAATTTATGTTTTTCATCAGTTTCCAAAAAAGGACTGACGATTTTCATCAACATCACTAAGATAACTCGTTTTAAAGTTCTATAGCAAACCATATTTCCATAAAAATCTCTCTGAAATTTCCACAAAAGTGCGAAAAAGGCGTAAAAATGTGTCTGTAACACAGAGTTCTCTTCCGCTAGAGTATTGGCCATCAACGACTGTTTCTCATCTGTTCTCTTACAATAAATGATAATGTAATAATTATCAAAAATAATCTAACGCCAATTTTAGCGTTTTTATTTATTTTTTATTATTATTTTTATTTATTTATTTTAATTTAGTAATTAATGCCAAAAATATTGCCGAACTTTCGTTTTTACAAATTAATGAAAATATAAAAATTTCCCCAATCCATCTCAAATTTAAATGCTGTGAGTAGAGGTAAAATCAGATTGAAAGTTGTGCGATATTTAATTAATTAGTTAAATGTAAGCCTTCTCAAATACATTGTTTTAATAAATTCAATAATTTTTTTTGTTTTCTCTTAATGAACTAATGTGGTAAATCATTAGAGAATATGTCAGTTTTATCCTCCGATGTAACTTAGTTTTAAATAGTATTAAATAAAATATACATAGTTTTAGAATTAAGATTTTAGAAATTATTTGAGTATAAATGATTATACGGAGTTAATTCCATTAATTGTTCTTACGGTTAAAGAGTACTTAGTTGAATGGATAGTTTTTTTTTATTTCATGGTAAGTAAGAAAGAATTTATTTGACGACTGTTTCAGAAAGTTCTGACAATGGACGCATTCATTGACCTAATGTTACTTGATATTGCTACGATTGTTTAGAAATGGTTAATATAGTTCGATGTATTTCATTATCTTTTTAAATCCTTTATATTAACTTCCCTTTTGTATGTATGTTTGTTTGTCGATGGGAATGAAATCTCGGGAGGCCTAATTAACCCTCTTACCGTCATCCAATCTTACTGAAACTTGGCAAATAGATTCGATGTCGATGACAATGCATTCTATCAATTTTTGGGGCTGTTACTGTCACTAAAAGGTAGCTTTTATGGAATACTAATAAACCAACTTGCTATCGCGCTTTGCCAACCGACCATTGTTAAAACTATTTCTTGTTGCCAAACTTTTTTTAATAAATAAATAATAAAATAACTTTAATCAGAATAAATAAATGATATTTTTTTGTTAGAGCAACGTAGTTTGCCGCTCATTTTGCTCATAGAAATATTTCTGATATCGGCGCGTGTTAATGAATATAAAAATTTTACGATGCATTTAAAAGATTTTTTAAAAACTCAGTTTTTATATGCTGTGTATTATTTCTTGCACTACCACCGTATTTCAATAATTTGACACTATTTAATGTTTACACTAATACAAAACCTCTTGGTGAACACCACAAAAACTGTGTTTGACCAAATTTGATTTTTCAATGATTATACTTTATTATTTTACAAAAAAAAATTTTACTCACAGTTTATAGAAATACCTAGCTTTAATAAACCATCTTTTTTTTCTCTTTGAGACAAATGTGGCAAATCTAAGTAGCATTCCGGTTTTGACTGCAACGCTTTAGTTTACTTTTCTTTTATTGAGAAAGAAAGTTAGTACTCACTATTTGAAACTCTGTTCATGCAAAATTGGTCACTTAATATCCAATAGTTCCTCGCATTATGGTGATATAACGAATTTTAAAAAAGATCTTATAAAGAGAATGCATTCTCATCTCAAGGTGTCGAAAATAAAACTTACGTAAAATGGCATGTTTAAAAATAAAAGACAATTTGTTCTGAGTTTCTGAAGGCGAAAAGGCGAAAGTTTCAATTACATAAATGCGATCTTTCCTACAAATAAAAAAGACCTCTTGTTAAAAACCAATTGTTTTCGATCATCCTAATGCCACTTAATGACGAAACTTTTTCTCGCCTCCATTCGTGCAGAAAAGGTTGATTAAAAGAATGAGGGAATTTAACCCTGAAAGTAGACTCCACTTGTGACTTAATTGCGGCAAAAGTTTTTACCACTTTTCCTAATCTTCGGAACTAATAATTGCAAAAATCGAGGTTGGAATTTTTATGCTGCTGCAATTGTTCACGATCGTCTCTTGATAATTGTTTCGAGGAGAAACTAATGGCACCGATAAGGAAAAAATAGTATTCTGTAAAATGTCGGTTTAGAATATTTCACTTGTGGTGGTCGTAAATTATTATCTTTTATGTTTGCTCGAGGTTCTTAATTTGACTTTAGTTGGAATTAAAAATGGAATGTGTTCTGTGATTTTACGTTCGTAATTGCACATTTTATTACGGATGACAATTAATTTGGACAATATTTAAAATGTGATGGTTTCGCCTAATTGACTCGTAATTTTTACTCAAATTTGTCTTTATTTCGAGGATTAAAAATAATCGTATTAAAAGTTTAAAAAATTGTAAGTTTAAGGAAAAAAAATACATTGAGCGGAATATTTTGCTTGTAAAAATTATTAATTTTTGTAAAATAAAATTTTGTGGGTTTACTTATAAGATATGATTAGCCGTCATTGTGCATAAATATGGGTCGTTGAGCTTACAAACCAAACCAAACTTATAGGATACAAATATTTTTTTATACGTATGCTTATATTATTAAAATCAATAAACAGACATTTTTAAGATCAATAATTTTACAAGGAAAAAAATATTTTTCAATACCATTTAATTATTACAAGTAATTCAAACAGTTTAATTGAAATGAAACTGAAATCTACTCTTTTAATTCTTCAGTGGAAAAGTTCCTTCTTTATATTTACTGACGACAAATTTATGTTTTTGCATTTAAGATTGTGTGTTAAATTTAATTACGTATTGAACTTATTATTTTCAATTAATATCTCAAATGTACTAAATGTAACGCTTTTAAGTTTGCAATCTTCAGAAGTACATTAAATTGTCTTCATTATAATCAAACTATATTTTTTGAGTAAATAAAAATTGTATCGGCTGCTAACATGTTTCTAATCTATTACAATACTTAAAATTACTTTTTCACGCATTTGTAATAACTTTCCATTTTATACAGTGAAATTGCAAACAACTTCTATGTCTCCAGTCCACTTTGATACGTGAAATTAAGGGAGTTCGGTATCCCTATACCTCTAATGTTAAAAAGGCAATTTTCTATGTGCCTTTTCTAATAAAACTAAAGCAAGGATACTTTTGAAATTTTTCCTGAATATTATTTCAACCTTCTTTTACAAACTTAAGTTAACATTATGAGAGTATGTTTGCTTGATTTAAAAAAATAATAATAATAATAATAATAATAATAATTTAAAAGAAAACACACAAATCGTATTTTTTTAAAACAAAATAAATTTTTAAGGAATAAATAATTAACATTTTTCTAAAACCATAACCTCAGATTAGTATTCAAATTATTCTGATTTCATTATTTCATAAAGAAGCTAGTAGCCGTTTTCCCAAAAATGTACAAAGAAATTTGAAAAAGTGACATTTTGAGATAAATGCATTTTTATGCGATATTGTGGGTTGGCAAACGTGTTTTTACATTTTTTAAAACTAACTTTTCTCATGTACTAGAAGGAGCCCTGACCGAAACTATATCTTAAAAGAGGCGGAACAGTTTGAAATGTAAAGATCTGCAAAAATCACGAAATCTATAATTTTGAAATTTTAAGCCTATTGAACCTATTGAAATTCAGTTTCTCAATAAACTTCACTTTTAGTGCATCATTGTTGTGTTCTTGGATTATTCGAAACAGACAGGAGTTATCTTTCTTTGTTCATTTTGCCTCTCACCCTCCCCTTCTCTTTACAAAATCCTGAATATAATTCCCCTTTTCTCAGTAGCTTTCTTCCGACACCTTTCAAGAGCCTCTTTTCAACGCTAAGAAATTCTAGAATTTTCTCTTCTGAAATCCTCGGTTGGATAAGAATCTCGTGTAAAATAAAATTGGATGACATATTCGACATCGAGATTTTCTTGTCGCACCTTTTGGTGAAATGTTCGAGAAATCCACACGCGCCACAATGGATTTTGAAAACGAAGACAAACTGGCTGCTCCACAATCTGCTCCAACTCCCTTTTAAAACCATTCATCTTATTTCGGGGAAGTTTTCCAACTGTAGAAGTTTTCAACTGTCGCATCACTTTCTTCTCGCAGAAGTTGAAATAAATTTCATTATTTGGCCTCCAGTGAGAATCCTTTTTAGTGTGAGTTCAGCTTTTTTTTTCATACTAAAAGCGAGGAAAATCAATTCGAATGAAGTATCGAAAAGCATTTGTAGTTAGAAATCAAGCTGTCAAACTCTCTCAATTGCTTTATTATTATTATTATTATTTTGATGTAAAGTTGTGGCTATTAAAGATCTTTTTATTCAATGTTTGGTCTTACATTTAAAGTTCAACTAGAGGTGTGGAACATAGCACAACTTTCATTTACACTATAATACTGACGTGTATTTGTGTCATTTACCGTTTTTATATTTTTTATCATTCATTTAAAAAAAAATATGCATAGTTATCCTCTGTGTTGAAAGCATTCGTTTTTCAACTTTTTACACCATTAAAACATTTTTACTGGAATTTCGGAGGTGGGAATGCTTTGAACACCTTGAGAGGCATAACCACAGCGATTTTTACTAAAATCGTTATAGCCTCTTTTTAGCAATCATTGAA
Organism: Linyphia triangularis; assembly: GCA_963978545.1. Classification (NCBI taxonomy): domain Eukaryota; kingdom Metazoa; phylum Arthropoda; class Arachnida; order Araneae; family Linyphiidae; genus Linyphia; species Linyphia triangularis. The sequence goes on from OZ021727.1 coordinate 95,671,783, forward strand.
AAACTTTGATTTTTTAAATGGCACCTACCTTATACGCATACGCGATTGTGATGAAAACATTAATGGTAGGTCCCATGACTACCAACAACCAGCATACCAAATTTGAATATCGTAGGTCAATTTGTTCGGGAGTTAAGCTGACCACAGACACACAAACAGAATTTTTTTCTTGACAACTTTTTTGAGATCAGGATGTTTCAAAACGTAAAGAAATGCAAAAAAAAAAAAAAATTAAAAAAAAAAAAAAAAAAAATTTTTTTTTTTTTTTTTTTTTTACCAAATACTATACTTTCATTACCCAATGTATTACATATGGGTAATTGAAAGTAAAAATATACTTTCATTCAGTTTATGCGAGCCAAAATAAATTGATGAAAAATCAAAGAAATGTTTAAAGAATTAAGGAAAAGAACAATTGGATAGTCCAAAAACCAGATAATAAACAGGATCCCAATAATTATCTGAAAACAGTTTTCGTCTTTATTGGGTACACTGAATATTGCTTATTTCTTTTGAGTTAGTTTCTTCAATATTCTAATGACTGCACTAAAGATATAGCACTATATATATATATATATATATATATATATATATATATATATATATATATATATATATATATATATATATATATATATATATATATATATATATATATATATATATATATATATATATATATATATTTAAATTTCAGCATTTGTCTGTTTTTTCTTTTGCTGCTCATCTAACATCCAAAAAATGTTTTGGGTGTTAGGTTAGGTTTATTGGGTACACTGAATATTGCTTATTTCTTTTGAGTTAGTTTCTTCAATATTCTAATGACTGCACTAAAGATATAGCACTATATATATATATATATATATATATATATATATATATATTTAAATTTCAGCATTTGTCTGTTTTTTCTTTTGCTGCTCATCTAACATCCAAAAAATGTTTTGGGTGTTAGGTTAGGTTTATTGGGTACACTGAATATTGCTTATTTCTTTTGAGTTAGTTTCTTCAATATTCTAATGACTGCACTAAAGATATAGCACTATATATATATATATATATATATATATTTAAATTTCAGCATTTGTCTGTTTTTTCTTTTGCTGCTCATCTAACATCCAAAAAATGTTAGACGTATTTTATTGCGAGGTGTTTCACGGTTGGCGCAGCCCTTCCCTTATAAATGTTGTTATTTTCCCAAATACCTCATTCCTTAAAATCCAAAATTTAGATATTTCTTTCTAATTGTCATTGAAAAATTGAAGTTTCTGTTTCCAAAAGAAGTTTTAATTGTAATTTTCTATGAAATGACTTCCTGTTTGATAGTAAAAGACAAACTTTATATCTTATTGTATTCAAAAAGTATCTATTTTACATCTATAAGGAGTGAAAAAAAAATCAAACTATACGGTTTCTATACCACTCATCCCTTCAAGGGCTCACAGCACTCTAAAACAATATATTTTTATCTTCAGTAATATTGCAGTATATTTTTTTTTACATGCGGCAAATTTAAATACATGTTTTAACAGTGAGGTTGTTAGTTTCGTGTCCAAAGGAGTTCTTGCACATAAAGAGACAAGTTGTCGTCATCCAGAGAAATGAATGGGTCATCACGGAATAACACATGCACTCTGTTTCCGAAACTCATCCATCCGACTCAACTACCGGTGGATAACAGAGATTGTGGAGCCCCAAGGTAATAGTCCAACTCAACTGAAGGTTTGATGCACCGCCTCCACCTTGTCTGGAGTTCACATCTATTCCGGTGGAGGTTGACATCGGGGCTATTTATCATATTTCGCATGAAACAGCTTCCGAACAGAATAATTCGAATTACAGAATATTTAGCATCTCACTTACCATGCCAGATAGATTCAAGCAATTCAATTCGAACTCATGGTTCAGTGGCAGAACATTCAGTTTCACCCTAGTTCAATTGTTAGAGTACGTACTCTATTAAATTCTCAGCAAAATAGTAAGTGAAAACTGTGGTAATTATGGTAAATGGTTTTGTGTTGATTGCAGATGTGTTTGAAGTTTCCGAGTTTCCCCCATTTCAAAAGAAATTATACAATGTTTCTAATTACTCCCCCTCCCCCCCCCCCCCACACACTTCTCCTACCAAAGTATTTTGGTATTTTTTTATGACATTGTGATGTTTATCGCGAAGTATAGTCATGTAAGATGTTGTGCCCTAAAAATAATATTGCCACCAAACTGTAATTTGAATTACGAAAATAAGGGGGCACAAAAAAAAAATGAAAATTCGACGTTTAATTATTTTGTCACTTTTTGCTGAATATTTTAAATATTTCACTGTGAATGAATAAAATAAGCGGTGTTAGGTTCATACTTCTACAATTGTGAATATTTTTTTACTACTAAACTTATAAATATTTTAATACTTCTACACTTTTAAATATTTTACTACTTCTTCACTTGTAAATATTTCATTGCTTCTGAATAATTTTTTTGTATTCACCCATATCTTCTAATCCTCCAATATCTAGATTCTAACGCATTGCAGCAATATTTTCTATTGTAGATGTGAACGTCGAACTTGTATTGGCCTAGCCTTTGCAAAATCTTCTCACTTTTCTTTTCGAAATGAGAGCACCAGTAATTTTCAGTTGAATTCTATTAATGAATTACCATAATATTCTAATTAATCTTTGAACTTCTTTTCTACAGTTTAAGTCATACATAAATACAAACTCCATACATCAGCTTTTCTTTGTACCCATTTCCTCCCGATTAGATATTTAAATAGAATATCTGGGTTCAGTCTTTATTCCGCCAGAAAAAAGAATCTTGGATGAATTGAAAATGATGAAGAAGAGCGCACAAGGCTTACCAATAAAAAAGTAGTCAGTCTCATAAATGTCATTTTTCCCCCGTATGAAAAATTGTTATTCCCTAAATATGGTCTTTGTTAAACAGGACAGTTACAAGCAGCGTTTTCCCTCTTTCTCAACCTGTGATTGCGAATTGTTATTAAATGTGCTAGGATTTTCAAATTGAAAGTCCTGAGGCATACCAAAATTTTTAACGGCAGTAAAGAAAATTATATTAATTATTAAGCATAGCAGTTGGCTAGAGAAATCATTTTGAGAAATATTATTAATTAAGAAAGGTAGACTAGCTGCGTGGCCCCGCGTTGCGGAGAACCGTCATTGGTGTATATGTCCCAGCTTGTAGCTCTTCGCTGGAAGAAAGTTTTATAGCTATTCAAAACTAAGCTCGCTAAAAGTTTCACTGTAACACAACCAAAACGCTTTGCTCGCTGAAAAGTTAATTGACACATAAGCAATATATATATATATGTTCAGTCTTTGACTTCTGAGTAAAATGAACGAACTATTTCCTCAACTAAAAATGTTGTGAGTATCTCCCATTAGGAGTTGGGACTGCCATCAAACGGAAGAAGCGTTAAATGGAATAAAGTCAACAGAACTATTAATTCCGGCGTCCATTTAATTTTATCAGCACACAGTTAGACTCTCGTTTTTTGGATGTTTTAGAAAAGATTGCTTAAAATTTCCTTTCGGGGGACTTGTACAAAGTTCCGAGTTTTCAACTTCAAGATTTGCCTGATTTATTATTCACGTTTTGTCAAAATAGACGTTTTGGTGTTGTTAAGAGAAAATAACACCAAGTGACACATTTTGTTTTCTTTGTAAAATACATTGATAGTGTAATTTAAATGAATTATTTGTCACAGATGTTCCCTAACACACAATAGTTCGGGCAAGAAAGTTTTTCTTTCATGGCCGGCCTTTTCCCATTCTCTCTCTTCGCATAGAACTTTGATTTTTTTTTTACTAATCCATAATAATTTACTTTAAAAACACTTATTGTAAAATATTATAAAACATAGTCTAAATAATAATAATAAATAAAAAACAGTTCAAATTATAATTTTAAAAAGCAGTTTCAATAAATGCTTGAACCATGAAGTTAGGGGAATTCTGACTTATCGCATATGTCATATCAATGTTTTTAAAAAAATGTCAATTGTAAGTTATTTCGATTAAATTCTGTGTTTGGTGAATTTTATGCAGGTGAAATGTCATTTTCCAAAACAGAGCTGAAAAGGAATTAATTGTAAACTTAATGAGCAACATTATTTTTAATTTTCAATTGGAAAATATTTCAATTCTCTTCATGAAAAGTAGTAGTGGAAAATAAAAAATTGTCTAGACTATTGGAGAAAAATGTTAGGATTTTTTTTCTATTTAAATATGGAACTTGAACAAAAACATTTCAAACGCAACTTTTGGAAATTCTTTAATTAATGAGAAGTCCTGGCTCCTAATATCATTATTTCTATTTAATCTGATTAATTTTATGCATGTTATAACTAGTAAAAGGAGCAAAAGTTGAATTATTGTTGTCTGAATAGTACACATTTTATTTTAACGAATGCTTAAAAAGGGGATTCGTGGTAAATAGGGGTTTGGAAATCTACTTTATAGTAGGGGGATTAACTTTTCTCCTCGAAATGCACGCTTAATTGGTGCCAGAACTGAGTTCTCTCCATACAGTATAATTCATTTGAAAGAAAATTAAAAATTATTATGTAATAAAAAAAGAACCTAACTGCTAAAAAAGCAAAAAACTAAATGTTGTGAATAAAAGTAAAAGTTGCAGCTATAAAAGTTTTATAGATGTCAAAGTGTCTTTTACATGGTTATTCTTTCTGTGAAAAGTCAATTATAAAAGTCAGGAACCCGTGTGATTTCATATTTTAGTAACACCTTCATAAACAATGAAGGAAAAAAAGGTAATCTACTAATATTAATTATAAAATAATCATGGCACAGTCATTTTGACTATTGTAAAATTCCTACCGTTGCAATATTAGTTTTTCTTTCGAATTTTGTTATTCTTTTATTTTTGTGTGAACAGCTCAAATTTGGTGATAACATCCTTGAAAATCTCTTGAATATCTTCGAATTTTTTAAAAAAAATTCCGCAAAAATATGATCCTTGGGTAAGCTAGTTGTCGTTCAACTCGATTTTACCTCTTTTAACTTGTTTAGTCTTGCTCGTACAAGAAATTCGATTGGCAACCAGAGACGAGATATATTTATTTGCAAATTTTTCTCCCCTTTCTGCCATTGTTCGGGGCTTAGAGAGAGTTCTCTTTCGATATAAACTCGTTTTACGGATATTCCATGGCTTCGTCTTTCGAGTCAGGCAATCTGAATCCCCCTCTTTCGTGCGGATATTAAGGTAGGATAATGTTATAATGTTTTCATCGATTTCACACCCTGCAGCGACACCTGGTGCAATTCTTTTTTATCTATTTAATAAGGGAACAAAGTTTTCGTTATCACGGCATTAAATCATTTAACTCTACATATATAATAAAATCCAACGTCTGTTTGTATGTATGTTCGGCTATAACTCATGCTGATAACTCATGCTCATGATATGCTGAAGAAATTTCGGTGGTAAAAGCTGTGTCTGTAGGTAATTTATTTCCTGTAGATGGTTTGAAATACCCTTTTAATACACTTAAAAAAAAAACTTGAAAAAACTTTAAAAAAAAAAAAAAAAACTTATTACACGCGAAAAACCACTTCTAACATATTGCAATTTATTTTTAGACAAGACAGTTTCTTCGGAAAAGAAACATTATTATTAACAGTTTCAATGTAAACTGATGAGCATTTTGTAATTTAAACTAATATGATAGTTTATATTGCTTTGCAATAGAAAATTATTGTTGAGGCGGAGCACAACTAAGACTTCAAGAAATTAGGTTTTTTTTTGAAAATCTAAACAGAAAGGCGGCACTGTGGGTTATCTTCAGATTGTCTTATTCCTAATAATCTAAGACATATGCATTTGGCTTCAGCATCCATGAACGATCACCAAACAACTCACACTTGGCTGTTCATATTTGAAGACAAATATGTTTTCTTCACTGCTAGCAATGTGACCCACGTTGTTGCCCATCCACTGGACACAATACTACGCGGATTCTTTAAACTTTGTGAAGAGAGTCATTTTTCCAAAATTCTATTATATATTGAGGCCTTTTTTTATTGTATTTGGGCAAAAATCGTTTCAACAATAAAAAGGTATTCCACTGCATTGGTACACAGGTATTAATGGAAGTAAAATGTTTGGGTGCGTCTACGCCATTCAACTTAGCAATGCACACCATTGACCCAAGCAATTCTGAGGGTTATATCTCTCAAAAACTTGATGATTATTGAAGATATACACTCTAAATCTACTAGAGAACAACTCTTTCTGCGACCATACAGTAAAAGAAACTGAGAAAGGACCTATAACTCCTAGGAAGAATCTGCGCCAACCTGATTAATGACAATGAAATTGTAGCTGTCACTATTTTTTAGTAGCAAATAGTTTTTAGTAGTTTGTGTAATACTGAATGTTCGAAGACAATTTGTATCACATCAGACTGGAATGAAATATACCGTCGAGGGGGAGTATGAAGCTACAGTTTTCGCAGAAACCTTGTTGAAACTAAAAATGGAAGTGCAATGCCTAAGATTACCTAAGACATAAAAAATTGAGTCTAACACTTGTATTCGAGAAACCACTTTAGGGTTCCAGGTTACTTCAGTAAAGAATAAAGCTCTTCGAAATGCTGGCCAAAAATATAGCTATCAAAATATTGTTGCCAGTGTTGACTCACAGGACGGGAATGTTTTTTTTATGCATACTTTCAATCGGGGTACAGGAAAAAACATTCCTTATTAATCTGTTGCTAGCAAAAGTGCTACCTGAAAGGTAATAGCTCTTACTGTCATTTCTTATGGAATGACTGCAACTCTGTTAGGCGGTGGACGAAAAGCATGCAATATGCTCAAATTGTCTTCAGATAGTAATTCAGGCATAATAACAGTTTGCAACGTATCCAACAACAAATCGAAACATTGCCGTTGCATGTGTTCTTTAATTGCGTGATATGAGAGTACTGTGTCATACAAAACATCAATTAACGAACTTGATTGATCACTGAGAGATATTAGAGACAGCAGTCTTTAAACTTGAAATAAATGCATGTTTGAAGTGATCTTATGTTTAGACCAATGTTAAAATGCTTTTGCTCATGATAATTTTTAAGCAAAAATATTAGGTGACAATTGTCAGCTAGATTAAAAACGTCGCCAATTCGCGGAATGAGTTAGTTGGATTTTGAGCATTGCTTTGAAAAGAGCTCAGCGCTTGTTAACTTTTGCAGTACCTGAATTATCACTGTGCTCGAAGTTGTATCCACTGAAGCTATTGTTAAAGCTTTATAACGAGTACACTGTTGTTTAAAGAAGTTTTGTGAGCCACTAAACGAGGAATAAATTATAGCTTTTATTTTGAAAAACTTGTGTCGTCATTTCGTCTAAGAAAATTCGTAACAACATTTTAATTGTAATCTTCCAAACAGATAATCACTTAGTTAAAATTTTTTGAGGAATATCCTGTATTTAAATCCATAGACAATGTAGTTGATGAACAAGAGGATGTTTAATTCCCCTCTGAATTCCTTAATTCTCCCAGATCGTTTATTTTCAATTTTTGCTACTACATGTAATGGACAATTCCCGCATTTTTTTCAAAACGAGTGAAATTAGTTTATATTTAAGAAGAATTTCTTTCTGATTCATAATATTTAAGCAAAAGTTCTTTAAAAAATTATTTATTTAAATATTAAGAAAAGAAAATGTCCCAATACTGAGCCAAAACCAGTCCTATCAAAACACTCAACAAAATCTGTGACGCCAAGAGATCCTTCCATTTATATGGTTATTGTGAGGTTTTTGCAAAATAGTTGGCGTTGATTTGGTAGACCTTTGTCATATCACGTACAGGTTGGCGCGATTTGCGAGAAACTTGCAAAACTGGTTTCCGCTGCTGCATTTCAAGACAAAATGTTTGCCAAGATTGCAAATTAAAAAAAATACATATTGAGCAGAAATGTTTGTGTTTATGGCCTTTTCGAAACATTTTGAATTGAATAAAAAAAAATTAAAAAAATTGCGGGGATGGTACATTTTGTCGACTAGTTTCTACAAAACCCAAAATGCAACTTTAGCGCTAAGTATGGATAAAAGTGACTTTACAACCAACCATGCAAAAACAGCGACTGAAGCTCTCCGCTATACTGACACTCCAATTGTATTTACACGAGAGTATGGGATGAACTTGTTCCTTCTCCCTCGCAGCCTTGGCTTCTGGGTTTCCCAGATAGGCGCCAAATGGTCCACAAGATGAATTATATCGATTCTAAGGAGAGTCGCTCGTCTTACGATAACATCGATTTGGCGACGACTAAGCTGACGTAATCTCTTTCGAGCAGACTGGGAGGTGGAGGGGGGGGGGGGACGCTAAAACTTTGAGGGAAGTTTCGTAAGATTTCTTGAATTATTGGAAATTGTTGAACACCGTTAGACTGAATTTTATCCCAGTTCCAGTGTACCAGTGTGAAAAACAAGTTTGCTTGAAGCGCATTTTAGCTTCTATATTACCCTACTATAGAGAGAATGTTATAGGCTTTGCTTGCTATCAATATTTCCAGCCAATGTTACATATGCTACAAGTTCGTACGACAAGTCAAATGAAGGGTCTCGTCGTGGCAGTTTCCCATACCAAAATTCAGCCAGAAGCATTGGAATGGCGACCGGAAACCAATATTTAATTCTTAACTTGTACCTTAGGTAACTTTTTAAAGGAATATATTGTCGTACCAGAATCAAGAGGGCTATACTGCATCGGAACATTTCTTCTCGGCCTGAAACTTGGACGTTATCATTGATTCCGGAGAAGAACGCACAAGCAATCGTAATGTAAGATCTCACTTGGATCCTTTTTTTTAGGTTCAAATTATGGAAGATAACAAACGCAAGTACACTTAAGAAACGAGAGCAAAATCCTTCACGTATTTCTTTTATTACAAAGAGTTTAGAACAACAACTATATAAAACAACAATTTTTTCATTCTAAAGAAAATTATCGTTTGCACTTTTTCAGCTCCAAACAGAAACTCAGAACAAGTTGAGTTGTACAAAAGTCAATTCTTATAAGCAACTCCATGATAACGTAACACGTAATTTGAATCATTTAGAAAACTGAGATTTAGGACGTATCATGAAGTTAAGAGGAAGTCCTAGTAATAATCACTCCCTATACTCGCCATGTTACAATCTCCTAGCACAGCCTAGAAATTGCCTTCTATAAAACTTTGAAATTTGGTGAGTAGGTACGGAAAATATCACTTAATGAAATAACATTTATTGTTTTCATTTAATATATTATAAATGAAAATTAAATTAGCAAAAGACAAAACCAGGTGGAGACACTGCATACGCATTGATGTAAGAATTTAAAATAAATATAAAATAAATTATATTAGAAACAATTTTCAAGAATTTAATTTATGTTATTTCATTAAGTGATCATTTTCATACCTACTCACCAAATTTCAAGGTTTTATACAAAGTAGTTACTAAATGCACCGGACTAAAAGATTGCAACCTAGCTAGTATAGGGAATGATTCTTACTTCCTCTAAAGTTAAAACGTTCATTGCTCCAGAAGTGGAGAGTTTGGTATTGCTGCATATCTCATATTGTGTTCAAAGTTATTCAGGTGAATACTACTGATAAAAAAGTTTAATTTATTGAAGCAAAAGTATTATTTAAACTTTAAAATGTGCTCTCAGACACATTTTAAAGTTTTCTAAATGCAATACTTAACAGTGCTATTAAACGTGGTTATTATATGACTACTCAATAAAAAAAAATAACATGAAAATTATTTTCAATCAAATAAACTATTTTCCTATATCATGCATGTTTATAGCGTAAAAGAACTACTTTTATTTAACAATCAAACTTGACATTTAATCTTTTTACTTTCAATTACCCATATGTATACATAGGGTAATAAAAGTACAGTATTCGGTAAAAAAAAATTTGGGTTTTTTTAATGGCACACCAAAGTCTGAAACCATCGCTAGTAGCAATCGAATGGAAATGCAACTCTAAGTTCTTTCCTCCTAAAAATCAAAGAGCTTGCAATGTATATGACAGACCACTACTATTTACATTTTTATCGTTTTATCACTAGTTGGCAACTTTGCAGATGTTCGATAATGGACAATTCCCGCATTTTTTAAAAACGAGTGAAATTAGTTTTATATTTATGAAGAATTTCTTTCTGATTCCAAATATCTAAATAAAAGTTCTTTAAAAAAATTATTTATTAAAGTATTAAGAAAAGAAAATGGCCTAAAACCAGTCCGATCAAAACACTAAAAAAAAATCTGTGATGTCAAGAGATCCTTCCGTTTGCATGGTTATCGTAAGGTTTCTGCTGAATAGTTGGCGTTGATATGGTAGACTTATCCCGTACAGGTTGGCGCGATTTGCGAGAAACTTGCAAAACTGGTTTCCGCTGTTGCATTTCAAGCGAAGATGTTTTGGATTTTTTGACGTCACATTCAATTCGAGTCGAAAGAATCGTTTTCTCACCAACGTGTAACAGGGAAACTTTGATTACAAATTTAAAAAATAAAACTGAGCAGAAATTGTTTTGTTTATGACCTTTTCGAAACATTTAAAATTGAATAAAAAAAAATAAAAACGTGGGAGTAGTCTATTACAGATTTTATTGATTAATAATAGAACTTTTAATATTTTGAAATTTGAATTTTTTTTTAAAGTTGCACTCTTTATTATTATCTATCTGAAATTTGCATTCAAATTCATTGCATGATTGAATTAAAATATTACTTTTGTTTGAATATTTGGAATCAGAAAGAAAGTCTTCATACATATAAACTAATTTCACTCGTTTTTAAAATAGGCGGGATTTGTCCATTCAGTGATGAACGTAAATGTCCTAGTAATGAACACTCTTCAAGAGTTCCAAAAAAATCTCACAAATTTTTAAAAATGAAAAATACTTTATTAATGTATTCCAATTAAATTCCGTTTCATCGCACGTGGAATATACAGAATGGATTGATGCGGCCAAAAGTAAGGGACACGTCGTCGAACTCGCATCGAGTGGGAATGTTTGATTGTGCCCAATGCAAATAGACGATTCGTTCGAAGTGGCCAGAGGGCGATTTTCGCAAACAACTGGAGAAATTAGAATGTCCGTGAGCGGGAAGAATGTTTCCACTCAGCGCATTTCACAATATATTTCTTGGGGTGAGTGTTTAGAGGCTTCGACAAAATGGCAGAAATGATTAAGTGTAACAAGTAGGGATATGAAAGGCCGCTTCTATGTGGAAAATCTGGCCAAGACTCTTGAATTATCTTCGTATTTTAACCCTTAAAAGCCTGATTTTCGAAATTTAATTTAAAAAAATATTTATTTATTGCAGTAGCCTCTATTTATTGCAACAATTATTTTTTGCAGTAAAATCATAATTAAAAATCTATTTATTGCAGTAAAATTATGTAATGTCGTATGTAATATATAATATATGTAATATGTTAAAAGTCGGGTATAAAATTTGAAACTTTGGGAATTTAAAGATTAATTCCGGAAAAATCTATCGATATTTAAAAAAAAAAAATAACTTCTAAAGTCTTGCTTTTAATCTGTATGAATTTGGTCGTTAAAAGTGAGGGTAAAAATCAGCACTTAATTCGGAACCAAGATAATATTTTAATCGCGTACTAACCTTATAAAACATATCGTAAGTATCATTGCCGAGAATTAGAAATGCGTAGGACTATAGAAAATCTTTTTCGAAAACATTTGTTAATAAATGCAAAATAAAGTATGTCTTAGTTTATTGGAGATGTTCAACAATTCCCAACAAGTCTGAAGGTTTAAGAACCAATTCCATTAACTGAACTCCGCAGCTACCGAAGGGAAATGATTCAATTGTCCCTAACGGCATAATAAAGATTTACTGACCGAGTGCTTTGGATTTTCGCCAGTTTTGTTAAAAGAGCAATTTCTTGTGTTTTTTCGGTAATCACTTTCACTGCGATCGGTGGAAACAGAAGTTTGTTTCTAGGTTTGAATTACAATTTTATTCAATAATATTTCACATTTAGTTTACCTTTAATGGTAATAACGAATTCTTTTTTCATTTTTAATACAAAATAACAGAACCCATAAAAACAAAGTTTTTGGATATAAATCCTTTATATGCATCACCAATTTTTACGTGCAATTACAACTTCTTGAGCACAGATCGAGTTTTAATAGTGTTTGACCACTAAGATCCACTCCGAACTATCTACTAACTTCTTTTTTTCCTCAAAAATTCCATTGAATACATTGTCATCTATGTTCTAAGAGTCGAAACAGGTTAATTTATTAATTAAAAAGTTGGCAGTGTTTACATAAAGTGGACCTGCCTCGATTTCAGAAGGTTCGTTATACTATTTAAACGTGAGGAATTCTCAAAAAAGGACCAGAGACTATTAACACTAAGCATTGGATTTATTACTATGCTTGCATAATTACTACTAATTACACATTGACACGTATTGATTCTTAAAAATGAATACAATATAATTACTTTTAAATGTATTAATTCTCAAAAGTTTTCGTGGTAGAGAGAGAGAGATCGCGTAAAAGACAAAATGACTTACCATTTCTTTTGTCATTCTGGGAACTCAGACGTGGAGACTTTTATCTATCTTAGTAGCAAGCTTCTCAATGATTAAACTTGAAAAAACTCGTTACAAGAAACTTCATGTCCTGCTATCACAGGCACCCCTAAGGGGTTGAACTAATTCAAACCATATCCAATGAGGAACTCCACTTTAAAACCTTCACTGTTGCGTGGGAGTAGCAAATATAAGAAACTGTGACCTTCAAATGCCCTACAGGATAGTTTGGCTAGCAAAACAGGAAATCCCTCTTTTAAAAACTAAACCTTGATTTTTTTAAAACTCCCCTCAAAGTTCAAATCATACAATGAAAGTCCGTGTTGTAAAGTATCAACTTTACTACAATCTACAACTAGTCAATGATCTATGAAAGCTGAAAAGTCTGACGTAAAGCAATAAAAACATATATCTTTTATTTATTTTCATTACGAGAATTTTGACAACAGGTAAGAGTTTCAACAATGATCGGTTAAAGTTATTTCAGTACCTAGCTTTGCTACGCAACGCAAAATTAAATTGACTGGACTTCACTCCATAATGAATTTATATGCATTTACGTTCCATATGCATTCACGTTCTATTTTAATTAAAACAATTTTGGCAACAGGATTGAGTTTCAACAAATGATCGCTTAAATGGGATTTATTAGAATTCGGAAGTGATTATAGAAGCGTGAGTAGAAGCGACCTTTCAATGAGAGTTGCAGCCCCAAAAATTTGATAGAATGCATTGTCATTGACATCGAATCTATCTGCCAATTACCTATTAAAATGAGCATAAAATTAAATTTTACGTTTCAGCTTAAAAATATCTTGGTCGTCGCGTTCTTTATTTCCGTAAAATAAGGACGCACTTTCTTATGCGTTGCATATATAACCAGTGGTGTAGTGTAAAATGAAAAGGTGTGGGAACGCCATGTCATGTCGTTACAAATGTTTACTTTTTTTTCTGTGGGGAAGGGGGGGAAGGAGTAAAAATGACAACGAAGAATAAATAACTTTATTAATACTACTTCAGTAATTTCAAAACAGATTACGAGAACCTCAAAAATTTAAAAGAAAAAAATGTGTGTTTAGACATTTTTTATTTAAATAATTTTTTAAACTATTAAGTTATATGGATTTTTAACAATTCGCTTTACACAATAAATTTTAACAGCTTATTTGATACTTTATAAATAGAATATAAGACATTTTCAAACATATTACTGACACAAATTTTTAAACAGACTTTTTACAACAATTTTTAAACAGATTACTTACAACACATTTTAAACAGATATTGACATGATTTTTTTTAATAATTTTCATTTAGAAAAATTTCCATAAGAGATCGAATTTAGATTCAAACACATTTGACTTAGAACTCATCATAATAGGGTAGTCAACTGATCTGTGTTTTCAGAGCCTAGATTTAACTTGATCATCTGACTTCCAGAATTTCAGGCCGACCAAACGGTGTAGTGTTAGCGTTCTAGCTTCTAGACCGCGTGGTTGCGGGTTCCGAGTCCCGTGTTAGGCACGGGTGTTTATAAATGTATGTTGGCTTGTCTAATGACGAATGTTTCGGCGAATTATAGCCCTCGTGTTGATGACGGTGCCAGATAATATGAAAACAACCAACCAATCCAGAATTTCAGAGATTCCTTAACATGCAATGGGATCGAATAAATTCCCAGATTCTGTAGCTCCTCGAAATCTGTTTTCAAAATGAATTAAAAAGATTGCGATTGTTGCAGACGTCGATTAAGAGTTTTACGTTTTTTTTTTTTTTTTTCCCTTCTCGAAATGAAAATGTAGAAAAGTTTTTCTTTCTTAAGAGCTTTGGCTCAACCAGAAAATTTCTATGGGAGGGGTTTTACCTAAGTTTGTTCCAGTATTTCTCTGTATAAGAAACAATTTCCGTGCAAAACTTTCTCATCCCATGTTTGTTACATATCATCAATATTTTTTCACTTTTTCCTTCTGAGGGTTCTGGGCGTATATATACGTCCTTTGATCCCCAGCAATACTTAACACTTTTAAATTTATAAATAAAATTTGGAATAAAATATTTTTTTAAATATTTTTATTAGGATAATAGTTTAAAACCCATTTAAAACTAAATAAATAAAAAATTATTTATTTGAATCAGAAATATGATTTAAAGTTTATTGCAGGGGAAAAAATGTACAATTTCGCCCATTACCTGGACACTCAGAGGGTTAATCTGTCACCTACATTATGACAAAATATTAAATGGTTTTTGTCTAGTTTTAGAGTTATACAAAACAATCTAACATGGGACAACATTTTATCTAGATACCATATTAACCATATTTTCTACAATTCTAGATAATAAATTAATATGAAATTCTTTCGTTTATTTAAATTCTATTACAGAAGGAGTAATATTTTAGGTTAACGGACAAACACCAATATCATTTTAATTTTGATGACATTGAACATTAAAACATTGAAATACTGGGAGGGAGGAGGGGGAGTCTAATGCATCAATCGGATTGTTAATGGAATGGCCATGTGCGGGTTGCCGCGCCTCTTTCAAGTATTTTTCAGATACTTGAACTTGCCTGCTCAGCTCTGAAGTTATGGATCGAATACGAAGGCATAGTTCTCACTATAGAACTTTTTAATTTTCTTATTTGACTTTCCGTTAAGGGTCACGTAAAGAAAAAAAGAAAAGAAAAAAATGCAAAAAAAAAATAATTTCAAACACAAATTTTTTAGGTGAGGGAACGCCGTTCCTCCTTCTAAAAAGGTAAAGGATCGCCGTTCCCACGCGTTCCCGCTCCACTACACCCCTGTATATAACAACGTTCAGTGTACAATTGGCAAAAAGAACTAGGAGTATTGCAACTTTTTCGTTTCAAAAAGGGTTTGCATGTTTTCACCCAGGTGCCTCGTATTCATTATTCTATATAATACAACCATGTATTAAAATTATTTCTTTTGGGATCGTCTACTTTAAGTACAATCTGTGAAAACTTCAGTACAAACTTGTATATTTTGACCACGTTATTCGATTTACACTATTTATACACACCAAATAAAAATGTCATGACTTTTAGTTTAAAAACGTGTCATATATGAGCGATAACTCATTTCCAGTTTTTAATAATATTATAGGTCGGGGGGTAGGAATGACCCAACATATATTTTTACGTCTTCTTGTTAAAGTCTTCCAAAATATGATGTTTTTACATATTAGTTAATATTTTGGCAGCCATAAGTCGAATAGAAAGGGAAAAAATTCTGAGGTAATCCAGATTAACGAATCTAATAGAAACAAAAAATATAAATTTCTTTCTACGAAAGTTTAAATATTGTTTTATAAATTCATTATTTACAATTGAGACCTGTTTAAACCAAAAGTTGCATATTGTTAAAAGCAAAGTTTTTTGAGTATCAACGTCTCAAAATTAGTTTTACTTTTTTTTTCTATTTTAGTGTCGCCACTTGAAAGGACATTAACCAAAAACTGTCGCTTAACAATTTTATTTCTGAACTGAAATATTCAATTGCCTTCTTAACGAGTGCAACTATTAAATGCCGTTCTTATATGAGATAAAAAGGCCTTATGCTTTGAAGCAATGTTTCGGTCGACGGTGTGAATATATTGCATTAGACTAAGAACCACTCTTTTAACAAACTTTCTGCTAAATGGGCGGATCACTCCCTCTGGTGTAGATGCCGGTGGTTCCAGCCCGCTCGTCGAATAACTTCCACCAAAATGGATGGCTCCTCGCCGTGCGACACCGGCCATCCAGTCTTGCGTGAAATGAGAAGTGTCCCCTTCCGGACATTTTTGCATCGCTCTTGTTTTTTTTTGTGTTCCCATTTTTATCCTCTCCATCACGTTGACTGTCTTCACAAATATCACATGGTTAACTGATTCTGGATTGCTTACACTCCTTATTAGAGAGAGAGGATTTAATCTTTCGAGGGGGATTGATTTGAGAGGAGACATTTTTAAAAATCTTTTATATTAACTTCGAATGAGTGTGTGTGTACTTGCCGGGCAAATCTGCGGAAGCCTAATTAACCAATTTGGCGTCATCCAATCGAGTTGAAACTTAGCAAACTTTTCGATGTCTATTACAATGCATTCTATCAAGTTTGAGGGGCTGCAACTGTCACTAAAAGGACTCTTTTACACAAGCTTCTATCTTTTACTAATAAACCATTTGCCTTCATCCAATCAAGCTGAAATTTGATAGATACATTTGTTTCGCGTTCCCTCACTTTTCAGGTATTAGTGATTTTGACAGTTGTAAAACATTTTGCTACCTCCTTATACAGACACATTTCTCATTTCTCATTGATGAAATTTGGTCCTTGAAAGTCTTTGAAAAAAGAATGAGGGCCTTGAAAACCCTTGAAAAAAGAATGAGGTCTTTAAAAGGTCTCCTTGAATTGTTAAGCAACCACCGATAATATCCACCTCCTTTTTGTATGGTTATGTCTGTTTTACGGTCCTTAAATTTTCTTAAAAAAATTCTTGAAAGTCCTTGAATTTGTTTCATCAATAAGAGTGGGAACTTTGACACCAACTCGCTTTGTCGAACATGTCAGGTTTTGGTGCATAATGAACACGCATAATCGTATGTTTAAAGTCATTTTAAGCTATTCATTATTTATTTGAAATTTTTTTTTTTTTTTCATTTTGGAAAATTGTTTGAATGTGAGAAGCTCTTCTAGAAGATAATTGACTGAGAGGCGACTGCCATTTTATTTTCCCCATCGAACACCATTCTGAAATTTTTATATAATGTACAGAAAAGTTAGTAGATTACTAATCCACTGGTCTGCCGTGGAAAAAATGGACGAAACGGTACAAAAATCGTATTCAACAAAATTCGATCGCTAAATTTGTCCTAGCTTGCCAAATGTGAATACGTCTTTTCGTCTGGTAACCCGCTACACTTTCATTTTCAATTAGGAAGGACGCCGATGATTTTTGATCTCTGGCTCGGAAAATTTGCATATTTGAAAAGTAAGCCAAATCAGTGACGACATAGTTATTGCCAACTTGGCTCACTTTTAAAAGATGCCGTGGCCAGATATCTGAATCGTCTGCAACCTTCTTATAAGTGAAAATTCAGGAACGATGGGTTACCAAATAAAAAAGAATGCTCATTATTTGGCTAGTCATTGCATATTTGGCAATCGGATTTAGTTCAACTCTTTCAAAGTCGATTTTTGACCAGTTTCGGCCATTTTTGCTATGGCAGACCAGTGGATTCGTAATCTACTCACTTCTCTCTACATTCTATATAGAAATTTTGAATGATGTTCGATGGAGAACCTAAACTTGCAGTTTACCCGAATATTCTGTGCTCGAATTCAAGGACGAAGAAAGGATTCTTGTGAAGTGCTCATATTGCACGTATCTATTAATAAAGAAGTTCTTTTTTTGATAAAGAGGAGTCTCGACAGCACATGGCTCGATAATGTTGCGTGAAGTTTTGGAGAATTGAATTTTCGACGCTCATAAATCTCAGATTGTTCGCCTTCGGGGCTGTTGGAGGAGCGTAATAAAAAGGGAGGAAAATGTCATCATCGATCTAGAAAGTGTTCATAAAAGTGACAGCATTTCTTTTGTCCTCTTAGGTGAAGAAACGCTTTAAACGAAATTCGCTTTGTATTGAAACTATTACCTGCGAAATGGCTTCAAATCGATATTTTTCTTTTTCCTTAAGTGAAAAAAATATCTCTGGAAATAAATGTGACTTTAGCTATGTTTATTTTTTATTCATCAGTAAAATCATCTTTTCCATGAAATTGTGGCTTTATAATGCGACTTTATATGCTTTTGAAAAACTTTCAGAAAATAAATTTTTTAGCATTTTTTATCTATTCAGATGAAAATGGGCTACAGGAAGTCAACCGCCAGTTATTGTTTCTTTTGATTACTACTAATATCATAGTTTTATTTCTTTTGGGGAATGTCATCCTGTAAATGTTTGAAAAATGGAACTTATATTTTGATCACTCATGTATAGCAATACTGGTTGATTTGTACGCTCAATGACCAATTTCTCTGCATAATAACGGCAAATCAGGCCGGGACCCACAGCTTAGCGAGGATTCCGAACCACAACAAACAACCACGCCTAGCCAAGGACTTGAACCCAGCACCTTTGCAAGCGAATGTTAATCACACCAGGCTGGCACTCAGCAGTAACTGGTGCTGAAAATTGTCTAAAAATGGTCTTTACTGATGTTAACACAGATTCTGTCCGTGTGCTGCTTCATAAAAAGTCAATGTAGTCAATAAAATTGACCGAAACTTGATTGAAATGGTATTGAACATGAAGGACATTGATTAGTTACTAAACAACAAGTGAATTATTTCTTTTGCGACTGGATATTTAAGTTTAGTAGTGAAAGAAATATTTTCCTATCTTTAAATAAAATACAACATTGGACGTAGGAATAGATTGAATTTTTCTGCTGCCTATTGGGAAGCCTCATGTCCTGAAATAAGTTTATAGATACATAATCTTATTCCTTTTTTTTTTCCCCTTCTTTTTTTGTAGAAAACTTATTCCAATAAGTTTTTCTTTCTTTAGTTCTACATCAAAAGCAGGTGGTATACGACCAAGAACAAGTTAAATATAAAAATGTATTTTCAAAACTGTAGTTTTGCGTCATTTTTTACCCTTTTGGAAAAAAAAAATATTTTCCCATTTTCTAAAGCTATTTGGAATTTCTTATTCAAGTAAATTTCTTCTGAGAAACTATTTTTTTTATGTTTTGTTTAAAGAATTGCGACTGTATTTTTTCTTTTTTACTTCGCATTAGTTATTTATATTAAGTAAGGAAAGAATAATAGAGAAAATGATCTGGAAACGGGTTTTTAAAATTGATTCTTTCTGAGTATAAACGGGATTTAGTTGTTCCCTATTAAACTTCCTCTTGAAAAATAATACCTAAATTCGTTATTTAACAATTTGGGGCTCTTGCTTTATTTACCTTTTCTTATCGGAATAATGAGTACTATACAGTTCAGCCAAGTAATTTTATTTCTTTTCATCGTATGTTCAGTTATTTTTATTCTTTTATTTTTGCTCTGTTTTACACTTCTTTAAAATAAATTTGTCATTTTGTGTGTAACTTACTCTGAAATGAAGACTTCTTTCACACACCAAGTGTGTTTTAAACTTTTCCTTTTCATAATTAAAAATGTATTTTAAAGATAACGTTTAATTTTTTTTAAGGAGCGCTGAAGCTATATTATGAGAAACCACCTAATAGGAATACGAATACAATTTGTAAACGAGAAACTTATGCAAATAGTTATTAAAAAAATACGACTAATATACTAATTTATAATCGAACATGCCTAACAAAAGAAATATTCTAAATTTAAATTTGAAATCAACTCAAAGATTTCTGCTTTCGCTTTACCCTGAGGCTATTTACATGCGGGTTTATTGTACCGCTATTATTTACAAAGAATCATTAAATAAGAATTAGACATATGCTTTATCAATATAGTTTTCAAAACTTATTTAAAATTCAAAAAAGATAAGGTGGGGAAAATGAATGGAAAGTTTGAAATTTGAATGATACGATTTAGCATCTCTGAGTGACCATTGTTGGAACAAAACTAAGGACGAATAAACAGCCCCCATCTAATCTCCACAATAATAAGGAACGACAATTCCCCTTTCTGTGTGTTGTTGTCAGAAGGACATGTCCTCCTGATAAAAACCGTCCTCCTGATGAGTTGTACTCCTTCGAGCAGAAGATTAGCAGAACCTCCGTTTGTGTGACATTTGACCGAACATCATTCTTTTCCTGATGGTCAAGGTGCCCACATCGGAACATTTAGCGCTCTCTTTTACTTCAGACAGCTTTGTTTTTATACACGTATTCTGAGTTTATATGCATTCATTTCTTATTTATGACATTGTTTAAGTGTTTTAATCACCACTTCACATTTTTCCCGATTGGTTCCCATTTTTTAAATCCTTTTTATTAACTTCGATTTTGTGTGTGGGTGGGTGGTTGTCTGGGCATGTCGATGGAAGGCAAATCTGCGGGCACTAATTAATCCCCTTCCCAACATCATATCGGGTGGAAACTTGGCAGATAGATTCGAAGTCGATGACAATGCATTTGATCAAATTTTGACGGCTGCCACTGTCACTATAAAAGGTCGATTTTACGGAATACTAATAAACTAACTTACCATCATCCAATCGCGCTGAAATAGGATTTAATCTATCAATGAAGAATATCTTTCCTCTGTTGCTAAAATTGTTTTAATAAATAAAAAATAATAATAAAAATTAAATAATAAAATTGTTTTAATTAGAATAAATAAAATGTATTTGGTTGTGAGTTCATAAATTCACGTTCATTTTTAATGAATAAATTTTGAAAAGTAGTTTACTGCATATTTTGTTGATAGAGGTGTTTTTATTATACAAATTTAGATGGCCAATACCAAGCACACGCTGGCAACGGAAACGGCGCTTTGTTAATGAATATAAAAATTGGTAAAGCATTTAAAGAATGTATACTAAACAGACATTTATGGCTTATATTATTTGCATACGTATTTGTCTTATTTCGATCCTATTCTTTTGCTTTTCACCACTTCTGTTATCCTAACCTAAATAATTTTATTGTTCTCTGACCACGGGATCCAAAAAGGAAATTATTTACGACCCTTACCATGTGTGAAATTATTGCAAGCCAAAAATGTCTAAAAAGATAAACTGTCTTATACTTGAAAGTATACAATTAAAATAGTAATTGTAGTTTCTATTTTCATTGTATGTTTCAAGTATAAGGCAGTTTATCTGTTTAGACATTTTTGGAGAGATCACAATGTCCCAGCTGAAGTTTACAATAACTTTAGTGGTGGGGCATAGAAGTGCAGCAATACTTTCATTTATGGTACTCATGCTTGCAATAATTACGGTGATGGTCGTAAATAATTTCATTTTTGACACCGGAACTTACGATAATTACATGCATGGCATACACAATAATCTCATTTCTGGTGAAACTTCAACTTATCATATTAAGAATTCAAATTAGTATAATACTAGCTGTGTGGCCCCATCGCTGCTGGGGACTTGTTGAAGGACATCTATCAGTTCTGTGTTACATAGACACGGAATTTCTTTGGATTTATTGTTGTTGGTGATCAGCTTCCAATGTACGGTAACAGATACAGGTTTTCGTTCATTTTGTATTAGCGTACTTGGTCATTCTCCAGTCGATGCTGTTTTTGCTGCGGTGATGCCCTACTTCTCTTAGCGGCATATGCTCTATACTTAGCATCTATATTGGTTCTTCTCTTTGGCTGCATATTAGCAAATGTGGAAATGATTTGAAAGTTTTCAGGGAATTTCAATAATCTTCGAAGAATCTGCAATTGAGGCTGCAAGTGATGAAGTCAAATTGAGTCTAAGTAATCCGTTTCTATGCTAGATTCTATATATGTTTTGACTAACTCTCAGCAAATAAAGTTAGATACATAATTTAAATTAATCCAGCCAGAAAAATTTGACCATTTAAAATTGTGTATATTTTTTTTAACATGTACAAAGCACCGGTAAACCTACTCAACAAAATATGCTAGGTGTGTACGAAGTGCAGCTCTAGCCTCTGTTTTAAACATAATCAAGAACATATATTGTATCAATTTCTTAATTTTTGTTTTAAAATAAAACAAAATCTGTACTAAGAAAGAAATTAGCAGGCATTGAAACGATACCGTTAGCTACCAAATTGTTCACCAAAGGAAAAATTATCGCCAAGTGACAGGGATATAATGTAATTGTACCAATATTGGTCAACGCGGTGCCACACGACGCAACTAATGATTTACGTAGGTGTTTCACATTAGAAGGCCTTCTTACATTTGATCTTGTAATGAACACATTACGGGAAAAAAAATAGATTTATTAAGTTGACCAAAAGCCGACTGAAAACAACCCATAACGGCACGAAAGTAAAGTGGTAAATTATGTTGGTAAACGAACTTTTAGATGTTAGATAATATATATGATAACTATAATGCAAAATATATTTGCTAATAAATGACAAAGGAATTTAACGAATTTATTTTGTTTAAATGTTAATACTCGTTAAATAAATTAAAATTTTAATACCCGCTGAGCACAATGCATATTTGACGACAACACAAAATGTAAACAAAAACAGGTCGAATTTAAAACGTAGAAAAACTAAACGATGCATAAAAAATAATGCTTTAAAACCGCACATGCGCAGAAGTTTTTTTACGGTATCGACTGCCAATAAATATATTGAAATATTACAATAAATTTCGAACCGCTTGTAGAACAGACAATTGTAATACATAAAAATAAGGGGGACACATTAAAATAACTTTTGAATGTATTCTAATGTAATAAAAAAAATTCTTTGTCATTCCAATATTTTTTTTTTTTAATATCATTAAATTTTAATGAAAGCAACTTTTAATCGATTTTAAAAGTTGTTCTGTACAATCTCCGTGTACTAAAGCTTCTATGTACCAAATTTCGTACCTCTAGGTGCAAAACTGTGGATTTGCATAAGGTTCAGAAGTACAGACAACTTACTTTTATACATATAGATTTAACATTGTGGCACAAATGATGCTTGTAATGAATATGTTTATTAACACGGTTACAATAACTGCAGTTTTGATAATATAATATTTATGCAATAAAATAATATTTATGGCATAAATGGCAAAACGAGCCTAAGTGAAAAGGATATTATCAAAAATTAAATTAATTAACTTCTATAGTTAAACGCTCGAAGACTAATACCAAATATTTGATTATAATTACACACTAACTTCTAGTTCTGGTTCAGCTTGTATTCCTTCATTTAATCTCTGAAAGAAAACCATTTTAGGAAAACATTAAAAATGAAATTATCACTTAAGACAGAATGCATAAACCGCAAATGAACCATTATCTCAACAACACTATCCTCTTCCACTAACAATCCCTTGGCGACTCTGGATGGCGCCACGGATGACTAAAGCTATCGCCAAAGAAAAGTGCACGTACAGAAGGAAAAAGAAATTCTCCCAAGGAAGATGTAGAAAAGAAGAGAAAAACGGGTCATCTGTCTTTTCTCATTATCTGTCTGATAATCTCTTCTCTGGCCGACATGTTCCCCGACTTCACTCTTTTGTCCTGTCACCTTCTCTCACATTATTAGCAGGAGGTGTACGGAGAGAGGATGACGATGGCTCGTAACTCTTTTCCGCCACTCTCATACATCAGAGCACTCGAGAGGGCATGAGTTTCATTTTCGCTGTTCTGTATTATGATTTTAAAAATGAGTAGACACGACTGCGATCGAGACAAATAGATCGATGACCCACTTTTAACGGGTTGACTGGCAATTACGAGATATCTAGTAGGTTGTTTACCGTCCAGGACACCTATTACGAGTTATCTCGTCCCTTCATAACTTGCCATATTTGTACAGCTACGAGAAAACTCGTAGCATAACAGTGCAAATTTATATGAATAGATGGCCTCAGAAGAGAATGAAAAGTCAGGTTTGGCTTAAATGAACAGAAAATACAATTATACGAAGTTCATTCAAAAAGAAAAAGTTTATAAAGGAAATAAATTTTTATGTTTTGTGATAATTTATAAAACAATCTTCCAAACAAAGTGTTGACCTCTCATGGAAATTGTGAACTGGAATCTTACAAAATTCCTTGGCAGTCAACGTATTAAGAGATTTTAGTTTCTCAATTTAAAGACAAGTGTGTGATCTTTGAGAGATACACTATCTATAAAATTTCAATTTCAAAATTTTTGAGAGAAGCGACATTTCGCTTGAAAAGTTTTTATACTAATCATTAGAAGGTTGACTTTCAGAAAAATCGGCTGCAAATTGTGTAAAGAATAACGGTTTTTTAAGTGGAAGTCCTTGTAAAGATCGTTTCCTAAACTCGCTATGTTACAGTCTTCTAACCCAGTGCATTTATAAACTACTTTCAATTATCAAGGTTATGACACAATATAAATTATAATCAAGGTTATGACACAATATAAATTATAATCAAGTTTATGACACAATATAAATTATAATCAAGGTTATGACCTTGACAAAGTTATAATCTTGATTATAATCAAGGTTATGACACAATATTTTCTCAATATTGTGTCATAACCTTGAAATTTAGTTAATAGGTGCGAAAAAGATAGCTTAATGAAATGACTTAAATTGTTTTCATTTAGTATTGATTTATTATAAAAGAAAATTAAAATAAAAAAAGACAAAATCAGGTGAACCACTGCATGTGCATTGACGTAAGATTTTCAATTATATTAGACGCTATTTTTGAGTTTTTAATTTTTGTCATTTCATGAAGGTGATAATTTTCGTACCAAATATTAATGTCTTATATAAAGTAGTTTCTAAATGCACAGGTCTATAAGATTGCAACCTAGCGAGTATAGGGAATGATTATTACTAGGACTCTCTCTTCAGCATAAAGCTCATTGCTCCAGAGTTTGGTATTGCTTCATATCTCATATTGTCTTCAAAGTTTTTCAGGGAAATACTAATGAGAGATATAATTTATTGAACCAAAAGCAATTTTATTCTAATGTCTGCTCATTTTAAATGTGATGAGATAATTTAAATGTAATTTCATGAAAGTATTTATTTGGGGTTTATTTTTGGGGGGATCTCTACGATTTGGAAGATCCTAAGCCCGAAAAAGGGGTTTTTAGAAAATGGTGTGTGTGTTAGCTGGATGACTCCAAAAAGGTTGTTGTATGATTTTCTTCGTTAAAGTACTAGTCAGTGCTAGAATTGAGGGTAGACACGGGGTGACTCATCCCCCCGACTTTTCAAGGAAATACCTATGCTTCCCCCCCCCCCCCACTTCTAAAACTATTGAATTCCATCCCCCTACTTCGAAAACTATTCAAACCACTCAATACTGAAGAAAAATATCATTAACCTTTATATGTAGTGACACCGAGAAAAAATTATTTAAAGTTTTTAAATCTAAAAGAAAAAACACTATTTATGGTATGTACATCATACTATTATTAAAATATATTATACTTCTTTGTATAAAGTTATAATTATTTTTATGAACAAATACATAAGTCTTGGTCAACTTTTAACTTTAGAGGAACTTTCTTTTAAGTTAAATTTCGATTCTTGATTCATATAAAGACAAGCTATTTAGAAAAAAAGAATACACTTAAGAGCTCTCTATTAATTTAATTTTTTGAAAGTCGGCACATTTAGAAGCACTATTTAAATTTAAATAAACAGTTATGTATATATTGTCTAATTATTACTTAACTTTATCTTTTACTTCTAAATAAAATACAAAGTTGCAGAATATACATTAACCTTTAACTGCTGTGGTTAAGTGGTTTGAGGTTTTTGGTGCAAGAGCAACACATGGTCTATCTTGCGTCAAATAAATTGGTAAACATCAATTTAAAGTTTAAGAAACATAGTATCAGAAAAATTTATATATAAGTCAAAGATGAGATAGTTTAGGGGGTGGAAACATTCCACAAAAAATGACTTGCGGTCTGTCAGACCGCTTACAGCAGTTGAGGGTTAACATAATAATAAATTCTGGACCCTTGTTGAATGTCAGTGTTAGGAAGTATAAATTATTTCCTTACTAGTTAATATTATTATTATAAGATAAGAAATTATAAATTTAACGTTGGGGGAGAGACTTGTCACCGGGCATTCCCCCACTTCTAACACTGGTACTAGTCAATGGTACGCATAAGACATAGGGTTTCCATCAAAATCACTCATGGAAAGACATTATCTGCCTTTGAAAACTGTATTTTTCTCAGAATTTGTTAAAGCCTACCAAGTGGTATAGTGGTTAGCGTGCTAGCTTCTAGACCACGAGGTTGCGGTTTCGAGTCCCGTGTTAGGCATGGGTGTTTGTAAATGTATGTTGGTTTGTCTAATGACGAAATGTTTCAGCGCATTATAGCCCTCGTGTTGCTGACGGCGCCAGATAATCTGAATACAACCAACCAGAATTTGTTAAAAAAGGGCTCTGCGCATTTTGATAAAATCTTTCCAGTAATGTATTATCAACATTTTTACCCATGAAATTTCCATAAAAATCCGGTTTAAAAACAGGCAAAACGAACGTCGCACTATGAGTGAAGTCTATCCAATTGTTGACGAATAATAACAATGGGTTAAAGAATTTAAAATATTTTTTCTAGTTAAAAAAACTATCGCTTATGTGTTTCAATCGAAATATATTAAATATTTTTCGGATGATTTAATATAATTTTGCAGAAAAGTAGTAAAAATTGATGTAAAATTTATTATCATTAAAATTAAATTCTTATCTTTATTTTTTTTTTTTTACATCTCTACACTAAGACTGTCCACTACTGGAACACTTATCGTGTAATTTTTTAGTTTGAAGATATTGTTTAGTGTTCCGTAGTGTTTTTGTAGCGTTAACGCAAAATTTTAATATTGAATTTTAATTTCTAATGATTTTCGTTTTTGAAATGCACATTCGAAAATTGTTTAAACCCAAGTGGAATGGAAATCAAACGTTATCTCAAAAGTGAATACATAATGTTACAGTCTCGTGATTCGGGATGACAATTCAAACATGTATTAAATTGAAAAAACAGTTTTAAAATAAAATTTTACACAAAATACCGCATAATGAAACAGCAATTATTCCTTTTTCATTCATGAAGAAATACGGATGAATTGTGAAGAACAATAAGAGTTTTTATCTTAGGAAAATCACTTGTTTAAGTACTGATTGTTCTCCACCGTGACGTCACAAAAAGTGCCAATAATTACAGGACCAGCCTCTATTTTGTCTGGTAACCCTACTGCGAGGGAAAGATGAGCAAATTTAATCCTCGACATCGAAAATGTGGAAAGTGTCATGCTAGAATGGCGCACTCTGCTTTTTTTTTTATTTTGTTTGGGGAGGATAACACGTTAGCATTTATCTCAATTAATTATGCGTTTGGAGGGACTTACGAGCTCTTAAGTTAAAAGCGCCTTTTGGCAGACCCCTATCTAGTAAACGAAGAACTTTAGTACTTAATGAAAGTTTGCTTGTCGAAAGTTTTAATTTTCTACTCTATAAATAAAAATCAATTTACTATATTGTTATTGTAAACTCCAAAAATTTTCGTGAGCTTTTCATGGTAATGTAGGTTATTAGGTTGGTTGGTTGAGGTTTTATGGCGCAAGGGCTTCACTAGGGCCATG
Organism: Linyphia triangularis; assembly: GCA_963978545.1. NCBI lineage: Eukaryota > Metazoa > Arthropoda > Arachnida > Araneae > Linyphiidae > Linyphia > Linyphia triangularis. Next base: position 95,699,647 of record OZ021727.1, read on the forward strand.
CTGCGCCGTAGGTTGTTAATGTTAAATAATATTACCCATAAAAGAGTTTCTAATATAAATCGTTTATATACATTGCCAATTTTTATATTTATTAACAAAGTGCCACTTCTGTTGTTAGCGTGTGCTTGGTGTTGGCATCTAATTAAAAAATCAAAAAAAAAAAACTCTATCAGTAAAATATGCGGTAAACTACTTTTCAAAATTTGTTCATTAAGAATCAATAGAAATTTATACACTCCCATCCAAATATCTTTTATTTTTTCTGAATAAAAAAAAATATTATATATTTATTAAAACAATTTTGGCAACGGGAAAGAGTTTCTTCAATGATTGGTTAAATGCTATTTCAGTTTGATTGTATGACGTAAAATTGGTATCCATAAAAGTGATCTTTTAGTAACAGTGACAGCCGCCAAAATTTGATTGAATACATTGCCATCGAATCTATCTGTCAAGTTTCAGCCCGAGTGAACGACGACTAGGTCCTCCGCAGATTCGCCCGTCATTGACATACACAGCTATGTACAAAATCGAAGTTAATATAAAGGATTTAAAAATGGATTCTACTTCAAATAAAATAATGTAGTTACATTGAGGTGCTTGTAATGAGTTTCTTTTTGAGTGGGCTGAATATGATGAGAAATTCAATACGAAATTGTCGTGGACACCTATTATGAGAGTGAATGTGTATTTTAACTCTTGTAAATGGAGCCAATTTTTTCCATAAAATATATTTTCTCTACAAACAGTCGTAAAATATTTTCGTTTTCAAATTTTATGAAATCTCTTCTTTAGTTAGGAGTTGAGTTAGGTTACTGTTTAGTAAATTTAGTATTTTTGTCTAACGAAAAGTACTTTTCATTATTGAACCTATTTTTCAACAGAAAATAGTTAAAAATATATTTCTATCCACATAAACGGAATTTCATGCATTTTTTTTTACCAAACTATTCATTACTACCTTTTACTGGAGCCTTATCTAAGAGCAGATGGAATGAAAAGTAAATGAAAGTATGTTATTTTCTATCTTTCATATTGGAGTTAAGAAATTTGTGTGTATGTAAAGGCTATACTTTTATGCCAAATTTTGCAACGATGTCTTTTTATTTAAAAAAGCTTATAAAACATATTATGCATGTAAAATCCAAATTCAAGTGCAACTAATTATTCCTAATCCTTGGTTTTGATTTTTTTTATCTACGTGTGTTGTACAGACGAAACTTGCGTTACTAGTGCAGTCAAACCCCGTTAATGTGAAATTTTACATGAAATCCCGTTTAACGCAAAGTAAAAGCAGTTATCCGTACTTAAAATTTAACGTTAATTTATTCGTTTAACATGAAATTCCGGTTTACGTGAACAATTTCGGCGGCCCCATCGATTTCGAGTTAACGAGGTTTTACTGTCGATGACTCATTTATTAACAAAATACGATGTAAGCGCGTTCAAATCATCGATATAGATGGTTCAAATATGTTAGAAATGTAACTATTTATGTACTTTATTTTATAAATGCTGCAGTGCCATTGATAACGTTCGTGTCCCCTCGCACTCATTTCCGCAAATGATGACGCAATTAGTACCAAATACAGTTTTGATGAGAACTCTCTCAATTAAGAGCGCATTTCATTTCGGAGGCACACTTGTCACAACTCAGTTTCGGTTTGTTACTGCAATTAAATGCTCCAGTTGTTTGTCATCTTTTGGGGCCTCTTAAGGAATTTACTCAACTCCACATGAATATTGCTGCGTTGAACGAAAGATTTGAAGCCAAAGCAGATCAAAACTTGCAGACATTTATTCCAATATAATTCTTCACAGATTCTCTAACAGCTCCAGAACTTCTCGTTCTAGTAGACACAATACAGCTCTTTTAACAACAATCGAGCACAAAACCGCAATTAAAAACTTGACAGCACAACTGCTAAATCGCCGCAAAAGACAATGCAATACAGTTCGCTTTAGAACTACTCGGAATGCTCACTGAGACTCAATAATTCCAGTCAACTAACGGACTCAGCTAACAACCAACTCAGTGACTCAAAATCAATCAACTACTCCATCACCCGCTCTCCTGAGCTTTTTATAGGGGAGGTGAACTTTCTTGAAATTTCTAGAGATAGACATTTGGAGAACTTTCCAGATTGTAGTCGAAAAGTCCTATATACATGTACATGGGATACATATACCGAAAATGTCGCCAAATTTGGCGACATTTGGCGATTTCTCGCCAAATTTGGCTACAAAAATTAGTCGCCAAAACCGTCACCAATTTGGCGAGATTGCCATTACCATAATGTTAAATGCCCTGCTCCTTAAAACTCGCTTCCCAGAGTTACCTCTGTAAAACCCGTTATCAAGCATCAAGAGACTCATTGCAGGGAAAAAAAACTAAAGACGAACTATTGCACTGCCTTATGCAAAATGTACATAAATTTTCCTATTTACAAAATTAACACTACGAAATATTTTCAAATGTACCAAAATTCGTAGCAATATGATGTGTTCAAATTCGGATGTTATTTTCATCACTAAGTGCCCTGAAATTGTCACTTATCGGGTGTGTGTTTGTGGAGTGAGGTGCTAGTTTAGGTGTCGATATTTTCAATAAACGATTTCGAAATTATAAGACGCATTTCCAGTGTTGAGTACTGAATTGACAACTTAAAAATCGTACATTTATTTAAATTTGTTTTATTTACTTTGTGGAAAACTCCCTACCTTTGCAATCCGAGTCGTAAACGTAGTGTTAAGTCTCGATGTTTTCTTACAAGTACTTTTAACACACGACAAATGTCGCAGATTTCTGTTTTGTCTGCTTAAACTTTGACTATTTTTAATCATTTTGAATAAAATCTTTGCGTCGTTGTATTAAATTTCCAGGTGTCAGTCATCTTTAACATACTATTTTGGATTTTACAGCAAACAGGTATGTTAGATCACAATATAACCCATATAGCATGCAAACTGGCAGAAAACCTAAACACAGAATTCCATTTCCTACAGAATCTGTTATTAAGCATATACCATAGAGGGAACAAGTGGTTTAATTTACAATAAGAGTTAAGCTGATCACTGACTGACTGACTCTGTAACGCTTAAGTGAAAGAATTTCAACCGATCATTGTTAAAACTCTTTCCTGCGGCCAAAGTTGTTTGATCAGAATAAATAAAAGATAATTTGACTTGAACGCATAAATTCACATTCCTTTTCTATAAATACATTCTTAAACGTAGTTTGACGTAAGGGATTGTTGTAAGTTTTTTTTTTAATAAATTTAAATGTAAACTCCAAGCACACGCTGAAAAAGGAATCAGCGCGATTTTAATGAATTGGAAGAGAGTAGATTTGATGGATGGAAATTCCTGGCCACTAGAAATTTCGAAAACCCACCTCCTCCTTTTTTTACCGCTTGAAGGGTCTTTAGCTCATCACAACTCAAACTCAAAGTGGACTGTATGTTTACTTTTAATTAAGCATAATTTTGGCTATCAACTAAACCAATTTAAACAGATATTTTTTTTCTTTTCTATTTGACTCTTAACTAATTCAGATTTTCGGAAACAGAATTTCACTCAGTTGTTTTGTAAGTAAGGTGTTTTAAATCGAAAGTTCGGGATCAAGGGAGAGGGGGCATGCTTATAAATGCCAAATAAAGCCGGAAGTGCAGTCATTTGAGCTTTGGCAACGTCGCGCACTTCAGCTTTAGTCTTTAATAACTATAGTCTCGGAGAACGGAAAGCAAGAAAACGAGCAATTATAAAATTATTTTTGTCTAAAAAGTATTTGAGCCATATAATTTTTTTCTAAAACTTATCTGTTATCTTTTTTCTTCTTCTGAAGTTGCCGTACACCCCCCTTCCCTCACACCTCCTCCTTTTCTCTCTATCTGTACCGGCTCTGTAAATTATAATATGCATTGAAATGTTTTATCGTTTTAGTGGTCATTTAAAATAAGAAATGATACTTAGACAACATCTGTTCCAAATTTGTTGAGTTTCCCGCTTCTTCTTTTTTTTTAAAATGATATTGACCACCTTCCAATAGGACGTTTATCATCCCCTTCTCTCCCAAATGTTACGCGCTCAAAAAGGAACTTTTCCAGAGTTCCACCCAATCCATTTTCTCGCTCTACTCCCCAAAATTCGCTTTTATTTTCTCGCTAAATGTTCCCTCTCGAATCCGTAACTCTATCCGTTCATCCGGTTAATTCCGGCCCGCCAGTGCATCGCGTACAAAGCGCTAAAATACGATTCAGAAAAAGATGTGCTCACTTCTTCAAAGGTAGCAGGCGAAGGGAGCAAAGTTATCTGAGAGCTAGACTTTGGCTAAACATCGTTTTAAAAGTCATTAAGAAATGACTTCTAGGACATCTTTCAAGAAGAAACTTTTCCCCTTTTTTTAAATCCTTTATATTAACTTCGATTTTGTATGTGTGTCGATGGGAGGCAAATCTGCGGACGCCTAATTAACCCCCTTGCCGTCATCCAATCTGGCTGAAACTTGACAAATAGAATCAATGTCGATGACAATGTATTCTATCAAATTTTAGCACTAAAATATAACTTTTACGAAATACTAATAAAGCAACTTGTCGTCATCTAGTCGCGTTAAAATAACATTGAATGGACCATTATTGAAACTCTTTCCTCTTAGATGCAAATACCAAGCACACGCTGTTTACAGAATCAACGTTGTGTTAACGAATATAAAAATTGGCATTGCATATAAAAGATTTATATTAAAATCTTTGTTTTCATGGGTTATATTATTTCTGATGGAAGAAACCACCCGGAAAACAACCACCAGGCCGTCGAACTCTATTAAAGTGCATGGAAATCTTGAACGATATTAATATTCTTCATCGCAATCGCCTAGTCTTTTTAATCTTTGTATATCTTTTGTATGCGTAAAAATAATAGTTAAAATACTAAAATATATATATATATATATATATATGTATCAAAGTGTTTGGCCGTAATCTCAATTATGGGATGTTGATTCCATCTTCCAAACATTAAGCTTCTCTTCGTTTCGTTCAATCACTTCTTTATGACATCATGATCTCACCTTATTGAAAATGAGCACGCGTTATGCAAACAATATTTTAGCACCTTGTGTTCCGTATTTATCTGAGAAGGAGTAGGGATTAGGGCTCCAATTTCCTTCTTGATTCGAAAGCAGTTCGGATTCGCTTCATTTTGCATGTTTCAAAATGACTTCGCTCACTGGAGTTGAAGAAACAATTTGCAGCCCAATCAAAGAAGTCGCATGCAACTTCGGAGTATTTTCGTAGAAGATATTCAAGAGGACTCAATTCCCTTATTTTTATTCAAATGCGCACTTGTCTAGATGTTGAGAGGGATTAAAATTCATTTCTAGAGATGTCATTGGGGAGCATGTTAAAGTGCTCTCGCATCATCTGTGCTGCTGTTCAAATCAGAAAGTAATTGTCTTTAAATGTGGTAAATGCAGTAAATCGTGTTGGTCCATTGTATCGGATTTTCTTGTCAGAAAAGCTGCACGAGGGCAACAAAGAATACGAGATTTTCCAAGTGCGCCCGATGACGTATTGAGGAACAGAAAACAGCTCAGTTGGAGAACTCCCAATGACATTAGTAACTACCCATACGTCATCCGACCCATTTACACAATTGTTAGTTCAAGATATGGAGGCCACAATCGATGTAATATACAACATCACGGATTTTAGTCAGGATCAGGTTTTATACTCCTGATCTCCTTTTCACCACCCTAAGTGCCAAAAGGTAGAGAAGATGGAATTGTAAAATTGCAATGATATCGCAAACAAATACTAAAAGTTCATCAAATTTGAACGAGAAACTATCTGCTTTAGTGTTTGTGTACTTGACTATAAAAGTGAAAATTGCCATATGTTCTGTTTTATACATTAGATTAGGGGGCTTCACCTCCTGCTCGCAAGCTCACCAAACCCCAAACACGTTCACTGTTCTCACATCGGCTTGCTGCGCAATCTCCGAAGAGAGCTTCGCTCCCTTTTCTGCATTCAACTAGCTTGACTGTGTATTGTAATGGACAAAAAGTGAAACAGCTTCGGATCAGTGACACAATTCCTGTGATTTGCTCGTGGATTGCTGCCTATGGTTTGCCTCTCAATCTTCAAGTTGTAAATTTGAAAATAATATAGTTAAAAATTTCAAAAACTAGACAAAAACTGACCACTTGATCCAAACAATTAAAGGTAAATATAAAAATCAGTTCTCTGTATCAAAGTCATGAACAACAACACCCAACATGGTAATTAATGGACAAATTTAAAAACCCTCCAATTTGGCGGAAAATCTTTAATTAATGAGGAAATCGCCAAACGCTCCCTCAAAAAATTTGAATTGCAAAAATTTAACAATTGGCGAGACTTCCGCTACGACAAAAAAGTAGGAGGTTTAGCTCTTAGGCAAAGGCACGCGCAATCAAAAAATCATTTTGGACCAGAGAGGTCTTTCATATATTTTACAGCGGAAGCAAAATATTTTTACTTTCAATTACCCATATGTATAGGGTAATGAAAGTTTAGCATTCGGTCACAAAAAAAAAAAAAAAAAAAAAAAAAAAAAAAAAAAAAAAAAAAAAAAAAAAAAAAAAAAAAAATCGATTTTTTTTTTGAGAAGGGGGGGGGGGCATTTCTACACGTTTAGGAAAATCCTGATTTCTAAAAAGTGATCTAGAAAAAAATGTGTGTGTGTGTCTGTGGTCAACATAACTCCCGAACAAATTGACCTACGATGTTCAAATTTGGTATGCGGGTTGGTGGTGGCCATGGGACCAACCATTAAGGTTTTTGTGAAAATCGCGCATTTGCATTAGGTAACTGCCATTGAAAAAATCATGTTTTTCAATAATTGCTAAAAAACGGCTCTAACGATTTTGATAAAAATCACTGTGGTAATGCCTCTTAAGGTGTTCTAAGCATTTACACCTCCAAAATTCATGTAAAAATGCCTTAATGGCGTAAAAAGTTGAAAAAGGAATGCTTTTAACTCAGAGTTCTCTTTCCTTGAGCATTATCTCATCAACGATCGTTTTTTCTTCTCCTCTCAGTTTCGCATATCATATAAGGATTATCAAAAAGTATATCGCCAAAATCCCCATGACCCATACAAGAATTATTGTAAAAAATATCGACAAACTGGTAATTTATTCTAAATGAAGGATGAAAATATACAAATGGTAAATGACACAAATCCACTTCAGTATTATAGTGTAATTGAAAGTTGTGCGATGTTCCACACCCCTAGTTTTATTTGTTTGTTTTTTTGTCCTAGGAATCCTAAAATACTTGAATTTAGGAAGTATCAAATATTTCTCTTTATTTCTAAGGCAGGCAAAGTGGTAAATAGGGAAACCTCTCGGTGCGTGCTTTCCACAAAGTTAACACGCTATCTTTTCAAACCATCATAGATGTGAAAGATGTGAATTTCAAGACAAAATAATTCGGACAGTGCTTCACTTTCTCTCCTGACTTCCATGTGTGAGTATTGTAAACTTTACTTTTGAGGCTTTAGGTGAACGAAGGAAAGATACTCGAAGAATGAATCTTTTTTCTAAAAATTGAAAAAAAAAAAAAACCCAGCTCTACATTGATTCATCACATGTTTAAAAGAGATGCTAACTTTTCCATTTCAGAAGTATGTGGGATAAGAGTAGGGTGAATCGCTTGACATATGCTCTTTCTTCTAATGTACAAAATAAATTAAAGCTGTATAAGATTTTTCAGCCGCTTACAATGGATGAAAATGTTCCATTAAATGAAAGATTCTTGACCGTGGTACTCTTTTCAGTTATATGAAATCGCCGCAAGCTGTTTAAGTTCATCAACTTCGAACCGATTATTTGTCGTCTCTTGCAAAAATATACCTCGTGTATTTGGAAGGATCTTTCATTCCGTATTTTAATTCCGAGATCCAATGAATGGCGGAGTAGACGCGTAGTCAGGGAAATGGGGATACACCCCAACCCCCTTCCCCCTTCTCCCCGAATATGTATATTTTTAACTTTTAAATGACAGGGACGTCTTGTTGCAAGTAAAAGTTTTACCTCAGAAAAAGCAGAAGCAAAATTAAAAATTGTATATATTTTGAGAAGGGGGCTCTGGGGGGGGGGGGGGGAGGCAAAGGGAATATGGGATACATCGCAAGCGCGTAGCCAGGGGGGGATTTGAAGATATGAGAATATATCCTCTTCCCGAACATATATTTTAACTTTTAAGAAATATGGGTGTCTTGTTGCAAGTAACCTCAGAAAAAGCAGTAGCAGATTAAATTTATACATTCTCTGGGAAGGGAGGAATATATCGATGGCGCTCAGCCAGGGTTGGGGGGGGGGGATATATTACCTCTTCGAACATATATTTTAACTTTTAAGAAGTTAGGTATGTCTTGTTGCAAGTAATACTAACGTGTTTTTTTTTTTTTTTTTTTTTTTTTTTTTTTGAAGAAATAGACATGTAGCAAATTAAACAAATATATCTGTATTTTCGGGGAGGAGGATATATCGCAGGGGCGTTGCCACTGGTCGGGGGGGGGGTATGGAGATACATGACCCCATCGCCAAAAATTTGTTTTAACTTTTAAGAAGTAAGAATTTCTTTCAGCTTTCCAAAAAACCTCGAGAGTTAGATTTTGCATTAGAAATTATGAGTAAAAATATGTGCTTAAAACTTTTTGCAAATTTTGCACGTGAAAGTTAATAAAATTTAGATTTTTATCTACTAAGAAATTATATGTTTTCAATAGTTTCATAGATTTATTAATTAATTAATGAAGTCTATTTTATTTAAGAGTATAAGCAACAATTATTTTATATATCACTATTAGAATTGATTTCTGAATCACGAAAAAAAAAAAAAAAAAACGTGGTTACACCCAGCTTTTTTGCACGTGTTTCTGAATATGTTGTGAGATTTAATTCAATTTATGGTTTTTCCAAGTCTTTTCAAGATTAAAAAGAAAGCCTTATATGAATCATTAAAATGTGAATAAGTATAAAATAGCGTTGAGAATACTTTTCAATTAGCTATTGCGAATGAATAGCTTTGATATTTCAAGAACATTTCTGCAGCTTCTATTCTGAAAGTTTCTTATAATTAGCTTTCTATTTAAACTCTGAATGGTTTTTAACGCATTTATCAAAATTCATTCGTTTATATATAAATGGCATAAATCATCATTTGGATAATGCTATTCATGTGGAAAATTCAGTACAGAAAAATTCCTTATTATTTTTTCAAATTTTTAAAAGTATTTTAGGTATAATGGCTCCTACAGTTTTTATAATTCTATAAAATTCTCAATGTTTACATTTTTTCAAATTATATTTAGATTGTTATTGCGTCTTGTTCAGTATATATAATTTTATAAAATGACTTAATAGTTTTTGTATTATATTTAAAGTTGTCACCTAATTCGAAAACAATTTTTTTTATACTTTTGAAATTTCATGCTTCAAATAAAAATTTGCCATCCAAATTTAAAAATAATTAAATAGATTTAAACGAAGATATTTTATGATACTGTTATTGCCTAAGAATTGAAAAGTAATGTATTGTGGTAATCCTAAAATTAGAATAAACTTCAATAATTAATAGAAACCAAATTATACATTTGAATAAAATTTTTAACAAAACTTTCTAAAAAAATACTTTAGAAATAATGAGATATTTCTAGAAATGATCCAATTTCACTAAATGAAACAATTAATCGAGTATGAAAAATATTCCTTACTTAATTTAAGTAATGAAGAAATACAGTCATATGTAACCGGTTGTCCTTGATATTAAATTCGATAAAAATAAGTTTTAAATTTGTAATTTTTCTCGCTTTTGTAATTGAAGAATAAAAGCATTTCTTTATATAAAGTGTAGAGAACTTTCCTTTTCGTCATCGCAAAATACATTTAAGTATTATTACTAGAGCTTTTAATAAAGAAGAGGATTGAATCATTCTAAATTGTTACATTCTGTGTGAAATGAAAAAGAGTCACTTTTATTTATTCTATTAGTACATGTTTATTAATCAAAGGCAACATAGGCTTTGACATTTCCAAGGCACAGGAACATGAAATTCCGAGAATCGGATTTGGGCCGTCACTAAGAATTTCAATTGGGGGGGGGGGGGGGGCGGTGTTAAACATCCTTTTGCCGACTGAAATCAAGGAAAGGCTAGTATAAAAGTAGAAAATATCAAGTAAGGTATTAATAAATTGTTAAATAATTTTTATTAGTGTACAATTAATGTTTAATTAATTTATAATTAATTTTTAATCATTGTGAATTACTTTGAAGTATGGCATAATTAATATTTAATCAATGTATAATTAATGTTTAATGTGTTTTTTATTTGATTGTAAATTATTTTATTGTATGTGTAATTAATTTTAATTAATGTTTCATTACATTTAAATTACCGTCTAAACAATTTTAAGTTCCATTCCAATTTAATCAATACTCCATTTAAGGTATACATACACGTTGGAATTTTTTTTTTTTTTTTTAATTCTTATGCCAGCATGTCAAATTTTTGTGAGAATTACAAGAGCAAAAAATGTAATGTATTTGCAGTAACAAAAAAATAAAAAAATAAAATATTTATTTAATTAATTGAATTTTAATTCACTAATTAAGGCTTCATTGCAACGATGATAAAATAATACCTAATTAATTTTGAAAAAAAATTCTTACTGGAAATTAAAGACAAGGTACTGACCCAAGCAAAATGTAATGTATAACTTAAATATTTTTTTAAATTTTAACATTTAACATGAAATATAAAAAATAAAAAAAAAATTCCAAAAATAAAAATATTCTAAAATACATAAAAAATCTATTTTCTTACCAAAATTTTTGTAAAGAGCTAGGGCCCGTGCTCTGAAATGTTATCTATATTATACAGTTTAAATTTTAAAATTCAGTTAATTAACTCTTAAGATATCACCGTTGGAGTACATTCACTCAACAATGAAAAGCAGTTCTCCAGAAATTGAGTTCAAAGTTTTCGACAATTTCTTTTTTCCAATTTGTTTTAAACATCAACCTTCACAAAATTGCTTGTAATTAAAAAAAGTATTTTAACTATAAGAAAGTTATTGGTATCATTTTAAAGATAATGAATTGAAAAACATTTTAGAATGAAAAAACAAAAATGCCTGTTTGGGTCAATTTTGCAATTCCCAACGTATATGTATACCTTAATTGGAACTAATTTCCATTCCATTTAATAAATTCTCCCTCTTTCTTCCCGATTAAAGGGGATAATTTTTGGAAGACATTATTTTGGGGAAATTTTTCACTGATAGATATAATTCCACAATCTCAAATCAATTCAGTGAACTGAAAAGGACTTCATTTCAATACAATTTCTTTAAATTTTCAAACTGCAATTTTGAAGAATTGAATAAAAAGTGTAAAAGGTGGGTGGAAATCTCACTTCTATACGGAATTAAATAAATCAAAAATAAACGGTTCAGATTATGGACTTTGGAATTTAGAATTGTATAAACGTTGATCAAACAAATTCCGGCGAACTATTGCTATTACAAAAAAATTACCTACGCGAGGCATTGCGATTTTTATAATAGAAAATATGTTATGGACTTAATAGAAACATGTAGTACTTTGCCCTGGAAATCGAAAAAAAAAAAAAAAATGTGGAAGGAAAGTGATAAAATTTGCAAAGAAAAAAATGTAAAATATAGGTATGAAATTATCAATTCGAACAGAAACCAATAGTCCGGATGATTTCTGAAAGAATTTTTTTAACTCCTTTGTCGGTGGCTAGAGTTCCTTTGGGTCCGTTGCAACAAGTGTTACCAGAACTCACATTTAAAATTGTTAGGTAGGCAATTTTTCACAATGCATTTTGGACATAGCATATTCAATAATGTTTTTAGCAAGGAAATATCAATAGTATATCAAAAATTGAGACTTCTTGCACATCAAGATGTATTAAGGAAGGCACTATATAAAAATATTGGTGGGGGAAAAATAACAGCGTGGTATTAAAAATACTACGTCTGGCAACTCTGGTTGCAACTCCTTTTGAAAATTGAGGAATCGCGTTGGGGCTGCAAATAAAAAGAACGACTTCCCACACCTCTCTTCGTAAATTTGGACTATTGTTTATTTTTGAGTTATAATGGTATTATTTTTATGCATATGGCCAACATGAAAATTTTGAGCCATAAAAAATGTAACGCAACCAAGTCTTCATTGAAAAAAAACCAAAAAAAGTTGGGCATTTTGAACTTCAGATATTATTTTTTCAAATTTAATATGTGTCTTTGGACTAATTTTCTCCATAGTTCAATGTATTTTATACCATTTGAACTCATATAACGTGAATAAGACTTTTCAAAATTTTCTAGACTTATTTATATAAACTAGGGGGCTTCGCCCCCTGCTCGCTAACGCTCGCCAACCCCCAAACGCCTCGCTACGCTCGGATTGAGCGGCTTTGCCGCTCGAATTTGTGGTTAAAACATCTTGCTGCGCTCGAATAGGTTTGCCAGCCATAAAAAATGTAACCAAATTTTTATAAATTTAATGTAAGGCCTAATAGAGAAAACACCCAAATTGCAAGTTTCATAATAGAAAGTTAAATATACTATCCGCCAACATTCTGACTTAAAACTTCATTAGCTATGCTCTTACATTGAAGTCCCAATATCTTTTATTTATTCTGATAAGCCCCCCCCCCCCCGTTAGAGAACGACGTCCAACGCGAGGCATTTTCTGGATAGAAATACTTCAAAATAATAATTACTCTAATACAAAAATGCTTCAGAAAAACAGAAAAAAATCAACTTTGAAACAAAGAGTTTAAAAAGAGCTTTAAAATTAGCAACGGGTTTGTTGTTTACATGCGTAAGAATAGCTTTAATTTGTTTTGTTTTTGTTTTGTTTTGAAACTACCGACTGTCTATTTCTGCCACTTATAAATATAGCTTTAAAATTAGCAACGGGTTTGTTGTTTACATACGTGAGGATGTTGCCATTCATATATTCAAAATCATTGAGGCTTTGTAGTAGCTTAATGATGAAAAATATTGAAATTTAACTAATTAATAAAGTGTTAATAAATTATTTTGGCACGTTTTGGCAAATCTACAGCTTATTTTCTTTAAAATGACACCTTGATCATTGAAATTGGTTGAACAGTTTAGGCGGACGGACTAACCCCAAAAAACGTATTGCCTATTAAATATATAGATTTAACGAATTTATAATACATTATCGGCAAAAATCAAAGTCGTTCTCAAGTAAAATCAGTTATACGCCAAAAAAATTATAATTGAATTATTACCACCAATTTTTTCTGAATATATTTTTCCTTCGCACTGCAAAAGTATATTTGCAAAACAATATTCAACTTTAAGTTATGAAGACCTTAAAGTGAAGAACCGTTAAGCAATGGGAAATTTCAAAATTATCGGTCTTATCGGAAAATCACTTAAAGTACTCATAGGTGTTAATGCAGTTTGGGTTGTTCATCTAGCGTGTGCAGAATTTCACTTAATATTGTCAATTAAACATTTTTTTTTTTTTTTTTTGTCTTCTTAGGAAAACATTTTTAGGCAAGATGAGTCCTAATATTCGTGATGCGATCACTGTCCAATTGAGTGGAAATGTAACTACTCTGAGCACAAATTCTGATCTTCTTCGAGCAGCCTATTGTGTTTTAGTTATCTTCTTCGTATATTTTAGTTATCTTCTGCTTTCGTATACCACAATATAAAAGAATATTGCTTCCTGTGTTTTCCCTTTGATAATATTTGCCTTTCCTCAACCTTGTTGCTTCTGCTATGTTATTGGGGAAACAGATACATTCCCCCCCCCCCCACCCTTTAACAGGATGAGAGATAAAATATTTGTCAATGCATTTTCTTTCTCCTACCTTTTTTTTTGTCACTATTTGGTTTATGCTAGCTTATATGTATTTTGTGATGGACACTTGTAATGGTTAATTTAAATATGACTTTAGCACTTAAAATTAAGTCACCATTTTTTTATTTTTTTATTATTAATTTACTTACATACATTTTCTAACAGAAAACATGTTTTATACCGATTAAGTTTTAGATATTGCTACTTTACTTGAATGTTTTAAAGACAGCTTCAATACATCGTTGCATCGCCAAATTGCAAATAAGAATTTTCATACCTTGATGCCTAATAATGCTTGTTGCCACATAATTCCTTTCAAAGAAAACTCGTTCACATAAAATATGCAAATAGTCAGAGAGTATTATTTTTAAATGATTTTAACATTTATTGACTTTTGTGAAGATGTTGTTCTTAAACATATTTTTTGCGAAATGTCTTTTTGTCAGACATTGATTTTTTAATAAATATCTTTAAGACCTTTAGTGAAGTGTCTTTATTATCAGTGTTTTTAAGAAGTCTCTTTTTTTTCCCAAAATTGTAGTTTTGCAATGACGGGAGTCATTAAAAAGACTCTCTTCTAACCCTCCTGATAAAACATCTCCGCAATGCTTTGCCAAAGTGCCTTTTCCACCTCTACCGAGGAGATTTCATTTGGTTAATGCATCGAGACTCCCTTTCTGGCCTAATACCTTCGTTCCTGTAATGCCTTTTTTTTTTTGTCTTTGTGTGTCCGAACAATACTCGACCAACATCTGGACTCGCTGTTTTATTGGGATAAACAAAGAGAGAAAATCTCATTCCGTGTTACAACTACTGCGACTCGCAGCTGTTGAGGAGACGTGTTTCACTCACGGGGGAAATTTACTTTTGGCTGAACTTTGTCTTTTAGTCCTTTCCTTAGTCTTTGGTTTGGAGCTTGATTCCAAGAGTGGTATTTTCTCCCGTGTGAAATCTCGTATACCAAAATGTCGACTCTCATTAACAGACAAATAAAAGCACTGTTTTCAACAGATGCCGCTACAGATAGTGATGAACCACATTCACGAAGAAATAACAGTGCAAATTTTCATAACCGAGGAACCATTATTTCCATTTATGTTAAACAAACGGCTTTTATTTTAACAGAAATATCTTTGTATTTTTTACGTTTCCGTAAATACTTTGTAAATTGGTAGTATGTCGCATAAAATGTATTGACTTTGTAATTTTTAAAAGTAATATACTTGTCTCATTGGGGTCAACGTCCCTTTTTTCAATATTCTACCGTTTCTTACTATACACAATATCTAGGAGCACGCCCTTAAGTGCCAATGTCAAAGTGACAGATCCTGCAAGTGTATATTAAACTGATTAAGTTTTCGACTCCTAATAGCTCTAACTCCTAGTATAGAACACAAGTTGTTTTAGCCACAATATTGTCCTACGTATGTAGATGAAAATTTAAAAGTTAACATTGAACAGAGAACACGGCAAAAAATTACTTTAAGAAATCCCCCAAGTTACCGGAATTTTGTGCCGCTTCTTCTTCTGATTGAAAACTTTAATCAGACCTAGAGCCAAAACGGTTTGATAAATTTTAGCTATTTTTTAATTTTTCTCTCACTTGAGGAATGCACCTTTTCTCTTTTTGATTGAAAAGAGGTTCTCCACGAAATGAATCTGGATTTTAACCAAGGAATAAATAAATGCCAGAAATAAATGACAAAAATGTTTTTACTGTTTGCAGTTATCTTTTTTTCTCCCCTCCATGTAAATAATTGAGTCACTTTAAAACTTTTAGCTGCACCGTTAAAATAATGTACTTAGAAATAAGTATTTAACATTTTCTTATATTTTCAAGTAAATTGCGGACTTATAAAAAGCTATGAAAACTAGTGTTTCAAATTTGAGTTAGACAACTTGCCACATTTTTAAATTACATTTGAAATGTACAGATTAGGGAAGTTAATACTGAAAGACAACCTTTCGTCCAGTGGAATGTTATCGTTATTTTAATTACTATACCACCGTAGATCGATTACGCCATCTTCAAAATGATGCTAAATATAATTATTTTTCTAACTTGAAATCGTTTCGCAGACGAATTATTTCGTGTGTAAAACAAGCATTCCTGAAGTATTTAATATGTAAAGCAAGTTAAAACCTTCCTCTTTCGACATAACTTTCAGTTACTGTCTCTTTGACAATGTGAGTTGGAGGCGGCCATCGGCCTCACTCCTAGATTCAAACAGCATTGAAGCGAAATGTTGCCTATTCAATCTCGATCAAGGAAAATATATTATCTAATATGTTAAAGGAATGCCCGCGCTTATTTTATTACTTGTTCTACATTAACGTTGTGCTTCGAATTTATTTAAACATCATTTGAGTTATTAATTCTTTAAATAAATCTATTACCACAAGCAATAAAAGCGTGGAGCAAATTAAACGTCCCCAACTAATAATAAAGTTGAACTTGTTAGAAAACAAGATTTTTAACATTTTCAACCAAGAATCCGAATACTTATAAAGTTAAACTAAGACGAAATCACAATTTTTTTTTTCTAAAATAATATATATAAAAATAATATAAATATTTTTTACGACTATTATTATCTCATTTTTCTTTGGTGGCCCATTTCTTCAGTCTATCTCGACAAAACAAGTCAATTCCAATTGCCTGAATTTTTTCTGCCTAGTCAAACCTTTGTTAGTGTAAAGTGGAGTGGAGTTGTAACAAACTTACCGGGTGCTTGTTAAAAAAGACGAGACGTAGTAGAGTTGACAGGTGGAGAAAGTTTCTGAAGTGTTTGTTTGTAGACGATTAGTAATTTTTCCCACTTCTCACAAAAAAAGAATAGTATTCCATTATTCTTCTCCAATGCTTTCGTTCTATTGATAGTCTAAAGCAAAAGTCCAAAGGCCGCTATTTTTTGAAAAATACAAAAGGAGATTAATAAAAAAAAATGACAATTTTAGTTTGTTTTTTTACTCTGTGATAAGAAACTAAGACTAACCTCTGGGATCGAAGGTTTTATTATTGTTGCCATTTAAGCCTGGTGAAACCTTTCTAGGGTTGCTTGCATTGTTTGCTTTGCTCTAACAACCGCAGAGGTTTTTGAGAGAAAGCGGTTGGGCTTTTTGTAATTTTTTTACACTTATCAATTCAATTTTCTTGAATGTTGAAGTTACTTAACAGACCATCTACAAATGATGTCACGATTGAAGGGATTCATGAAACTGTGACACTTTATGACAAGATGAGAGAAGTTTGGAATCCTACTCCTAAAAAAAAAAACATCTATAAAAAAAAAATTGAAAAAAAATTTGCAGAAAAATAAACTGTTTAGTTTCCGGTTTTGACCGTAAATTTTAACAGGGTTCCCACTCAAATCACAGAATGAAAATCACTGACTTTTCAATGACTTTTAAGGACCTAAATAATGTTTTTAAGGACCTTTGAAAATTTGTTTTCAGGCATCATGTCTATATATAAATTTAATAAAGTAAATTTTACCAAAAAAGTTACAAATTGGCGCATGCATAATACAAATATGTCAGAGAATTCCAATACGGTGCGGATAAGTGGCGGTCACGCGAGGATAGCAAGTCCGAGTCGTATTTTCAAAAATTGTGCAGTTGGGTACACATCTGCAAAAATTAAGGACTTTTAAGGACCTCTAAGCATTTTCAAGGACTTTTAAGCATCTCTAAGCATTATCAAGTATTTTCAAGGCCTTGAAAACAAGTTCAAAAATATTACGCACTCTTAATGACTTTCAATGACCGTGGGAACCCTGATCATTTAGATGGTAGATCTACACAATGCTCATACAGGGTTCCCACTTAGATCACAGAATGAAAATCAATGACTTTTAAGAACCTCATTAATGTTTTTAAGGATCTTTGAAAATTTATTTTCAGGCATCATGTCTATTTATAAATTTATAGTAAAGTACATTCTGCCAAACAAAAGTTACAAGTTGGTGGATGCGTAATACAAATATGTCGGAAAATTCTGATACGGCGCAGATAAGTGGCGGTCACGCGGGGATAGCAAGTCTGAGTTGTATTTTTTATAAATTTTGCAGTTGGCCACACAACATCTGCAAAAATTAAGGACTTTTAAGAACCCCTAAGCATTTTCAAGGACTTTTAAACACCTCAAAGCATTTTCAAACACTTTCAAGGCCTTGAAAACAAGTTCACAAATATTAAGCACTTTTAATGACTTTCAATGACAGTGGGAACCCTGTTTAAACAAAATGAAGAGAAAATTTAGTTTTAACTACAAAAGGAAATTAACATAGTACTGTATTTTATGTCACTTTGATTGATGATATTTTGTGTGCATAAAGTAAATCTACTAATACTACAAGTAAACAACTTTTTTTAATGCCATCTCATTACCTCTCTTTAGGTCGCCACTGCGAGGTGAACCAATACGAGGCAAAGTGTACAAGTGGCGTGTGCAGGGGCGATTCGTCATGCGCGAACCTCAACGAAGGTGGATTCGTATGCGCGAACTGCTCGCGAGCACCCTGGAGTACACGTACGTGCGAACTGAGAGCAAGAGGATTCACGAGGGGCTCGTTTCTCACATTTCCTTCACTCAGGCAGAGGCACAGGCTACACATCAAGCTCAGGTAAAAAAGCATGCTTTGCAACTAATAGTGGATCAGGCAATACGGATTTTATATGGTTATTTGATTAGCTATCATTTAAAAACCTAATTTATAAATCAATTTGAATAATTTGAATCGGTGTGAATATGGAAGCAGTTCAACTAATTTGGGGCAATGAGATCTTGCCAAATGGAGCTTGTTTACACTAGAGTATTTTTGCAACTAGTACTAATTCAATTGCTAACAGCCTTTCCGAATCAATACGCGAGACAACTTGAATCGAAGCTAATTACAGTCAACATACTAATTCTCAACTTGTTTCTTCTTCTGTGATATGCAGGTTCTCTACCCGGCAGCGCGACGGCCTCCTCTTGTACAACGGCCGCTACAACGACAAGCACGACTTTGTCGCCATGGAGATCGTGGACAGCCAACTTGTGGTATCCTTTTCGTTAGGGGCTAACGTGTCCGAGGTGACTGCCCGAGTAGCCGGGGGACTCAGCGACGGACAATGGCACGAAGCGGAACTCACGTACCTCAACCGGGTAAGGTGGACACCTCTCGTTTTGCAGACGACATCTTTGTAAAATAATGCTCTTCAAGTGATTTTGCGTTTTCTTTCCTCTTCGGATTCTTGGAGAATCATGACACTTAACTACTTTTAGCGAGGATAGTTTTTTTTTATTGAAACATTTTTAGAACAGGGTTATCGAAACATGCCTAAAGTTATAGTTTCAACCCAGTTTTTATTTAGTATTTAATTTTTTTCTTACGGATAGCTGCTTGCGTAGCAAGGATTTCATTGACACTTAACATTGTATTCAGTTTAAAAAATAATTAAAAAAAAGTCTTGTATGTAATAATTTTTCCTTTAAATTTTAATACTTAATTCTTAGTTTCAAATGGAAGTTTTTGGTTTTACTATAAAAAATGTTCAAGACTCCGAAATTCCAGGTCACTACTTTTAGGCTTTATGGATCTATCAAATTTAGATTACGAAACGATTTTTTTTATGTTGGAAATCTTGATGAATGACTCGACTCTATGACGTTACGATTTGAAATTTATAAGCGGCGCGGCTTGATATTACAGTAATAATCGGTCCAAAGTAACATGATATTGCTTAACTTGACTTAAATTGAGCACTAACTACAACGAAATCATTAAACATCATTGTTTATTTTCATCATAAACGACATTGATCCTTTTGATGGGAAATTTTGAACACTGAAAGTCTTTATAACATTCTTCTCACAGCTTCATTGTGATAGGGATTTATCCTGGTTCAGACATTATCATATCTTAAGATGTTAATTTTTAATGCTAGGGACCATTTTATATTGATAGCTTTGAACAAAATGCAGGTGAACCATATCGTTCGGAGAGTACAGTTTTATGAAGAGTAGCTTAATTGTTCTATAAATACTTTTGAAATAATTTAAATATCAGAGTAACACTACTTCAGTTAATTAGATATTGATAAACCGTATCCAACGTTACCAATAACTCAATTTCGAACATTTTGTCGCCTACCTACTTTTTTGAAAAGGAAAAATAATAATTAAAAAAAAAAAAAAAACATCCTTTCATGAGGAAGAAAAGTGAAACATAATTTTGTCATAATTCTATCAACCCCTTCACTTTTTAATCCTTTTTCCTAGACTGCTACGCTGAGCGTGGATGGCTGTGACATTGGAGTTGCTGTGAAGTATGGAAAAGAGCTTGGTTACAATTGTGCTAGTTCCGTGACTCATATATTAGAACCCAGGTAAGTTGGATTCAACTTCTATTGAATTCAATTACAACTATTTATTCCATTAAAATTGTTATTGAAGCTTATTTTTAAGATAAATCAATATATGCCATCTAATTATCTACAGGTGTTCCGATCTTATGCAGACTTGCTACAGATTTCTTGACTTAACAGGGCCTTTACAAATTGGTGGACTTCCAGCGCTACCGTCTGATTTCCAAATAAAGAACAAAGATTTTATCGGTTGCATAATGGATTTGTACATCGACCACCAGATGGTAGACTTAAACACGTACGTATTTCACCTTTGCCCACTTTACGTATCTAGACCAAAATGATAATCGGAATCGGTAATTCTTTTAAATAAGAATATAAGAGCGCAAATTTACTTATAATGGGCTATTGTTCTCTTATGAATACACTAGCTGAATGCCCTTGCTTCTCCACGAAATTTTACCATGTACAATATTTTAGCCAGCTGTGAGGCCCCTCGTTGTAGGTATCCGTCATGAGTGTATAGACCCCAATTTTTGGCGCTTCGCTCGCAGGAAGGTTCATCGCAACGCAAAATCGAGCTCGCTGGAAAAAGTCATTGACACATAAGTGCAGGCTTACTTAATTCGTTGAAAGGTTCATTGCTATGCAAACATGAGCTTGCATTGCTCGATGAAAAGTTCATTGCTGCGTAAGCGTAAAGTCGCTCCACACACTAAAAACTAATTTCTACTTAAAGCCTTAATATTAGAGCCCCCCCCCCCCCTTGTCGAGAAACAATAAAAAAATTCCCCGTTAATAACTACAATACAACACCCCTTATTAGACAATAACATTTAAAACTATATTTACCATTCTATAACCTTCTCTACTTTTCTAAGTCCACATAACACAGAAATAAAAGCTTATTATCCATGACAAGTTCTTCAAGCTAAAGTTTATTTGTACTTCTCTGAATATGTCTACTGGTCATATTTCAGACGGATGCTTCAATTCAAAGTTGTGTGAAAAGTTCTTTGTAGATTTCCTTTAATTGTTGTATTCCAGTTTTCGAATCGAAGACATGGTACCAGATTTCACGATGCCTACATTTATTCTTTTTATATTTTTACCCATAAGTGTGAAACTCGGTCTCTCAGTTTTATTGTTATTCAAGCGTTAAAGTAAAAGCCTGCAGTGACTTCTCGGCAATAGCGTTACCATATGCGACGTCAAATAATCCTGGTATTGGAAATGGGTGGAGAAATATAATAATTATTCTATTCTGCAATATTCGTGAAACAAAATGGTTGAAATTTTTTTTAAATAATGGAAGATTTGTGCTCTTCTAGGGCGTGGTACCTCAAAAATTACCTAGTTAATTGACTAGCATCAATACCTGTAAACTTTCATTAAATCTTACGTGTAGAGAAAACGTTGGACTACCGTTGAGTTGAACGAGGAAATAATCCGGTAATGTAAGGTATTTTCAACTGTCTGTCTGATGGGGATTTTGAGGCATATTTACAGAATTGGAATGAATGCATATGCAAGTTGAAGAAGTTTCAAAAATACTCTTTCGATAGCAGGGGGGATTTCGAGATATTATATTTTTGAGGTATGCATCGATACATTACAAGTATACGATGTTATTATTTTTTTTCGTTAGTGGTTTGTCAAATTAAATGTTCGTTTAGGGGGCGTTTGTAGTTATTAATTTCCAGATCTGATCTAATTACTCGATGTAATATTATGTGAATTACATATCAATTTAATATGTGTCGAAGTAATCTCCATCTGTCGTAATGTTTTGTGTTCGACATTCTAGAACCCACACCATTCATTCATAAGTTATTCCACTTAGCAAGACAGGGCAGTTTCACGTAGTTCTGGTTTGCACTCCCATATATCCCAATTCTGACACCACTGTTATGAATTTTCCACGGAGACAATGATGGCACAATTTTTATTAGATGAAAACTATTATTTATTCACTTCAAAAGCTCACAAAATTTATTCGAAGAACAGTCACTATCAAGCTTCAACACAAGCTTCAATAACAACAACTTCGAATTCAGCGATAATTCAGGTCAGACACACTCAAAGCGTTCAGCTTTCATTGAGTTCCAAAGTCAAACTGTCCTTCGATTTTAGCTGAGGTCGAATTCATAAGCACATGAGAACTTTCTTGAAATATCTAGCCAATTCGTCGAAAAAAAGAAATATCTCGAAATTTTCCGATTGCTTTAGGTGTTGCCACCTTTTTCTAACCTATATTATAGCTGTTAATAAATAAAATAAGATAAAATAAATTACAATAGAATTTTAAAATAGTACGTCACTATTTACAATATATACAGAAAATTCGTGCAAAAATTATCAAAGGCATCAAGGAAAACGTGATGTCAAAATTGAAGATCATTCCAAAAGAGGACTTTTACAGTCGTTTCTAAAAATTATACAGCCGAGTACAGAAGTGCAGATGGTGATTATTTCGAAATATATTAAATGGGCATATTTTCTGGAGTAATTTGATCATTCCTGGAAATTAATAACCACACCTTGTAATATTTGTAAATCTGGTTTATCTTGATAAATTGTTTGTTTTATATTGTTTAAATTATCATGAAATCATTAGCATCTGTATACTAATTAATAAAACAAGGAATCTGTCTGTGGTTCTATAGGAAATCTTCTATTACGCAGAGAACTCTGAAATTTTAAATATTAGTAGTTTTTGATGTCTTATTTTGGTTCAGACTGTCAGAATGCTAAAATTCAAGTAGCATTTTTTAATGAAAAGTTTTTTTGTTAGAAAAATAAAATTTTATGCTCGTCAATTTCCAAAACTCTCATCAGATGGCCCCACAACTGTTCAATAATCTGGGATATTTTATTATATTATTATTACTATACTTATTGGATTTTTTGGGATACGATGAAAGCATTTTTGTGAGTGTTTATTTGCAATATGTGTATGATGTATTAACGGGGATAATTGGATTTTTTGTGGTTTAGTGAAATTTTGTTTTTCGAAAGGGCATGCATATTAGGAGCGTATTAATGGAAACACATTTTCTTTTATTTCTTGACGAAGGGAAGGTTTGTTTATAATAGGGCTTGATGAATTTTTTGTGATTCTCAAAAATGGGTGAGGGTTGTTTTGGGAGTGAATTAACAGGGAAAACGTAATTTTTATTTCTCGAAGGAGAAAGAAGTTGTATTAAGAGGTAAGTTTGTTTTTTATTTTTCTCGGAGGGAAAGGGGTTAACACAGAAAAGGTTCAAAATGTAAATAATGAGTTTGAGTAGAAATGAAATTAGTTAACGAACCAGATTTTGCGTAGTTAGGAATTTTTTAGCGATTTTTGTTGCTATAACGCGAAAATCAAAGAATTTTTTTAATGGTAAATTTATTTCAAATGTTTTTAAATTTATAAACATTCGTACAAAAAAGTACACGTTTTTTTGTTTGCTAAGTACATGTGGCATTAACAGGGGCGTACTGGGACATAAAACCGGCCCGGTGATTTTAGATTTATGCCGGCCCAAATTTTAATTATAATCATTTATCAAATTTTAATTATTTTTGTTAATAAAATTCCATTAATTAATTTTAATAATGAAATATTTTGAGTAACTAATAAATTTTATTATTTAAATATTTATAATGAATAATTAATTTCGATGATTATATAAATTTATTTATAAATTTTTATAATTGAATTGTTTTAATAATTAGTTTAATTAACTAAATTTTTCTCTGTTTTTAATCCTTATATCCCCTTTGAGTGAACTTGGTTTTAATAAACTATTGATAGTTTGTTACAAAATAAAACAATATCTAAATTGCAAAATAAAGAATGCTTAGGTTTATAAAAAATGTTTATTAGAAAATGACATTCGAAATTATACTATATACTTAACTTTAAAAGGTATAAAATAAGTAAAGAGTTGTAATACTAGAGATCTTTGTCATTTGAACAAATATCATTGCTGTTTGGTTCTGTATCTGCACACGTAGATGAAACTTCTAAAGTTTTGTTTAATTGATTATTAATCTCAGTAGTGTCGATTGCTACGTTATGATTTGTAACAATAGTTCTATCCTTTGATCCAAAGAACATATCTTTTATAGATAAACATTGCTTTACTTGTTTTGCAAGACATTTTCTTTTTTTACCGTCCATTTTACCAAATTAGACAAAATCTGAATAAATAAAAACTGTTGTTAAAAAAAACTTTAAAATCCCCTTTGTTGCAAAATTAATCGAAAACTTGGGACTTTGAAAAATTACGTGATGGCGTAAAGTTAGGCGTAAATTATTAAAAAATATTGAGGAGAACGGGAAAGGAAAGAAGAAGGGCAGAGTTCAGATATAGAAAAATATGTGATGGATCATAACATGCACAAATTCGTGACAATACTGTTATAATTAAACTTATACATAAATTGAATACATATATAAATTGGTTTATAAAGTTTTAAGCTCTGACATTTCGTTAGGTTTTTAGCAAACATATCTTAACTTTCTAATTTCTTCAACAGATAACTTTGATTTCTACGAAATATATTTTAATGTGTTATTGGTTAAACTCATGAATTTTTCTATTAAGATTTTATCCTCTTTTAAATTTACCACTACTTAATTTCTTTTTTTAATAATTATTTTTAACAGTTCATAATGGAAGATTGTTTGGCACATACCCAATTGTCATTCTATTCTATTTAAATAATTTTAGACAAAATGAAATTGCATTACAACACAAAATAAAATAATTACCCCTTGTCCGTGGAGTGAATCAAATTATCTACATAAAATCGTATAATTATGATTATAATAAGAGATGTATCTCTTATTATTTATAAAAATGGTTTAATAATTTTCATTTACAATTAAGTCACTCTCAATAACATCTTAATCAATAATACTACATTTTTTTAAAAAAGGATTATACGGACTTAAAAAAATAACTATAAATGGAAAATGTGTAATACAGAAAATTTAATTTTTCTGATTTCGAAAACAAAACGTATAAAAAGCTTAGATTTCGAATTGTACTCTAAACCCAAAATGCCAGGTAGATCACTAACACAATGCAATGTTAAATATGTGTTTACATTCGTATCAAAAAGTTATTAATCGACACAAACATGATCCAAATTGGTTCAGTTAATCTGGAGTTGTAAGCGTAAATAAACATAGATAAACGTTGAATTTTATATATATATGGAGAGATAAAATTTAAATAAAAATCTTTTCTCTACTAAACATAATTTTACGTATGATTTAGATTAATTCATTTCAAGTTTTTAAGAATTAAGAACCAATATATATAAATAATTTAAAATAATGACTCTTACTTGAAATGTAAATTTGAAGTTTTATGTAATCAGCTGCAACATTTTCGTTTGGTATTGACTATAGTATGTAATTGCTGCCAGCTTAGCTTCGTATGGAACCATACCAATTTGTGAAAAGGAAATGGCCTCTAACAAAACAACGGTCACTCTTTTTTTGGTATTGTGACTTGTGTTCCATCATTTGTCAATTTCGTTCGACTGGTAATGTAATTAGAGCTAGAGTCTTTACCGCCTCGAAAAATTGACCCCCTGAGAAGCTTTACTTAAAATTTGTGCTTTTTAAGATGTCCGAACAATATATACTCTGTCGCCAACGATCTTGGAGGGCCATTATAGTATTGAGTTAGTAGCCCATCCACGTCTGGACCATGCGTGTGGTCCTTAGATCTCCTTTGTCCATTCCTCACCTCGGGCGTTAAGTAGCAGTCATCGGCCGCTTTTCCACAATTGTCCACAATACCCCATACTTAGAATACCTTATCTCGCCATTCTTAGAATACCTTATCTCCCCGACTAACCGAAAAAGGGAACGAACGATGGAAACAATTGCGATTCAAATGCAATGGATTAAAAAAAAAAAAAAAAAGTTAAAAAAGACGATTGCTTATATTGAAAAACAGAACGAACTTCCATACAGGAGCGGCCCATTTTTTGCAGACACTGACCGGCCCGGTGATTGCACCGGACAACCCTATGGCCAGTACGTCCCTGGGCATTAATAACAAAAACGACTATTATGATTTGTTGACTATAATTTCATATCCCCTAACGAAAAATATATCTGGCTTCACTACTGGGCAAAAACTCACCTCTGGCAATGAACATATGACACACCCATTGTGATATAGATAGTAATTTTAATCTCACTATATACTGTCTCCTTCAATAAGTGTAAATACATTACAAACATTGGAGCGAAGTCTAGCAAATAAAAGAAGGGAGAGGGGGTAAAGCACATTTTACAACTCTGAAGAAAACTAGGCCATATATACTTATTTTAATGTGGTTTCATAGTTAGACAACTTTTGTGTATAATTTTCACTGAACAAAAGACAACAACTAGGAAACATTTTAATTAGTAGTGTGGTTGCACGCCATTATATATATATATATATATATATATATATATATATATATATATATATAATACATTTTTTTTTTACCAACAATGAAAGATAACAACAAAGTTGTACATAGGCTCGTTTGTTTTCCAAACATGGTGGCTAAGGGAATAATCCAGATTTGTAGTTACTTATTTTTTAAACTTAAATTACTGGCTTGATGGAAATTTTACCTTTGCTGAATAAAACATTATTTTTCAAAAGAAGATACATTTTGGTTT
This sequence comes from Linyphia triangularis, assembly GCA_963978545.1. Taxonomy (NCBI): domain Eukaryota; kingdom Metazoa; phylum Arthropoda; class Arachnida; order Araneae; family Linyphiidae; genus Linyphia; species Linyphia triangularis. Next base: position 95,726,602 of record OZ021727.1, read on the forward strand.
TGATACGAAATATATATAATAGTTTTTATTGCTGATAATCTCTATAATCGTAAGATAGGATTTTGGAAAATTTTAATGCTAATACATATATATATATATATATATATATATATATATATATATATATATATATATATATATATATATATATATATATATATATATATATATATATATATATATATATATATATATATATATATATATATATATATATATATATATATATATATATATATATATATATATATATATATATATATATATATATATATATATTTTGTCGATATCGGTCTTGTGTGAAATTTTGAATTTGTTTTAAATATTAATTGATGAAATCGAACACTCGCATTTTACAAATTGTAAATATACATTTGTTTAGAGTGTGAAAAACTATAACACAATATTCCACAAACCTCATCTTCTAAAGTGCCAAATGTGAAGGGAAATATTAAACAGAAATACCGGAGATTTTTTTTTTATCTGTCTATTCCTCGCACGATTTGACCCCATTTCGACCCTTTAAAATTTCTTAATTGAGATCGGAAAAGCTTACTTTTTTATGTTTCCCTTTGTTGATATTTATACTAAAGGAACTCGTTTGAAACGTTTAGAGCTCTTTCAATCCTTTAAATTTAATTAAACGATATTGAAATAGCTTACTTTATTGACACATGTATCAAACTGCAAAGTTGTGACTTCTTTGGAACTGGGACATTGCGCTCTTCCTCGTATTGAACGTTTCGACCCTTTAAAATGAAATAATTGGGATCGGAATAACTTACTTTATATGTGCTTACCTTTAATACCAACTTTCCGAGTTGCGATTGTGATCACAGTAAAACAACGATGAAGAAAAAATTATTTATATAGAAAATTTTTTACCGATTCAAATTGCAAAAATGAGGAAAAAAATGAAATATTATCGAATTATACGTATTCATTTGTTTATTTCAGTTAGTTGTCACAAAAATTTTAAGAAATTATTGAAAGCAAAGCATCACACTTTATGTCTCTTCATTTTTTATTTTTGTGAAAACTTCAAATCAATTAAATGCGCTAAGCAAAATTTAGCATGCTAGTGTTTTTTAAAAATGTTGACCTCAGTTTTTTATGATCGGGAAAAGTTGCTTTCTCTATTGAGAATTTTTTTAAAGAAAAGTTTCCGATCAATTGTTGCCTATTTTTAGAATTGATACAGCCGTAAGCAATGCAAAAAGAAATCATAATTCAAAAACCCAATTTTCAAACGAAATTATTTGAAAGATTTTCATAGGGTATTCGCGTTTGTAATGAGCGATAGGGGGTGCTGCAAATATAGCTGTTGCTCTTGTTTTGTTTACAATTTACAACACACGTGATAGGTTCCAATCTCGAAGCACGACAGAGCAGATTAATTCGCAACAGCAATCATTCTTAGTGTCATTGATTTAATGTGTGTGTTTGAAAGATTTTTTAATTTATTTCAATCTTTTAATTTGTGTAAACAGCCTTTTTCAATGGAAGAAAGTTCAAAATTTCAGCAATTTTAAATTTCGTGAAAAGTTCCCATACCAGTAATTGTGTTCGAGATGCCGAAGCAATTCTTGCTACTAACTTTCTATTTTTAGCATTTACAATTTTTTTTTCTGGCAGAACACTCGTGTTGTCTAGCTGATCTGACAACTTTTCTAACGGTTTCAAGTGAAATTGAAGTCAATTTTTTTTCTTTATATTCCAAAGAAACTTTTATTGGCCACAAAAGTGGACTTTTCTCAAACTTTCTTAAAATAAATAATTTTTTACGTTCGTATAACTGCAGGGTGTTTAGCAACTTGGAACTTCATAAAAAAGGACTAAGGGACCAAAAATTTAAAAAAAAGGGACTTGTAAAAAAAAAAAGGACTTTTAAACAATTTTTTTTTATAGCATTGAAAAAAATGCCTAGTATTCAGTACCTACAATTTAAGGGGTTGAATTAAAAATTATTTGTCCAAGTGCAAACTTTGCACTCCAAACATTCATCTGGAGTGCCCATTGAAAAGAGCCGACCAAACGGTATAGTGGTTAGCGTGCTGGCTTCTAGACCGCGAGGTTGCGGGTTCGAGTCCCGTGTTGGCATGGATGTTTGTAAATGTATGTTGGTTTGTTAAATGACGAAATGTTTCGGCGCATTATAGCCCTCGTGTTGCCGACGGCGCCAGATAATCTGAATACAACCAACCAACCAACCCATTGAAAAGAAAAGAATTAATTATTGACTGTATATTACTAAAAAAATACTGAAAATTATGATTACCACATTTTTAAAATTGTAAACAGACAGAACGCAAATAACAATTTTGGAGTGCAAATTTCACCTTTGCATAGGATTATTTCAATACATGATTGAACACTAGAATTTTATCGATCTGCAGAAAACCTATATTTAACACCAAAAAGAGCTTATTCATTCAAACTAAGAAGAGAGCTACATAAAAACATGCACGACCATCTTTTTCATTGAGAGTTAAAAACATTCTCTCATTCCATCAGGTGGATAACCTTAGAGTTATTCCTCCAGTTTTCCCCATTTCACCTTGGCATCATCATGAAATTACAATTTTTAACACTTTCTCAAATTTTAAAAAGTCTGAAACCCCTGATAATGTTTTTAAAAGTATCTTTTATGATCATCGTAATAATGTTTCTCATTTCAAATCTATTTTTACTGATGGTTCAAAAAGGCCAAGGGCTACGTGGGTTCGGCTGCTGTTAACGACAATGTTACCTCGTCGATAGAGCTACATCCCAGTTGCTCAATTTTTTCAGCCGAATCCAGTGCCATTCTGCTAGCTCTAGATTTTATTTAAAAAAACTCATATAAAATGTGGATTATTTACACGGATTCTAAGAGCTGTCTAGACGCTCTTGGCAATCCTTTTTCACAAAATCATCCATTCATTAAGGAAATTTTAACCCATCATTCCAGACTTTTAAACAAAGGTTTTCAATTTTCTTTTGTTGGATCCCTGGTCACGTGGGTATCATGGGTAATGAGTGCTCCGATGTTATTGCTCGAGCTGCATCCGGAACTGTGACCAATGTGCTTTGTCTTGATGATGCTTTAAAAGTATGTGCAAAGGCTCTCTTCGGCATATGGCAGGTCATGTGGGACGCAGAGCCCACTAGAAAACTACGCACCTTGCAGCCAATTATATATGGATTCACCTTCTCTCAATCAAATAGGAAGAGAGAAGTTATTTTGTCAAGACTCCGTATCGGTCGCATACCCGATTTACCCATGTTCACCTTCTGCTGGCAGAAGATGCACCCACATGTTCCTTGTGTAATATTAATTTTTCAGTTTATCATATTTTAACATAATGCCCATCTTTTAATGCAATAAGGCAACACCTTTTTAAAACATGTCATCCCTCATTGTCTTCACTGTTAGATTCACCACCTCATACTAACCTTTTTAAATTTTTACAAGCGATTGGTTTTTATCACCTCATATAATTTATTGATTTTTAAAAATACTTTATTCAAACTTTACTATCTTCAAAATTTTGTAGAATCTGGACTAGACTGGCTATAACCCTTTCTTTTTTAAATAATGTTTAAGGATTACTTGGTTTCGGCACAGTATGGCCTTGAAGTTGCTCTTGAGCCAGAAAAAAACTAAACCAACCAACCAAACCGATTACATGACCTTTGATCTTGACGATTCGATATAGAACCAAACCAGTTCTGTAAACAGCATTCAACCAATCAACGCTGATTCATCGTAACTGGACATGACAGGGATTTCTGGTCTGCTTATATTTCCTCTTGTGTTCGACAAAGAAGGAAAAAAGCGAAATGGCATGTTTTGGTCACGTGGTACAAATATATTTAAAAAAAAAAGGGACTAAAGGGACCAAATGTTAAAAAAAGGGGACAAAAGGGACCAAAATGAAAAAAAGGTACTTTAAGGGACTAAGGGACCAATTCTAAACGCCCTGGGTTGGACAATCTCTTCTTGACTGGTTTTGAATTCTATTATCATGTTTAAAACGTTTTATTACATACTAATCAGTTAAATGAAATAAATTTAATATATTAGTCATACGTAGAATACATTTACTACTATTTCGATAATATACGATCAATTTTAGAACACTATTTGTTGATTCTTTATGACTATAAAAAAAATATTTTATAAGAATGATTTTAAAGAATAAATAGATTATAATAAATAGAGAAGACAAATATTACAGACAAAGTAGCCACAATGCAAAAATTAAAAAAAAAAAAAAAAAAAAGCGTAAAAGAGTATGTTATTAATGAAGTTATCAGAAAATGTTTGTGGAATTTTTTTCTCCTGTTCTATGAATTTATATTTTTGTAAAATAAAACGATTCCATAATCCTTTTTAAAATGTTAGGCTTCATTCAGAATTAAATTAATATTCAATAAAAAAAAAACTAAAAAAAAAAAAAAAAAAAAAAAAAAAAAACTCTGAATTAATATTCGAATTTAATTCCATACTACAGCACTTTTCCTACAAATTTTTAAAATGTACGATAACTTTTGGGAACCACTGTATAACATTATTATAATTTATTTTACGAAATTCGACTTATCATAATTGTTATGCAGTAAGTTACAAATTAAAATGTACTTACTTGGCGCCCGATACTCACAAGAGGGTAGTTCGAAAACAAATAATTTTTTTTTTTTGAAATGCATGAGGTGAAAAAAGCTGTTACATATCTTAATAAGAAAAACTGTAAAAATAAATAATAATAATAATAGTATCTTCCGATCCCGCATTCAGCTCAAAGTTTAAAAAAATATATAAAAAATAACTATTTTCCCTAATTTTTTTTAAACTTCTAAACGTTATATATTTGTAAGGCGATTGTTTGCGATATGTAGTGAAAGGATAGTATAAAGCAGGAGAGCACAATTCTATGCATTTTAAAAACATTTATTAATAATTAAAAATACTCAAAAGAAACAAATTTTGTTAAAAACGAGGATTTTTCTGTAAAATGGGTACTAACGTTATTTCTTACATTTTTTTTTTTTTTAAACATATTTCTATTTATTTGTTTCACTTTTTTCTCGAGCTTTCTATCCCAGTGATGCACTTTGAAAGAAATTATTGTAGAAATGTCAGACATTATGGATCTTTAAAAAAAAAAAAAAGTGTTATCCCAGCGTCTTGGGAGTCAGCGCCATCCACTTTTTGTCTTCTCTCTCTACACAAGCGTTCGACTGCTTGTGAGTGACAAGGAAACAGTCTAATTTCAGGTGTCCTTAGTAGCACAAAAGCTCGGCCAATTTCAAGACATCGGCTAATCTCGATGTGGAACGTTGTGAATCAGTCTTTGGAAACAATATTAGCCAATCTCACACAATTCTGGATAAAATATAGAAGACGTTTCGAAATGTCGATGCACTATTTTAAAATTGGGATATTGTATTTATGTGGGATTTCCCCCCCCCCCCCCCCCGACTGGAGCACTTCGAATCGCATTGGTTGGGAACAGTACTACGTCACTGCGTGACGTTGCTGCTTCCTGCCAGCCGTTTTGTTTGAATATCATTCCACGCTATGTAACTAAATTTGTAAGACGTATATTGAAGAACTCTTCGGAGCTATGTATCAAATGTTCAACAATAGTATTCTAAAGTTCCTCCTACAGTATTCTAAACCCTAGACACCGTTAAATGAACTATGTTCATGTTAAAAAGAAGATTTTGTTTCAAACTCAGCATCCCTACATTTATGAGAAACAAAACTATGTGGTGGTTTTGACATGTTTATTTTGAAAAAATCATGTATTTTGGAACTATTCTCGGCCAGAATTAGTCGATTTTCCAATCTCCCCTGTTTTTTGAAATATAGCTGTGTTACCTCGAATGCGCCAGTCTTTACTAACAAATGTTCGTCTGCTACTTCCCAGTCCTATTACAAATAAGCGTTCCAATTAATAATGTCCGCGTAATCAGCGGCAATAAAGTTAAGTTTGATTGACTTGAAATGGATGATCGTCTTTCGCTAGGAGAGTTCTCGAGATTTCATAACCCGATGACTCAGTTCTCTGACATATTTCCTTTCGTACAAAATCATTACCAAAATTAAATTTTTTGGGTGAGAGAAGGAAGCATTTCTTTCAGTAACCGAGTTTAAAATTTCTAGTAAATATTTAGGGAGGTATTAAGACAATTGAATTGCCTCATACATGATCTTAGGTCTTTCAGAAAATTAGCTTTTTTTTAATGCAAAAATATCGAGAAGAAAAAAAGTATACAACTTAACCTTGACACCAACAAAATTATATTAGAACTCAGAAAAATATATGAATGATAACAAAAATTAAAGGGAATTCTATAATTTAAAAATCACTAATCTTTGAATTTTAACTCCTCTTATTTCTGCACCCACAAAGGTGCTTGCAAAGGTTTCTTGCCGAAAATGATATCATACTGATAGTATCTACTCTTGGAAGGTTATCCGATTCTACTTTTTTAAATCCTTGGTCTAAAGGTATGATAAATTTGTAGGGACTATTAAAAAAAATAAAGATCAAATTAAAATAATTCGTAATGAATACTTTAAATATTAACGTGTGGAGTTATAGCAGAGTTATAGCGAAGCAATCGCTCCATTCAATGCACTACACACGAGGTGAAGTTAGCGCGGTTTGCGGAGCCTTCGTGCTTCCTGACGTCACCGTTCTACAGGGCGATTTTCGGTCACGTGATGTTGTGACGTTTTCGCTCATATTTAATTGCATTTTTCATATTTAATGAAACGTTTTTTGAACATTTTGATTGAATATTCAGAAACTGCTTCAATTTTTCTCTTGGAAAAATATAATTTTACTGCATTTTGGGTATAGTGCAACTTCCCCATTGCAAAGCATAGAGCAAAGAATAGGAGCAGAGGCGGCGTCTCCCATTGACCTTCATTGGAGAAAAACATTACATGTTTTGAGGCATCATGGGTAACATAATTCCAAAAGAAACAGCAAACACCTTGCGTACTGTGTAAAATTTCGCATTTTAAAAATAGCGTTTTATCCACTAATATATGAATAAATCTTATGAAAAAATTCACATATTTTCCTTAGAATGTATACATTATGCTGCATTAAGAAGAAAAGAAGAAAGTTTCGGATAATTTTATTAAATTTGACTTCAAGAAGTTCACCTATATTTGTCCTTCGACGGTAAAGTGTGGGGGTTCTTCCAACACATTCTTCCCGCATCCGTGACGGATCGTGGCCGCATCATTCGCCATACAATTACCGGTGAAATTATAAATTTGAATAAAGGAAAAAGTTTCGGCTCAACAGGTTTATTTATTTCTAACTATTCATTAAAATAACAAAGAATAGTAATTTTATGTTTTTTAATAATATTTAAGAAATTCAAAAAGTAATAGCATTTCAAAATATTCTTTTTTAAAATTCTTTAAAACACAACAACAATGGCAACAAAACACATAAAATATCATCTCGATCTGTCTTCATGATGCAAACAAACGTATCATATTTTTATTTGTTTTTTAGATATTTTAAAAGGTTTTTAGTTTAGTTATGAAAGAACAAATAACCCATTAGCATGAATGTACACTTTTATTAAAAAGAACTTTTAACATCTTTAAAATGTTATTTTACAGGCGAACATATTCTTCCTAAGTTCACCTTTCAATAATTACAAATAAAAAAACTATTACTAGATAACGAAAAATGGAAAAATATTTAATAATGAAAATCTCATTATTTAAGTATCATAATGCTTATTCAAATAATTGGTTTAACATTTTTTTTAAATACTGATTTAACATTTTTTTTTTAAATCTTCCTTCCAAGATCAAGTTTTTGTGTTGAAACTTAAACACAGTAGAATATCATGGCTTTGAAAAAGTGTAAAGAAAAATGTCATCTCTTATTTTGCATACGACTAAAATTAATGATAATTGATAAAAATTGATAATAGCAATTTCATAAAACGGAAATCCCATTTAACAATTAACAAATGTTCAAGAAATTAAATTTTTTCATTATCTTTCCAAAAATTTAACATATTTTGTTAATGCATAATATTTAGCACATAATTTTAATGTATGTTATAATAACTATATATTGTAGGAATTGGACAGATGTATAACATAATTACACATTCACAATTACATAGCTGAAAAATTTTGTATTATTAGGTAAACATGTAAATATAACTTTCGGTTTCACTTTTTCATCTTATGGGAAACTAATTCTTTTACACAACAAGTTCTTTATGAACTGTGATTTTTATTTATTGAATGCACTGCATCATATATCATTGACTGGTTTCTTAACATTGAAACCAAAGTGTAGAGAATCAACTATGTTTTTCCATTTCCGGAGAGAAGAGCACACGTGCTTTCATTCAAAACTTGATCACCTATAACGTGACTCATCCTTCCTCTCCAGAAAATACTGACTTCACGAAAACAATTCTTAAAAATCCAGATACCTCAATTGCCTCTTCTAAAGTGGTAGTTATTAATTAATTATTAAATGGCAGTCTGTAGGCTAATTGAAATTTAATCGAAAATTCCGCGATACACACAATAATGAAGGAAAACGAAACGAGTACCCACACGAACTTTCATTTTGAAGTCATTCAAACACAAATAAATAGTTTTAGAAACTAAAATCAATGCAAACTATAATTAGACAGTGTTAGAAAAGAACTTAATTGTAAAATGAAATATTTGGAGCTGTACATACTATTTTTGACGGGTGATTTGTGCAACTAAATGCGAAGCAAGCAGCCATTGTCTATACAAAATGCGTTTATGTTTTGGAGATCTGTGCCCCACAATTCCTCGCGCGTCTCGGTCAAGGATTTGGAGGTTTACGATCAGTCTGCTTTATCTTTGGTCTATGTTGCAAAGCTGCATCAATATTCCAAACCAGTCAGTTTAATTGTCATTGTTCGTTTGGTCTTGCATTTTCTTGTATCAACAACACGGTAATACTTAGTATATAGTCAAACATACTTGTTTCCCTACCCTCAATTACATTTCAAACAAGGTAAAATGATATTTTTTTTGTAGTTTGAAATTTTTAAATAACTTTTGATAGAATAGTGTACTTGCTTTTCGCCATTTTTGGGGCTAAAATATTTTGCATTGATTGACCTACATGCATTTCTAACTATTCGACTAAAATTTAATTAAAAACTAAATGTTTGAACAAATTATTTGGAATACATAAATATGTTTTTTATCGTGGTGAGAATATTGTCAACAATGTTGAAAAGTGAAGCGATGGGTAAAACTTTCAAGTTCGGTACGGATTCTGCGACAAGAATTGTTTACATAAATCCCCACCAAACTGTGGCAATCTCAGGCAGTTCGCTTGTTATTAAAAAAATGTTGGTGGCTGCCTTTTGTTGGCGAAAATCACCTTGGTACCGTTTTTGGAGTTTTACCCAAGCGATTTATTCTCACAAGTGCTCCACTTTTCTCTAAACTTGATCCAATAGTTAACACTAAGGTTGTTGTTGGATTAAAAATTTAATATCTCTTGATGAAATTGAACTGTTAATTTAAATTTGAGGTACCACTAATTTATAAGTACTCAATCATAGAAAAATAATTATGAAGTTTCCAATAATTTGTTAAATTTTTTTACAGTTTTGAGTTAGGGATTTTTTTTTTTCAATTACAATGTGTTCAGTAAGATAGATAGCTACTGGCTAAATGTGTTTAAAATATATAATTCTTGTGTGGTTAGTTATCAACATTAACAAAATATGTCAGAAAATAGCTTTACTCTCTTTATTTGTAAATATAAATGTTTTTTTTTTATATAAATCAGGAAACTAAATCACTATTATAATTGTATTATTGAAGAACATTGTCATAAAAAGAAATTAAATATGTTTCTTACTCAAATTATTTTCAAACTTATGTAATTAACCTCTTGTGCCTATCACTAAAACAATGTTTTTAAGGAAGTTAATATATATGCAAACTGTTTGAGCAAGAAACATATTTAAACTTTTTGGTAATATATTAATGAGTTTCCGGGCTAGCAGAACGGTAGGTACATGAAAGAAAAAGTGTTTTTGCTAATGTGCAGACACCCAGTGTAAGGATATTAAATTCTCCGCACTTTTTTTAAACAACTTTTTTATAAAGAACCTGCAAATTTTTTGTAAATCAATTGCAGCTTTTCCTAACCTTTTTTGGAAAAGATGCTTACCTCTTAATATTCTCTATCAGCAGTTTCCAACCCGTGGGCTGCTAGTCGCTGGTACTGAGCTGTAGAAACTGGTCAAGAATCTAAGATGAACATACATGTACCTTATTGGTAGCGATGAGAACAATCAAGTCACTCTATTGTTAGCAACAATCGAATTATTCAATTGCATTTTTTGATGATGTGACAAGTGAATAATGAGTGAATTCAACAGAATGGCTAAAACTATCCAGTTATTGTCTCTCTCGTTGGGGCCAATCAATGTCAAAAATCATATTAACTTTTTTGTAAAAATCTTACATCACTTGCTTTGTAGTTCTCTTATAGTTTTGACAGCAAAGTGAAGTTTTTTCTTCATACAAAAATTTTATTTAATCTTTTGTGTATATTATGTTTTACTAATTACTGATGACGCTCACACATATTCTATTAACTAGTGTGCCTTTAAATTTTTTCTGCAAAATTCGTTGTCTGCACATCTAAAAAGGTTGAGAAACAATGTTCTATTTTATTATAGTAAAAGTGTATCATGATTTATACTTGTAACTATTACTTTATTTGCAAAAAATAATAGTTTTTGAAGTTTTTTAAAAATCAGAAAAATTTCATCATTCTTTTGAGTGTTGAGCCTGAAGGAATGTGCATAATTGAGAACATGTTGTTTCAGGTTTGTGGCCGACAATGGGACCCTTGCCGGCTGCCCCCAAAAGAAGGGCTTCTGCCACTCCCAGCCATGTCAGAATGGAGGCACTTGTGAGGAGGGGTGGGGCTCTTTCCATTGTCACTGCCCCCCTGGGTTCGGAGACAAAGACTGCAGCACCAGTGAGTATACTCAATATGGGTGATAACAAGTGATAGCTTATGAATTCTCTATATTGCTGATGTTTGTATTTTAACACCCATTAGTATAAATGATTTCATGTCTCATAAATAAGAGCTACTTGAAATAAACATTTTAATGAATATTGCATTGCATAATTATTGATATTGTTATCTAATGCAAGTTCACTTTTTGATATGTTGAGATTTTAAAGCATTGCATGGACAGTACAAAAATGAGACTATTTGATATAAGTATTTTTATATAGTAAACACAGTTACACTTTAAATCTACAAACATATTTATATTTTGATTGCATACTATTGAAAATACTAAATTTTCATTCAAAAATAAATATTTTCGTGTTTTTGATTGCAAAAGAGAATTGTGACTTTCTTTATTTCTCACTTTCAGTAAATAAATTTATTTTTAACCACCAAAGTAATGTAAAGTAAATGTGATGTGTGCTGAAAAATGAAAGATATTTAATGTATAGTCAACATTAGTAAATCAATAAATATGTTGCTTTATCATACAGATAATATGTTTGCTTTAAAACATAAAATTTATTAATAATAATTTTCCTCCAGTGATTTTAATTTTTAATGTTATTAAGTCTGTCCTAAATAAGTATTGTTGCAAAGGGTTCGAAAGACTTGAAGCCAAAGCAGATTGAAACTTGAAGAAATTTATTCTGATAAATTTCTTCAGCAGATTCTTTTACAACTCCAGAACCTTCCGTTCTAATAGACTCAATACAGCTCTTTACACAACAATGGAGCACAAACAGCAGTTAAAAACTAGATACACAACTGCTAAAATCGATACAAAATACAAAAGACAATAATGCAATACAGTTCACTTTCGGAACTAGTCTGAATGCTAGCTGAGTGACAACTAACTAACTAGATCACCTGCTCTCTTGGCCTTATATAGGAAAGCTAATCCTTCGTGAATCTTCTAGAGATAGAAATTTGGAGAATTTTCCAGATCGCAGTCATAAAGCTCTATACAGGTACATGGGGTCCGAAAGTGTTGCTAAGTTTGAGGACATTTGGCGACCAAAATTAGTCGCCAAAACTATCGCCAACTTTGCTCTATCTCGCCAAGGGAGCGGGATTGCCATTAACCATAATATTAAATGGCCTTCTTGTAAAACTCGTTTTCCAGCATTATCCTTGTAAAATTCGTTTTCCAGCTTTAAGAGACGCATTGCAGGAAAGCGAAGTAAAAACAAATTCTTGCACTGCCTTATGCGAAATGTACATAAATTTTTCTTTTTACCTAATTAATACTATGAAATATTTACAAATATACAGAAATTCGTAGCAGTATATTTAATGTTTATCTTTCATTTGAATTCATAAACAATTAAGAAGTTTTATTTTGCACCTTATTATTGTAGTCAAATACAATTTTAGTTTGCTGTTATTCAAATATTTTTTAAGTGTTTACTTTTTAGCATGACATTTTTAAATCAAATCAAATCTCAAAAACAATAAATATATATGCTTTTAGTTATGCTAAGCTATTAGTATTTTTTTTTTTTATCAAATTATCGTTTATTTTTCATTGCTGTCCAGATTTGTGGAAACAACTTGAAAGAGGTATGATTTCTCTTTAAACTAAGAAAACTAAGAACTGATTTTTACATTATTTAGCGTTTTACTTGTTTCAATTTTGATTTCTCTTACAATTGTATTTACCTTTTAGGTGTTGAACCTGTGCGACATTTTATGGGTGATGGCTTTCTTATATTTACACCCCACTTGAGGCCCATTCAAACAGAATGGCCGATTGGAATATCCTTCAGAACTCGTCAAAACGATGCTCTTTTGGTTAAAGTTCAACTTGGACAAGCCAGTTTTGTGTCTCTAGAGGTAAAGTGCATCGTCTTAACGTTATTCTTTGAATTTTTATTTGAACACTAAATTTTTATGTCAGAAGTAGCAATTGAGGTTTATTTTTATCTGTATAAAAAGTTTTGACTAAAAATTCTTGTGCTGCAAAGTTTACTGGTCATACTTTGTTATTTTATTCCATTTTTTAAAAATGCATGTTTTTGTACAGATTTCTAATGGCTTCCTCAAATATACTTTCAATGAGCAGTCTTTCATGCTTAAAGATGTTGCTATTAATGATGGAATGTGGCATAATGTAGAAGCCAAATGGATGCCTGCTGGTGTTTGGCTCAATTTGGACTATGGACAGCACGAAGTAAGTTTTGTATTCAAAATTTTGATTTTAAAATGCAAAGCAATTTTTTTTTCCATTTAGAATATTTTGTTATTTATGATTTTCAATCGACTTGGCTAAGATTTTTTTTTTCATAAATTTTTTACAGAATTACATTATTTTTGTATATTATTAATTATTTTTTAAGTTTGCCTTTTGTCCCTTTTGTAGTCTGTTGAACGTCTAGAGGGCCATATTCGGGGCTTGTATGTTGGAAAGGTGTCAGTTGGGGGTGTTCAACCTTCAGAAGGCCCAGAAAATCTTACCTTTTTCAATGGCTGTATCCAGGTGAGACATAATTTTTATTTGAGTGTGATTAGCTGAAAGATATCATATACTTTGGTAAATGCACAGACATTTTAGTAATTTGTTTTTTTAAAAGCTTTTTCAAAATGTCAATCGAACAAACTTGATGACTAAAACAGAGATTTAAAGATAGGGCTTCTCTTTACAAATGCAATGTAAAATCGTTCAAGTTAAAAAGTTTCATGTTTTTTAATGTTAAAATTTTTTTTTTTTTAATATTGCAGATGCAGAGTTTATTTTAATAGCATATCATATTCCGGTGAATTTTAAAAACAAATATAGATTTTTTTTATTTTCAAGCAAAGTCTTTCCCAATTTTGTATATGGTATTTAAATTTGTTTGCTATATTCCCTTTTAAGCAATTTTACCAGTGTTAGAAATTAGGTTACATAAGAGTTAATTTAAGAAAGTATTATAGGGTGTCCACAGATCGGGAATATCAGGAAAAATCTGGAAATTCAACATTTTCCGGAAAAATCTGGGAATTATCATGGATTTTGTCAAAAAGTTTAAAGGAATCAGGGAATTTTCCAAAATTAAACTGAAACTTTTAGTTTTGTCAAGTGAAGATACACTGCTAGCAAAAATTCTAAAAACAATTTAAGGCCAAATTATAAAAAGTTTTAAAAAACGGCAAAAATTCGAACCACAAGACCGACTTCAACTTCTCGCATTAAAATTTCCTGACAATCACTGAACCTGCATGCGTTTAGACTTCCCCAAATCACCGATGGACTGACTACCTTTCCCCTTCATTTTTCTCTAACGTTATAGCAGCATTGTTTACGTTGGTGTGTGATGGTCATATATCTGAGCATTACGGCGATGAAATGGCCGTTATTTTCTTGGTTATGGTGAGCACTATCGCCGTGAATTACATTCTTGCTTGATGCTCATTTCATTGAGGTGCTATGATATAATAGCCACTGACGCTTCTCAAGGATTGCATCTGCCAGACATGGTACAGTTTCGCTGAAAAACGGATTTCAGCTCTTGTTTGGTAAAATTTCGATCATTCCTGAGATCGATACAAATCTGCATTACCATTTTATTGGGTTTACTTGCAAGTCTAACAACAACAAAACCTGCGTACGTTTGGAGTTCCCCAAACTTCCGATTATAAGTGAAAGTTTTCAATATTTCTGTCGGTTTCCGTATTTTTATTTTTAATTTAATCATGGACTATTACGGTAGTGTCTTACTGGAAAAAGTTCCACTGAGTTCATGTTTTTCAACAGTTAACAAAAAATTCAAAACGGAACCTGCATACATTCAGACTTTCCTAAAAACCACCAATGGAATGATTATTTTTCTTTAATGTCATAACCTCTATCGACATTATTGATGTTGGTATGTGATGGCCATTTTGCTGAGCATTACGGGGATGAAATGGCCGCTACTCTCATGATTATGGAGAGCGAAATCGCTTTTTTGCATGATGATCATGCCGAAATAATAGTCACTGACGCTGTTGCAGAGCTTTGCATCTGTCAGACATGGTACAGTTCAGCTAAAACGCCAACTTTAGCTCTTTCTGTTTTTACTGAAAGCTCGATGATTCCTAAGATTGATACAAATCAGCATTACAGTTTTATTGGGCTTGCTTGCAGGTCTCGCAACAGCCATTTTTCTACTTTCCCAGACTTCCGATGTCATGACCACTATTTCTGCAAAATGCCAACTACTAATATTACTATAACATAATTTAAGGAATTAAATGTTCTTATAAAGAAGATCCATATATTAGTTGTACAGTAAATATATTAAATAATTGCAATAAATGCAGTATCCTTCTAAACAAAACAAAACAATCATTCTTAACATATTGCAAATCTTGATTTAAATTTAGTATAAACACCTATTTCAATCGATTAAAATTTTGATTGTAACTTATACAAGGCAGAAAAAAATATGATTTTTCCTGCCATGAAGTTGATAAAAATCCAATTTCAACTGATACAAAATTGGATTTTGGCGATACAGCTGATCAGTGTTTGTGTCATGAAGGTGTAAAGATAAACAGTACATGCATCATAATTTATTTTTATGGGGGTAGGTCTGAATGTGTTTTAACTTGATTGTTTATTATATATATATTT
This sequence comes from Linyphia triangularis, assembly GCA_963978545.1. NCBI lineage: Eukaryota > Metazoa > Arthropoda > Arachnida > Araneae > Linyphiidae > Linyphia > Linyphia triangularis. The sequence continues at coordinate 95,742,271 of OZ021727.1, forward strand.
TTGTCGATAACTTATAATCAGGGAAAAATTTGGGTGTTAAAGTGAATAATCAGGGAATTTCAAAATTACTTTTCTGTGGACACCCTGTATTAACTTGAAGCATTCTTACATTAAGCAAAAAGATAGAAACAACATTTTATATGTTTAAAGTTTTTACAATTTATTATATAATTCAAATCAATTAATTTATTTTATAATTTTTTTTAACTTTAATGTTTGAATTACAAGATTGAAGATTTCTAGATTTGAAATAACTTTCCAACTTGGAAAAGGAGGCTTGAATTCAATTTAAAACCCTGCAAAGCATGTATGATATAAATGAATCAAAACTTATGCAAGTTCAGGTCTAAAACATTTTTGTATGAAATTTTAGTCTACTGTTTATTGCAACCCATAATTTGATGAACAACAGATATACATGAAATTCACATAATTACAATATTTGTAGATTTTGAATATAATTCAATAAACTTGTTGTATAACCTACTTTTTTGGATTGTAGCTAAAAGAACATTTTATGCTAATTGGAAACAAATAATAAGATGCATTTTTCTCATTGAGTTAAATAATTTTTTTTTTACAAACCTGTGGTTTTGCCCATTTATGGCATAAAGGAGGGTCAATTTGCCGTTGAAAACCTCTGTATCAGAAGGCATTACCTTATCTAATAATATTCTGATACAATTATGTTGGTGGGGGGTTCATTATTTTATTTTCATTCTACTTTTACTTTCAAGAAGGATGGATATTTTTTAACTTAACATTTGGTTACGAATTTTTGAAAATCATCTGGGAATTCACTATTTCAAGATGATAGTGGTTAATCAGAATTTTTTTTATATTCATTGGAACCTGTATTTCATTGTAGGATGTGAGAATTGACATGAACAGGGATGCGTGGCTGAGACCTTCGCTGGAGAGTAACGTAAGAGAAGGGTGCAGAGTGCAGAACCCGTGTCATGGAAACCCGTGTCCAAAGAATAGCACCTGTGTGGACAAGTGGGGAATTCACGAGTGCGTCTGTGACATGGGTAAGAATCTCAGCTGCTGATGCAAGGGCTGTGCTGCATTTTTACTTGACAGTAAACTATAAAATGCTCTAAACTAAGTTTTAAAGTGATTTAAAAATGTATTCCTACCCCATGGAACCAGTGCTATATTTCTCATTCTATTTCCCTCACCAAAATGTTGCTTCACAACATAGAAATTTGTATCATACACCAGAATGATTATATCATGTTAACATAATAATAATAATTTGAAAAATGAATCTATGTTTTTACTATTAACAGTTCAGAATTTACTCTTAACAAGTGCTGCTCTACAACTATTTTTACTAAGAAATAAATTTATAAATGTTCATCAGTAAAGTAATTCTCACGTTATTTTTCCTTCAAGTTGTATTAACAGGAGGAAATTGTTTTTTACATCAAATTTTTAGATATTAGTAGATTCAGTAGTAATACTCAAGTAGGGAATGTGATACAGGATATAATGCTCTAGGCCTACAGGGAAATAAAAAATAATAATAATGCTAGTGTAGCTGTTTAAATATATATATATGTTGTTGGTAAAATTATTAAGTCAAGAAATCAAAATCCAGTCTTGGAAAAACCTAACATTTTTTTCTAGTCAAAAAGGAAGAGCAAAAGGAGTGGTAAATCACTGAGAATATATATATATATACACACACACACATATAAATTTGCATATAAATGGTTATAATACTTACAGTTAACAGTTAAATATTCCCAGACTGACCACAAAATTTAAAATTATCATCATATATTTGTATATAATGTTTGTACGCTTCACCACAAATGTTCTACAACATTCTTCTATTAAAGTTTCTTACACAACAGTTAAACTTTTACCAATGATAATTCTCAAGCACTGTTGTTATATAATTTTTAATTCAATAAAGATGCAATAATTTTTTTTTAACTTCTATTCATCTTGAATAACAAGATGGGAAGTATGCCAAATTATTGAGAAATGCAAATTATGCTCAATGACAAAAACATTTCTTGAAAATCTTTGTAGCATAAAATTCATTCTATAACTTATTTTGAAAGGTTGATGAACAAATCTGTATATCTCATTGAGTTATATAGTTGAATTATGTAGTATCAGTCTTTAATTTATAATTATTTAACAAGTTTTTTTTTTTTTCTTTTTTTTTTTCAAAGTTTTAATATTGTATTTTGTAATTTAATTTCATTAATAAAAATTTCCTAAAATTAATTTATTTTTAAAGTATTAATTTATGTTAAAGCAATGCCTAGGAAAATAAATATGGCTACTAATTGTATGTATTTACGGACAACAATAGTTGACTTTGGGAGCAATTTGTAAATATGTCCATTCAGGCTCCAATTGGTTGTGAATTATTGTGTATCCAATCATGGTAATTATCGAGCTTGTTTATATTTAGAGCTTTTGCCTATTATTCCTGCTTCTAAGTGGATTACAGGGTGTCAAGCAAACAGGAAAATATGGAGAACCATGAGAGTTTGGCAACTCTGGAAGTACTGAAGGATTTTTGAAAAAGTGAATTTAAAATAGGGCAAATTAAAAGAGATAAAAGAAAGTTTACAAAATAAACAATTATAATATTTTTAGAAACTTTATAAAAATGTTAATTTTTGCTAAGCAAATTTCTGTAACTTTACTTTGCAATGATTTTCATTTGTTTTATTATAAATGTGTAGGTGATCAGGAATTTTCCGAGAAGTTAAAAGTTTTTTCCTTCAGACACTTTGTGTGTAATAGTTATTTGTCATCACATATTTAAAATCTCTTTAACAAAAACTTGCAGTCTTTTCCTACTTAATAGACATGATACAATGCTTTCAAGCACACATTGTCTGCCAAAATATTCCTTCAAATCTCATGACATTTTTGCAATTAGAGCAACAGCAATTATTTTTAATTTTAATAATGAGATTTTCTTCAAGTTTTAGTTAAGTGTTAATAATGAAAATGCTGCACTTTCTTTCGCTTTAAAATTTGGACGATTGGCTCTCGTTATTGTTTTGAAGCACTAATGTATTGTAAATGATATTGCGTTGGATTTATGAATGGGGTGGAAAACTTGCAATCCCTTCTAAACATGCTATTTACAACTCTGTAATCCAAAGATAATGGGCACTATCTCCATTGTACTTAATTTTATGGGAGAGCTGATTCAATCTAAGGAACTGTCTCTACTTGCTGTTGTTACTTTTCGTAAATAAATATCCCCGGTATAAAAATCTTTAATGAGTTTTTTTTAGGGTAAGAGAACATATATAATATTGTTTTGTTAGGGCAAAACATTGTTCAAAATGTGGATGGAATAAAAGTGATTGCTGTAAAATGCAGACTTCAAATAATTAAAAACGTTTCTTGATGGCTTAACTACTTTAATGAAGATGATATAATACTCTCGCGCTCAGCTGCCTTTCTCGATCTTCAATAGCATTGCCATCTTTTCTTGTCATAAGACTTTCTTTTCTTGTCACGAGACTTAACAATATCTTAATCAATGAAAATATAGATTGTATCCTTTATCTCTGAGTTTTGAATTTTCTTTCCCTTGTGATTATACACATATGCACTTCAATAACTGACAAAATTAACTTCCTTCCATTTCACTCACTGCCTATTTATTGAAGTGTTTCTAATATAATCTCATAAGATTTAAAAATAGAGATTATACTTTAATTTGTCTGATAAAATAAATGCAGTGAAAAATAAACTGAGGACAAGGGGTTGAAACAAAAATGTTAAAAGTTTATTTATAACATAATCAATACTACTACCTCACTGGCAGTCAGAAACCATTAGCCTTGTTTCACAAGAAACTTTCTCTTATATAAGAAATAAATTTGTATATTGCAAAGAAATGCATGCCTAGAAAAATATTACAGTTGACTAATCAAAATCCAGAAACACCCAACACAAATATTATTAAATTTTCAAGGAAGAAACCATACAACTCAACTTAAAACTTTAGCTGAAACAAAAGGTAAACAATACTTTGAAAAATGGGCGGTTCACACACAGCACAGGTTGGGAAAAAGTATGAAGACAGGTACATTAACAAGTAAGTTAAATAAACTGTTTATCTAACAGTTTCAATATGTTACAGGTTTCGTAGGAGATCAATGTCTTCCCGTGTGTGATATCAACCCTTGCTCCTCTGGCTCGCAGTGTGAGTCTTCTATGCACAGCACCATGCTGGGCCACAAGTATGGGTACACGTGTGAGTGTGACAAAGGGCACACAGGAGCCTACTGTGAAGTGCCCTTGGACCACACTTGCCCCTCTAACTGGTGGGGTTATCCCATATGCGGGCCCTGCCACTGTGACACGAGCAAAGGATACGATGCCAACTGTAATAAGACAAATGGAGAGTGCACGTGCGAGGTGAGTGGATGTTGCTAAAAAGACTTGTTAATTATCAGAGTTGGTAAAAAACTGAGTTCTTTTAACAAACAAGAAACCTGGTTTCATTTATTTTAACTATATATTTTTCTTAATTTATATACTAAACAAACGTTTCCAATGATATAAGACTTAATTTTATTTTTTTTTAATTAATATTCATTTATGTTTGTCTATTTGTTAGTTTAATATAAGCAATTTACAATTTTTTGCTGTTCAAGATTCTAGATGTCTAGTAAAGAATAAAAGCTATTAAATCAACGAAACAAAAGTAACTTAATTAAAAATCCAAGAAAACTTAAAAAGCAATTAATTTCATTGCTTAAATCCATTTCGTGTTTAACCCTTTTAATGCCGAACAACGATATATTGTTGTTTGCTTCACTTGCGAAAAGGGCCAAAGACGATATATTGTGGTTGGCTACACTTTCGAAAAGTACCAACGACGATACATTGTTCCTCAAGCATTGGCGCCTATTACGCATCACAAAAGTTCTGTATTTCAAAATAACTTTATAAAATGTTATAAATGGTTCAAATTCTTTGCATTGCAATTAAAAAAATTATTTATTTGAACTTTTTGTTTTGTTTTCTGCTGGTTGGTGCTGAAGCACTGTATACGCAAAGCGATAAGGTAGAATCTCGACATGGGATAGTTTCTTGGGACCGTAATCGCAATCTGTTTATGATGGTTATCAGGTAGCTCACGTGTCACATCATGCATCGGCACGGTAAGACTAGAGTCTTTCTTTCAAATTAGGCCTCCATTATAGGCTGAGCAGAGCACAGCAGAGTGGATTAGAGCCAACTCCAAGGCTGTCACAATACGCTGCATTTTGAATTTCTTAAATATCATTTTTAGTTTGGTTTTTATAGGCATTTTTGCAACCCCTACTAAATTTGGGAAATTCCTCCAGTTATCTTCACACAAGCATCTGTTTTCGTTCTGAACTTAAAAGGTTAAACTGGACCAACATAGGTACTGTAAATGTCTTATAAACTGCATTGAATTATATTTCTGTAATAAATTTTGTATAAAACATTTTTTAATTCCATGTAATTTTTTTTTAAAGTGATAACACCAGCTTCAGTTTAATGACAGAAATTAGAAATATTTTACTCTTAAAATTGTTATAGTTTTGATAAAACCTATATGTGCTTCATGATTTGTTATCTAAGCAAGAGGCTTCTGGTGGGATTCTGATCAGGTTTGTATTGTGCAAGTCAGCTTTCAAAATCATTATTACAGATGACCTTGCTTAAATTAGCAGGTGGACATTTTACAGATTTCCTTTCATTTATGCACATGTAAAACAGTTCTTCTTGAGAGAGTACTGATTTTGGACAAGACAAATTTGGACTTTATCTCCAATGGATTACTCTAAATTATAATGTTTAGGCAGTCTTTGTGCAGCGCTTGTGATATGTTGAATTATAACCAATACAAACTTAAATGCCAGAGCACTTTTTTTAGAGTTGATGTGTCACTTTTGACTATTTTTTGTGGTTCTTTACTTAGTACCTTTACTTTATTATCTACAACAAAATTTGATAAAATTTTAATAAGTGAAAAAATTGCAAATCCTCACCATATTTAACAATTAAATATATGTTGCTAAGTAATATGATTTTTTTATATAGTTCAACTCAATGTATAATCCAATAAAGAATTTAAATTCTTTCTTTTTAAATCCTCAGTCTTTCAAAATTTTCAAAAAGTGTGATAATTATTATTGAAAGTATTTTCTCCCTCAAAATGGCTAGATAGCTTATTAAAAACTTATTTGGTCATTATTTTTTTATTTCTTTTATGACTTTATTAATATGAAGTTCTTCATATATTTTATGACCCACAAAAACTTTGTTCTTAATTGACCATTAGTCGGCGACTCATGTGAAGAAATGTTGATTTAGTAATGTCTGTAGTGTCACTCATTGTTAACTCTTTCATGGCACACTCATGAAGTTGTACATTTTCTTTCTGTAGTTGTATTTTTTTTCTCGACTGTCTAGTATTATGTGTTTAGACTTTTTATTTGTGTTTTTAGGAATGCTTAGCTATAACTCTACAGTTATCATATAATATGCATTTAAAACTTTTTATTTGTTTGTATACTTTTCATAAATTTTTGTTCTTCTTTATTCTAAGCCGACCAAACGGTATAGTGATTAGCGTGCTAGCTTCTAGACCGCGAGGTTGTGGTTTCGAGTCCCGTGTTAGGCATGGGTGTTTGTAAATGTATCTTGGCTTGTCTAATGACGAATGTTTCGGCTCATTATAGCCCTCGTGTTGCTGACGGCGCCAGATAATCTGAAAACAACCAACCTTCTTTATTCTAATTTCTCTTTGCCTTGATGTCTAATATCAGTTATGTGAAAATTGAATCATATTAACCATAAAATTGTCTTCCAGTTTAGTCTCTTGTCTGGTATAGTAAACCTAGTAAACTAAACTTTCCTATTAACAAAATATATTTTTAAACATTAATTCTGTTTAAAAAATATTTATGTGTTGCATAGAGTTTAAATATGTCTGTTATCCTCAATGTTCTGTTTTACCACACTTACTCTAAGATAATACCTCTTCAGTATTGCAAACCAGATATTGAATAGGACCAATGCATTACCTTTAACAATAGTGCCCTTTACAAATCTGCATCGTACTTTCTTTGAAAGGGAATTAATTCAACCTTTTCTACTGAAGATATTTCAGAGTCCTTTTATATAAGAATATGGGCTAATACCTAAACCTTCAGGTCTAATAGTTTACTATAGTTCAAAAATCTCTTCTTTCTTTACAAAGCCAACCTCTTACCGGCCTTCCTGTTTTAAACTTTGCATTTATTTTGGTTTTTTTTTCTCCAGGATAAACACTTTCAGCCTCTTCACAGTGACATTTGTTTTGATTGTGATTGTTATGCCACGGGATCTTTTGGAAATCGCTGTGACCCAATCACAGGCCAGTGTAAGTGCAGAGCTGGCGTGATTGGGCGTCGTTGTGATTCTTGCTCCAATCCATTTGCCGAGGTTACTTTAAGAGGGTGTGAAGGTAATGCTATATTCATTGACATCTCTTTAAAAGAACTGTATTTGAAAATTTCTTTTGAATTTTGCATGTTTCAAATTCATTTTTTCAAAATAAATTAATGTTTTTTTGTTTTTTTTTAAATCTTATGAAACAGATTTTTTTTTAAAAGAAGTATGTGTACAATTCTTTATTATTATTGTTTTTTTACGCTATACTATATGCATGTATAAAATAAAATACACAGGCCAGTTTAAATTCCTAAATCTGATAAATTCTATATTTTGAAAAGTACAGAAATGTCAGTGGGAATTTTAGGTGTGTATAATTGCACTGTTTTTTTTTTATGGCTAACATGAATAACTTAAAAAATAAAAAAAATAAAAAATATATATATATACATATCTGGAATTTACAAAAGTAGAGCACGAATTTTGCTACTAACCAGAAGATATATAGTCTTTTTTTTTAGTGATGTGCCCAATTTGTATTAATTATACAAGCCATTGTTACAAAAGTTGGATGCTTCAATTTTCATTTCTCCTATTTGAGTTAGGGTGTAGTTAAGAATAAATCTTTATCGCGTATAATATGTTGCATTCCTATATTTTTTCACGTTTATTTTCAATAGATGTTGTCAAATTGGAAAAAATCAACTATTTTGCAAGAAAATGTTGGAATCTATGAAATTGATGTAGTATTTATTAGGCTTCAGACTGAAAAATGTGCATTTAACTCTAAATCTGAATTCCCTTCTGAGAATGTATTTCTTTTTACTTTCCTAGTGGTTTACGATGGTTGTCCCCAGTCGTTTAGTATGGGCATTTGGTGGGACCGAACTTTGTTTGAACAGGAATCTTCACATGCTTGCCCAAAAGGATCTGTTGGTAAGTTGATGTAAATGTCTAATTAGTAAATACAGTCAAACCCTGTTAATGTGAAATCGCTTAGCAGGAAATCGCATTTTACATGCGATTCAGTTAGCGTGAAAATTTTTGGCGTCCCTCTCTACTTTGGGTTAATTGGGTTTGACTGCACAAACCTTATAAATTTAATCAATTAACTGTTTTCAAGTTTAGTTTGAAATATTCTGTTTTAATTTCATTAGATTTATTCATTAGCTTCATTTTTTTAAAAAATTATTTGTTAATGTGAGTATTTGTGGCAATTAAGTTTATTTCTAAAGCAAAACATAATTAAACATTGAACTGATGTACATCTTTAATGGTATCTATTGTATCTGTTTCAAACTTAACACATGGTACTATAATATTAGTGTGTACTCTATTGCCATGTCTTTGAAAAGAACTAAGAGAAGTGGAAATCATTTAACTTTGTGAAACTTATGCTATACTTAATATTCCTAGAATGTAATCTTTCAACTGTCAAATGAAGTGTTTTACAAAAAGAATCTCATCCAACTTCAATTTACAGGCAAAGCTACTAGATACTGTGCTCAAGATACTGGATGGGAGGAACCTGATCTGTTCAAATGTAACTCTGAGACATTTCTTGAGCTGGCTGATCAGGTATATCTGCTTTTTTTTTTTTTTTTTTAAGTGTTGTTTAAAAGCTTACTACAATTAACCATGCACCATTAATTCAAATGACTGTAAGGACTACCCACTTAGATAACAAGTCTGAAGAAGAAGAGGACAAAATTATTGATTTTCCTAGAAGCATCTGAAATAAATAATCCCTAAAATTGTATATTAGAGCAAATATTTACACATTATTTTATTTAGTTTTTCGTATATCTTTTACACACTGCCTGTATATAGCTAAAAATTATACTGTGTTTGTTATTTCTTTTTTTAATAATCCTTGGTTCATTTTAGCTTGCTGTAATAGAAAGAGACAAGCTTCCACTGAGTACCTACTTTTCTGTAAAAATTTCATCCGACCTGCGATTAGCTACAAACCGTACCAAGCACTTGTATGGCAGTGATATTTTGATTGTAGACAGAATGCTGTATCATGTTTTGAAGTACGAAACTGAACAAGGTGGCCTCAATTTGACTCATCGACAAGATAAAGATTTCATACAGGTATATAGAGCTTGTTCCCATTCCTGTCATTGTCATTTAAACTTAAGGAAACTGTAACAGAATTTCCAGACTTTCAGTAAAAGACCTACTCAACCACAATATGTAAAGGGCAATTGGTAGCACTTTGTAACAGTTCATAATTTCATGGGACAAATAGCAGGACTGACAGTAGTGTTTAAAAAGGCTACTAAAGCAAGTGTTTTAAGGGTCAGGCGACTATGACGACTATTTCAATGAAAAACCTTCAACTATTTAAGGCACCTATTACTAAGGTACCTATTTTTTAAGAAATTAAACATTGTTCATTGGCAATGTCAAAACAGTGATTTTTATGGGTGGAGGGAGTGAACACTGCCAAAATAGGTGTTAATTTTAGTTTATAAACGCTGACCGAATGGCCACTTTCTTAACCCGATGATAGTATTTCTTTGGTAACAGCTCACGCACAATATTTTTATGACAAACACCGTTATTTTTGCCTTCCCATTTGGTTCCTATGTTTTATATCTTTCACTGTTCAAGGCTCACCAACATACACTATTATATTCTCAAATATCAATTTGTTTTACCATTACTTTAATTGACAAGTATTAACTGTGAAACTTGCATGAATGCCATAAGAAAAAGTAATTCTTTTTTGATTGAAAACTTTTATCTGCATAAAAATACTGACTGAAATGTGCATTTAGCAATTGAGAGTTGCCACATAGCCAGTAGTACAACTACTTTTGCACAGCTTGAATGGCTTTATAACATCATCATAAATTATCTTTTTTCTCTTGTTTAAAAAGTTGCCTAACTTTGCTAAGATAGAATTGCATTAATACTCTAGAATAATAAAAAAAATCTTGTTATTTTACTGATTCATTCCAAATCAATCACAGGTACCAAAAACCAAGAATTGGGAGGATTTTTGTGAGAAACTATTTTCAAAGTTTATAAGTAATTGGGGACCCTGAAATAGTCATTTGCTCACAATTGAGACCATGTGTAATAGCTCATTTAGAATCGCTAAATAGTTGATTAACCATTAGCTGGGTGATTGGGCTGAATAAGAATTAAAACCAGATAGCTAAAACTGAAACATACAATTCTACCTGCCTTAAGCAAAATTAATACTTTTGGCAAGTTGAGACCAGTTTACATGAAGGTTCAATCTTCACTGATGTAAATTAATGAATAATATCTTAGCTAACTTTGTGAAAGAAGCATTAATTCACAAAAATAAACATAAAAAAGGTTTGTTTCTTTCCTCATTGAAAATTTAAGAGCAACTGGCTATCTGGCTCATTACTTGGCAATTTATGACAGTTTTAGCAATCAGGTTTTCATTAAATTTCCTCTCTCACCCAATCACACCCACTGTTATTCACCCAGATGACAATTGATTTACTAATTCGTAAATCCCCACTTTAAAATAGTCTCAATTGCCATCAACTGACATAATCATTTTGCTTCATAGCTTCTACTCTATAAGGTTGTGTTAGTACATAAGGAGCTTGCTTTCCAAATTGACCATATTTACTTTGGAAAAGCTAGATTGATTAGCAATATTTTTTCTCACACAATTGAGAATAAAAATAATTTGAATTAAAAATAATTTCTATACAATTTTGGTTCAAACCATGTTAACTTAAACATTTATGATACTTGCATGTTTTCTCATTAAATGTTTCATGTTAAAAGAATTAATCAAAAGCTTTATTGGTATAAATTATATTTTAGCTTGACTTTATTGTCTTCCAATAATTTTTTTAGATATATTTAACACCTAATACTAAAATGAGCTTTTTCTTCTAATTAAGTGTTAAATCATTACTATACTTATAAAAAAAAACCATCCTTAAATCATTTTCGTTCCCATTTGGGAATTTGGAAATGTTAATAAATGATTTAAAACAATGCTATTTAGTGTTAGCTCTTAAGTTACCTTGTATCAAAATATTCAATGAAAATGTCCTTTTTTAAGTTAATTTATTAAGACACATATTTATTTTTTAGAATCTTGTTGAAGCAGCTAGCAAAGTACTCGAGCCGAGATACACTGAAATGTGGGACAGGATTGCAACGTTCACTGGTACTGGACCTGAATATCTTGTCTTCATGTTTGAGCAATATGGGAAAACACTTATTCAAAATCAGGTGGATACATTTACTGAACCCTTTGAAGTTTCTTCACAAAACATGGGTAGGTTGATTTTGTTAAGTTACAATATTTTACTTTGCATGATATAGATCTAAAAATTAGCTGCTTTGAACTAATTTCATTCAGAACATTTTTACGTGCTTTTCAATCTAAGCTTACATTTTATGATATTTTGCTGTGCTCTACTTAACTTTCCTGTGGCAACACATTCATTACTAACGTTTTTTTTTTAATTTGCATGTTTCAATTTAAGAGTTGTAAATTAATTTTTAAAAGTTTCATGATAATAAATATATATTAAGAGACCCAATTCTATCCAAGAAAGTTATTTATAATGAACAAAAGTAATACTTAATTTCTATTTAGATTTGAAATAATTTTTTATTCATATGTTTCAGTTTTTATATGATTATGCACTATCTAGATTTACTAGAACTGTCAAGTAACTACTTTCACAAAATTGGGTCAATTAAAACTGGGAAATTAATAATTTCTTGAAAAGGTTTGAGAAACTTGAAAATATATCTAATTTTCTATAAAAGCCATGTACTTTTTTTTGTATTGATTCAAATAATTATGTAGTTGCACTTGCTCTTAGTAACATAGATTTTTTCTTATAGCAATTCTATAATTAGTAAAAATTATAAATTATTAAATATTTCCAAAGGTTATTTTCACCCTCTTTCTAAATTTTAATGAGTATTTTTAAAATCCAATTGGTGTTTCTTAAACTAAACTTTTTTAAAACTAAAACTAAATAAGTTTTTTAACAAAATTAATATTTCTAACAATAACAGTGATGCACGATCGTGATTTCGCTTATCAGAGCAGAAATGTGCTTTAAATGCTTACTAAAAATACTTGATGGTTATAAACCTTAAACTAAAAATTAACACTATGCCGTCCTGTAACACCACGTTGGTGTCCTACAAAAACTCTCGGAAAAATGCCAGCAACACCACAAAAACTATCGAGCAAATGCCATGGACACCACTAAAACAATCAGGCAAATGACAGCGAAATAAAACTTGACGATTTACGATATCTCGAAAATTCAACTGCGATAAATGAAATGATCTAAACCATTCACCAACGCCGAAAAAAATAGAAAAGAAAAAAAGAAACACAATTAGACTTGCGGACGTCATACTGTCAATCTTTGTTTTCCACTACCTTTTCCTCTATTTTGTGCAAGAAAACATGGTAAAAGCCAGTGAAATACTGTAAAATGGGGTGAATCCGAACACTTCAACTTTCAAAGTAAAAATAGGTTGTAATAAGATTGTTAAGGAACATATTTTTGACATTGAAACTTGGGTCTTACCTTCCTCTTTGAGGATCAACCCAAAAAATTTTGAAAAAACTTGGACTTTAATTTATTTTGAATTTTTTCATTGTGTTCCGATTCACCCCGCAGAAAGGAATGAATCGGAACACTCGTTACATTTATGTCGAATCTTATTTAAATGTTTACAGGGTGACAAAAAAACAAATAATAATGCATTGTGGTAAATAGGAACACAAAATTATCATAAAAAAAAATCATTTAATATGACGGATAAAATTTGTGTTTGTCAATTATTGTCAAAACAAATCATATGTTTGAAAACGTATCAACTCTTCTCCTATAACTCATCCAAATAGCCCTTAAAATTAATAATATTTTTTATCTACTTGTATTTTATGTTTGCGTGCCGTATGACTGCAAATTCCTTAAAATATCTTGTGAAAGGAGAAAAGCATCCTCATTTGTTTCAGAAAATCTCTTCGTTCATGGGCGCTTTTTGTAAAACACACTTATATAGCAATAACCTTGTGGGTGTAAAACTTTGCTCACATAGTCTTCATACATTTTTCCATATAACTTAAAGATAACGAAGTCATTTAGAGAAAAAACCACTGGAACAATCAGGTTTTCTGCCATGCGGAAACTAGGTTCCTCTTCTGACATTTATTCAAGCCTGCAATCTTGATTACTGTCTTGAAGGGAGTAATTAGACTCTTCTTCAGTCGTTGAATCTTATGTGGAGCATAATCTTGCCAAAAACAGCTTTTTAATATCACTTTTCACGTGTTCCGATTCACCCTGCAAAACTCGAAATCGAGACGAGGCAAAACATAAAAATTCCTAAAATAATTTTTTTTTAAAACCAAGTTAATTTAAGTATGGCATATTGTTGTGGATGTTTATACTTATCTAAAAATATATTATTTAAGCCTATAACTGGTACATGTTATTAATTACGGGATAAGGTTTGGAGAGGTTAAAACTCATTGGATTGTATGCACGCTGTTTCAAATTTTTTTTTAAAAAAGGACAGTGTTGAAAACCCCACAAATTTTTTTTCTAGATTCCAAACATGTTAGCCAAATAAAAAAATATATATAATTACTAAAATTGCTTTATTTGTGTAAAATAATAATTGCTTTGTAATTTCATGAAGTTTCATTCCGATTCACCCCGCTGTTCCTATTCACCCCATTTTACGGTACTCTTAATCATGGAAGATACGAAGTGACCGTTCGTGTAAACTAACACACTTCGGAAATTGTCGGACAACCCGTACAATCCACCTACTAATGGTGCGCTTGGTATCAGCAACCATTCAATAACTTCATTCAGTCACTTGTCTGTGAGAGACACGTTTAAACTTGAATGCGCATATATTGCATGTGATTTTGGAAGGGGTGATCTGCATATTGCATTCCATTGCAAAATAAACAAAAAATTTGCATTTTTTCAGAAAAGGATGCAATTTTCAAAGTAAAAAGGCAGGGAGGTTGCTCCGCCCTTCGAAAAAGGGCTATTACGATCTCTGAAGTTATAAAATGAAGGATTATTTAAAAATTTTACCATGATATGCCGATGCGTGATTTCAAGCATGAGATTAGTTCTATGGGATGAAATTCATTTTCAATGCGTTTTCACGCAGATTTCACTCAAATTTGAGAACTCTGGTTTTATGTAATAATTTCTGGAAAAAAAGAAATTGGATACTTAATGAACTATAACCCTCAAGGCTTTGGGACTTGGAGAAAAATTTCTTCATCAAGATAATTTTATGATATTGTTATAAAAAAGACAATTTAATTTGGTTTAGGAATTTCGTGTGTGTACTTATAGCCGTTTTTACGAATTGTAAATTTATTTTAATTAAAAATTAACCAATCTAAAAATAAAAATTTTAATGTAAACCCTTTATATGGATTGCTGACATTTATGTGCAGTTGCAACTTATTTAAGTGATTTTGAACCGAGATCGACTATTCCTAGCATTTGACCTTTGCTAAGAAAATTACCTATTACATACTGTTGACTCTTTTTCATTCTCAAAACTTTATATAATGCATTGCCATTGACAACAAGTCTTCTGCAAAGTTGCACCTTGATTGGATGAGATCAAACAAAATATTCCTCTGAAGCCACAATAGAATTTTGTAAAAAGTTACTTATTAAGGACAAATTAAATGATAGTAAGTGGCTTAATTAGCCCTTGCAATAATAGAAACATATGTATAAGTGGCTTTTAGTGACAACCACACTTAACAAAATGCATTGTCATCTACAATTAATTTATTCACCAAGTTTTAGTTTTATTGTGTTACAACAACAAGCTGCAGATTTGCCCGCTATACGTACACACTCAAAATTGAAGTTAATATAAAAGATTTAAAAATAGGATGCTAAGATTTGGGAAACAAACCTCACATTATCAAAAAAAAAAAAAAATCTCACAAAATAGTATAGAATAAGAAGAGTTAAAAGAGCTTAACTATTAGCTCAACTCTGAGGTTAATATGTTACACATATTAAAGACAAAGAGAAAATGAAATCTCTCTTGTTTGGCTTCTGTTATAAAGAATTATTTAGTATTATAATACTTTTTTTTTCTAATTTTGTATGTGGGTTTTGAAATTATTGAAATAAAAGTGAACAATTTCAGTGCCATTGTACATGTAGATTTTATGGAAAATGTTGTTTGATTTTATTGTATTTTTTCAACATGTATTTTATTAAATTTTCTATTAATAAATTCATTATTTTTACTTATAAATATGAACAATTATATTTTGGATTTATAGAGTTTGTTAAATTTAAAGAGTGAAGTTTAAATTAAATTCCAAATCATTTCTTGATCTGAATTGCTTGATAATGTTAAATTATGTAATAATTTAAAATCTCTAAATATTGTGATCTGGTGATGCACAATGACCTTTTATCTCCACAGTGTTTGGCTTGGATACTGTGTCTGCTTCTGAATTGTGGTCATTCTCAGCTGGTTCCGAAAGTACCCCTCTCAACCTCACTCTGCAGACATCCCAGTTTGTGGACATTGAAGAAAGTCCCTCTGTCCTCATTCCCAAGTACAATAATTTCCCCAAATCCAAGTCATTCAACGATGATGTTACAAAGGCTTTCATTCCTCTTAAAAATCTTAACATAAAATCTATTGAAGGTTGGTAATTGAATTCTAATATTGCAAAATGTATTACTTTTTTTGCTTAAACCTGTGCATTATTTTATTTTTATAATTTTTGTCAAACACATTTTACTTGCATTCAGTGGCAATCCGATACAACTTTTGTGTGTGTGGGGGATACCTTATGAAAATGATGGCTATAAATGAAAATTTGCCGTCTTATTTTACTTTCCATAATGCTCTGGAATTTTCAACACAAGTATTTTGACCTTCTAATTGTACCTTTGAGTAACAGAAAGCTAAAATTTTAATTACTTTCCTTAATTTTTTTTACAAAGTGACTTCCAATAGGTATAACACTCTGCAATTTTAAAAATATGTAGTTTGGCCTTCTAATTTTGATTTTCACAAACAGAATGCTATAATTATAATTACTTTTTTAATTAATTTCTTAAAAGTTTTTTTTAATGTGGTCAAGCGAAAAAATAGTTGAGTGCCAGTACCCTTCCCAGGCGATTAAAAATTATAATAATAATAATAATTAAGGGCCTGTATCTTCTCGACTGGACAATGCAAATACATAAACTCCATTTGTATTTTATAGGATGGGGGTGGTAAGGGGATTTAAAAGTATAGTTGGAAGGGTGCGGTGGGTTGTATTATTGTACTGACGTTGATTTGTTTGTTTCTCGATAAGGGGGTTCTAATAATAAGGGTTTACATAGCAATGGTCATTTTAATCAGTGAAGCTATTCTGTGCTTGCGTCACAAGAACCTTTCAGCGA
Organism: Linyphia triangularis; assembly: GCA_963978545.1. Classification (NCBI taxonomy): domain Eukaryota; kingdom Metazoa; phylum Arthropoda; class Arachnida; order Araneae; family Linyphiidae; genus Linyphia; species Linyphia triangularis. Next base: position 95,759,124 of record OZ021727.1, read on the forward strand.
GTTAAGCTCACGTCTGTGCTTGAGTAAAAACTTTTAGAGAGAAAAACAAGCCTGTGGTATGTGAAGTATCAAAAACGCTTAATGGGGATGGGGGGAGGGTGCGGGAAAAAAATATATTGGTTTGGCGACAAGGGATGTTTATAAGTGTGTGATGTAGATGCGATCACACAGGTCTCAGTAGCTCAACAATGCTGGACATTAGTCAATTCTGATATGGGCTGTTATAAATCGGCAGTTGCTACAGATCTTGGCCAGAGGCGTGCTGGGACATAAAATCGACCCAGAATTTTAGATTTATGGTGGCCCAAATTTTCAATAAAATCATTAATAAAATTTAATTTTGAGGATAAAATAGTTTTAATAATTACTATACTTTATTATTTAAATATTTATATATAATAACTTCAATAATTAAATAGTTTTATTTATAAATTAACTTTAATGATTGAATTGTTAAAATTCTAGTGGGAGTGATTAAGATTTGAATGCATTTGATTTATATATATATAAAAAATAATAATAATAATAAAAAAAAAGCAAAACATTGAAATTAAAATTTGAACATTAAAAAAAGAACTTAAGTATCAGACCGATCCATTTTTTAGACACTGACGGGCCCTACCCTTTGCAGCTTTTTCTTACTTTGGAAATAGGTATGCCCCCCCTCCTCTTTGCACCGAACACGGGTTCGGAAGTATTGGCTTATCCTGAACGAAATCATTCCAAAATATACGATTTTTTTTTTACATATTAAATGTATCACAATTACCAGAAAATATATTTTTTAGCCATCCCTCGTTTCTTAAAACAAAAAATATTTCAATTTTAATACTGTGCATATCAACATTTCAAAACTTCCAGAATATTTTATTTAGTTTTGAGCTGAATCGGCCAAAATCAGGTGTTGTCTGGCCAAAGGGTTATTTGGCACCAATGATAAAAATTTAGAAATATCATTTCTTTAAGAACATAAAAACACTCTGATTAAATCAATCGCAAAATTTTAATTCATCTACTTTCTCTGCGGATCTACGATTTTACTTTCCAAGTCAAAAGTCATGAAAAAGAACTGCACCCACAGCCCTTACATAAATGTTGATGACACATTAAATCACATTTTTAATGTAAAATCTGTTTACAGTTTAGACAAAAGTCCACTCTATTTTTTTGTTGGCGGCCTGCGGATTCATGTAATTATTTTTATTTGCTCACCAAATATTTAATTTTTTGATATTTACCCTCAGTACTATTAAAAATAAAAATATAGAGGTGTACTAGTATTATAAGGTATAAATGTATATAGTTAACACCAAAAGTGTCCGAAAATAAAATTTTAAAGCTTTAGTTTGTTTACAAAATAAGTAGTGTTGATAAGGATTGAAGAAGTTGCAATGCCAAACAAAATTACAAAATGTTACCTGGTACTTGTAAATTTCCTAACTTTTGAAATTAAAAATTTGGGGAAAAAACATTTACAGAAAATAACATTTGCAGAAAACAGGAAGCCATATTTTAAGTATTTTTTTAACCAAAACTTAATGCACAGTTATCAATTCACATATTTCATAAGGATTTCCATTTTGCAAAATCAAGGTTCGAAAGAATGAAGGCTCTCTCACACAACACCAAACACACATGCTTTATGGGAGGGCGAAGGACTGGTTTTGCCGACTGCAGAAAATGATTTGAAATAAAAGCGCTGTGGTCCTAGATCTCCATTTTGTTCTGTTATGCTGATGATGGCACCGTAAAAGTATCCAATTTTGAGAGATGCAAGTTCAAAGATCAACCTACTCTACTCTATGCCGACTTGTATATGCTTGGTGAAAAATGTTCGCCATCCTCGTATTCGTATAAGCATTGCTGACTTCTTGTATTATGCCTATATCACGTAGTGTTTTTGCACGAAATTTTTTGATAAATATGTTTTTTAATTACAACTGGCCATATTTTACATAATTTGATGACTCTTTTAAAAAAATTCTAATTTAACGACTGAGAAAATAGCCCCCCCCCCCCCCCATAGGATTGGCCATGCTTGCATTTACTATCGAATGCTATCTTACTTTTTACTTTTGTTATTAAAAACTATTTAAAATTTTTAATATATGAAACCAATTCGATATTGTACTTTACTAACTTTATTTCTAGCATTTTAATAGTTATAGGTATAAAAATACCAAACAAAGTTTAACACTTTTTTTTTTCCATTTTGAAATTTAACTTTGCATTTACTGTTGAAGATTATACACATTGTGCTTTTATGTATTCACATATTTTTGTATAGGACAAAATCTTATGTACATAAATTATGTACAGTTTTAAAGTAACATTGTTACATGTTAAAATTGTTTTATGTATTGAAAATTTACAATTTTGTCTCTTTTCTTTTACATGGATAGAGCTGAAAAATAATAAGAAGAATGTTCATCTGTCAAGAGATTCTGCAGTTGTTGCTTATGCTATTTACCCCAGTGTCGGCCAGATGATCCCTCGTATTTATGATTTATCTGTCAGGTAGAACCTTCAACTGGATCTTTTATGTTTTTGTTTTATGAAACAATTGTTTTTATATTTTTAACATGGAAATAATTGGTTAATTTTATTAAGGCATATGTATGTAAAATTATAATAGTTTTTAATTTGACATGTATTTTTAATAATTTGCGATACTTTCTTTATTTGTAAATTAGCAAGAGAATTTTTAAATGATGACTTTCTGTATGTGTAATAGACTTACATTGCATAATACTGAGATTGTAGAAAGTATTTCTGCGAAGATAATATTTCATTTGCCATATATTCATGACTTGAAGTGAGAAGCGGTGCATAGATGGCGCTGTAAACCGGACGAGACCACAGAGACTTTTTGCTACTTCCGGTTGTTGTTTGATCTCCGTGTTTGTGCATACAAACTGTGTCTTTCTCAGTCTTAGTATTTATCCATAAATTTTAATCATAATGAATAAAGTGTATTCAAGAAGGAAGTACGGGTGATGTTGCTTCGTTCCGCAATGTGGTATGAAAACTGGAACAAATAATGCTTTGCAGATTAAAAGCTACAGATTTCTGAAAGATGAGGACAATTTTTAATAGGGCTACATCTCTAAAATTTTCAACATAAGTAGTTTTGGTCTTCTAATTGGACTTTAGAAAAACAAAATTTTAAATTTTTGGTTAGTTCGTTATTAATTATTTTTTTTAAATAATTAATATAAATTTTACGAAACAATTTAAAATAGGTCTACAGCTTTGAAATTTTCAACATAAGTAGTTGTGGCCTTCTAATTGGATTTTTATAATACAGAATTTTTGTTGTTGTTGTTATTAACAAATATTTTACAAAACGATTTTTTTTTCTTGACAAGGGAGATTCTAATATTACGTAGCAATTAGATTTTAGTGAGTGAAGCGAGCTTATGCTTACGCCGCAATGAACTTTTTTCATCGAGCAAAGCGAGCCTATGCTTGCATATGTGTCATTGAACTTTTCAGCGAACAAAGCGAGCTTGATTTTACGTAGCGATGAACCTTCCTTTGAGCGAAGCGCCCAAAACTGGAACATATATACGAATGACAGATATCCGCAACGCGAGGCCTCACAGCAAGTTAAAATATTGCACTTGTTAAAATTTTGTAGCGAAGCACGGGTATTCAACTAGTCGTAAATATATTATTTATGTCTGAAAATGTAAAATTATATTTCATGAGCTGAAACTTTTGAGAAAAAAAAATCTTTATTTCAAATTGGGTATCTAAAACAAAATTTGGTACATATAAACGTATCCAAACGAGACTTCTCGCCAATGTCTGGAATCATCAACAGACAGTTTGCTTTAAAAAAAAACATCCAATGGATTTGATAAATCGATCCCTTCATCTATAATAAATTTCTCTTTATATCTCATCTGAGCTAAAAGCTCTAATTTTTTCAAATAGTTGCTGCTCATTTGAGTTTTTAAAAGCAAAACAATCCTTGAAACGAAATGACAAATGCATTGAAAACAAATGAAGAGACTCTGCCGGAAGTGAGTAACCGGAAGACGCTGTGCGCCAATCAGAGACGACTTGGGATTTGTTTCCAAACATTAACCCATGAATAGAGCATCTGCTCTCATTACATTAATTGCCATTAAAAATTTTAAACAAGTTATATCATGTGAATAATCAATTCTAGTGAAAGTAATCAAAGAGAAAATATTACAATTATTTTTAAATAAAAAATAATTGCTTAGTAGCATTAAATTTTTACTGTGAATTTTTTCATGTTATAAAGATTTGTGATTAAAAGTAAAGTTAGAGTTTATTTGTGATCACATGTGTTATAGTTTTGTATGACAAGAATATTAATTTTAGAGGATAAAAATTGTGAAATATTTAGATTTAAAGAGGAAATAAATTGTGCCCTTTCACTATCATTATTGAAAATCATAACTTAAAGTAATAATTAATTTTAAACTGTGGTGGCATTTGTTAAAAAATAGTAAAATTATTACATTATTTTATTTTGTTTTTAATCAAAACTTGTAGCATGAAATGAGTTAGTCATATGTGATCAATATCAAGTATAAGTTTTTATGTTTATTGACAAAAATTTTCATTTTATATTTTATTAGGAACATATAAAGTAAGTGTGGCATTGAAATAGCTTCTAATTCCTCAATATTTTGAAGATTTTATGATATCTTGTAAGTTGCTTTTAATTTATCAATAAAATCCATCTCAAGTTTGTGTTTTCTTCAGGCAGAGGTTTGGGATTGTTCTGTCTTCCAACACCCCTATGATGACGCTGGTAGTCCAACCTGTCAACTCCAGTTCTATTGTGAAAGATTCTCAGAATCTGCGTTTCAAATTCAAGATCCATGACATTGCAGATCACTCCAGTCCTCAATGTGCACACTGGGATTACTCATTGGGGTACGACCTTCACTATACTGTGTAACTGATAGAATTTGAATTTTTTTTAATTTAATGTTATTCAACCTTAGATTTTTTAAACATACTCTTACTTTCTAAATACTTTCTTATTTTATTCTTTAGTGTATTTAAATTTTATTTAATTTAAACACTTTTTTCTACCATGATAACTTTTGGTTTGAATGTAGAACTTTTTTTTATAAGATTCTTTTACTTTACGACCAAATATAAATTTTTTGAAAAACTTGTGTCATCAGGGAATTTTAAAAAGCAAATCCTAATTTCAATATAATTTTAGAAAGATTAACGAAAATGATTGCATTCAAAATTTTTCAATATAGCTTGCTACTACATTTATAAACATTTTTTCTCGATCTATTTTTTGGAAAATGAATATTGCCTTGATGTTGTTTTAATGTCCTATTTGAGAATGAAAATCCCAATTAGAATTTCCTCTCTAGAAATTGGGTGAGAAATTCTCATTAAATTATGTACACCCTATAGTATATGACTGTGTCCCAAGATATAAAGGATTTTAATATAAATCCTTTATATACATTTCCAGTTTTTATATTCACTAACACAGGATTGGTTCTCCAAACAGTGTGTGATTTATGTTTGTATCTAATTTTAAATATCAAAAACATTTCTATCAACAAAATGTGTGTCAAACTATGTTTCAAAATTTATCTACTAAAATGAATGTGAATTTATGCAGTCTCATCCAAATATCTTTTATTTATTCTGATTAAAACAATTTTATTTTTTATGTATTATGGTCAGTTAAATGCTACTTTATCGGGATTGGATGAAGACGAGTTGGTTTATTAGTATTCCATAAAAACGACCTTTTAGTGATAGGGACAGCTTCCATAATTTGCTAGAATGCATTGTCATCAACATCAAATTTATCTGCCAAGTTTGAGTCTGATTGGATGATGGCAAGGAGGTTAATTAGGCCTCTGCAGATTTGCACACACACACAAAATCAAAGTTAATATAAAGGTATTAAAAAAATACTACTTTTCTTCCATTGCCACTCTTTTAAAACACGAACCTCCATTGAAAAAATTCATATTCTACAATGTTAGAAAGCACATGCTTAATATCACTACTTAAAATCAAAATTACTGGAAATTATGCTCATTGTAGAATAGGTATTTAATAAAATAAAAGTATTTTTTCTGTATACTGTTGTGTTTATGAAAAACTGAAGTATAAGTGTGTGTCCGTAGGTCTAGGGGCAAATGGTCTACAGATGGATGCGTAACATTGGGAGGGATTTATGTCACTACTCACGGGCTCCAACCCTACGTCAACTGCTCCTGCTCCCATCTTTCCACATTCGGAGTCCTCATGGACATCACTGACAAGGAAGTGAGTTCTTCTGCAATAACCAATCTAGATGCTAATCTGATTAGTTTTTATCATGATGTTTATGCCCTAGTGCAGGTTTCTACTATCCTAATGATTGTTAATTGATCATGGGTGGTACTTAAGATCAAACTAAAAGGTAACAATGTGTCATCAAATTTAAAAGATTTAGCTGCTTATTGAATGGGTGTGGAAAATTCATTTTATGCGTACTAATAACTGCAATTTGATTAATTTTGTGTGTTTCTTATTCAGATCATGAAAATTAGGATTTATCAGAGAATTGGTGAAAATATGTAATTTATCAGGAAACTCAATGTTTGTTTTCATTAATTTTCCAGAAAAGGAAATTCCCTGAGAGCAGGAAAAATATCCATTAAGTTTATTTTATTTATTAAAAACAATTTAATTTTGCATCTGATAAAGGTCTTAAATTTTGTTTTTCATCATTTATATTAAATTGTAAAAGTATGGGTGACTGGGAAACATCAACCAATTTCAAATTCCCCTTCAAAAATACCATTGAATGATGAAACAAACTAATTTACATTCCACCATGAAATAAATTGCTTTCTCCACAGTACTTCCTAGAGGAGTCGACTGCCCAGGACGTGGTGTCCTACCTTGGTATCGTGATCTCTCTGTTGATGCTGTTGGCTGCCTTCCTCATCTTCTGTGTCTTGAGGGGACCACAGACCAATAGCAACAACATACACAAGAACTTGGTGGCCTGCATCTTCATAGCTCAGCTGTTGTTTCTCATTGCACTCAAACTCAGGAGGCAGCTCGTACAAAAAGAAGTAAGTTTCATGCAATAATCCATTGCACATTGCACAAAAATATCTTCCACATCACAAGACTTAGAAAGAGAAAATTTGGGTAGCCTAAACAGTTGTCACCATAATTTTTTTAATGCATTTGGGCCACTTTTTGATTCATCCTTAGAGTGTAAAATGTTTGCCGTATTAAAGAGTCTAAAACAAATTCCATGAAAATCAGTCCAATGACACAAAAATATGTGTTTTGAAGGATAAATAAAATATTGTGTATTAAAAAAATTTAGATTTAAGTCCATTTATCAAATGATATCATTTACATATGTATTTAGGGATTTAGTATTTTATATTCCCTCTCCACACACTTAATTATTCAAATTTTTGTATTGTGATACTTATTTATTAACTATAAATTTAGTGTAATTTAAGTTACATTGGATTTTGTTGTCGAATCTCAATTATAATTGATGCAAAATGTGTTTTTTTTTCAAATATTGATTGATCATTAAATCAGATTGAGGTTGTGACTCCTTGTTTTCTAACTGATTTTGTTAATTGCTGAATTCCACTTTTTTCATATTTGTGTAAAGACTCACAGTTAATGTCCCATTACAAGCATCAATATGGAAAAATTGTTTCAGAAAGTTTTCTTGGGGGATTGTTTTTTTTTTAACCGCATACTTTTTTTTTACATCTGCTCATTTTTAAATTATACAAACTAATAGTTATGTGCATATTTGTAGGAGCATATGATCTGATTATATGGTTTGTAAGGGTCATTTTTGTTAAAATAAAAAAATAAAGCACGAGAAGTACTTAAAGCCTTTTTTTATATGTGTTTTTTGTGTTTAGTTTCCTTGCAAGGTGATGGCTATCATGCTCCACTACATGTTCCTGTGTGTCTTCTCTTGGATGTTTCTGGAAGCACTCCATTTGTACCGCATGCTGACTGAAATGAGAGACATCAACCATGGCCAAATGAGGTTCTACTACTCCATTGGATACGGTAAGCATTTCCCAGTGACACTGTCTTTCTACTTCCATATAAAGAGTACTGTAAGTGACTACAGAACTTATCTAAACTTTTTATGGATGAAACTTGGAACAAAAGGCTAATTTCCAAAGTGCAAGAATCTTCTGAATGTCTGACATCATGTTGAAAATTGTGCATGAGTTAGAAAAGACCGAATAGTTTTTCATTAAACTTGACCTACATTTGATAGGGAGTCCAATGTGTCCTAACAAAATTTCAACTAAATACTTTGGTAGAGAAGCTGAGAAATCTAGATTTTCCTAATGCAAACAATAAAGATAGTGAATATAATAATGGGTGGTGAAATTATGTAAATAGAACAGTTAAATCTTCAATTTGTTATTTATTGCCAAATAATATGTTGACACTTCCAATAAACGTTTTAATTATTTTAAAAATGTGTTATTATTATTATTTTTTTTTTTTTTTTTAATTTTAGCTTTTATACCACAGTGTAGTAAATAATTTTAAATAAATGCTATATCTTTCTCTCTGTCTGTATAAGGATAAAATTCTTACTAGAAATTAGCAATCAACAACTATTTGTGTTGTTATGTTCGATAATTTTGCAGCATTTTTGTAATTAAATAACCTGCACACTCTCTAAATGTGCAAGTTTTTTGTTGTTTCTGTTTTATCTGTATCTACTGTTCTGTTATCTATATAACTGTAAAAGAAAAAGTTAAGATTTACTCCAGATACAAATTTTTATTTGGGGATAATTTTTTAAATTATGGGTAACAAGTGTGTAAAGCATGTTTTAAAATGTAACAGATGTTTATTTAGTGTGAGAAAAAAAAATTATTTATTTTTACCTGGGTATTTTCTCTACAGTGTGTTTCGCAAAATATTCAGCATATATTTGTCACAGATTAAAATAGCTTGTTTTGTTGAGTTTTCGGATTTGTTAAAAATGTGTTTCAGTGTATATGATAATCTACTAATAGCACATGGCTGAATAATGGGTGAGGAAACTAATTTAAGATACCCTATCATATTACTGCCCCTGACAAGCTCTACCCCTTTCCTATAATTACTATTCTGTGGAAATTCAAAGCACTAAAAAAAAACTTATTCCTTCATTTTTCAAATTTAAAGTATGAAAGAAAAAATATTTTAAAAATTAAAATTATTTAACCTTTCTATTTTAATATACCATGTATGTATTTTAATTGGCTTTAGTTGCTGTATTTCAATGCTAAATTAACGTCTTGGCTTCATTTTTCTTATTTAAATTGAGAGATTTGGTATATGCTGTTTTGAAATTTTCCTCCTTTTATGTAAACTCTTTTTGTTCACTGGGGAATTTTGTTTAATGTTATTATATGTTTTTAGTTGTTTTTAGGTAACTTAAGTTGTATATGTGATTTTACTTTAAACTGCAGTTTCAGTTTCATATAAATTTTTGTTTATTTTAATGTGAAAATTTCTTATTTTTCAGCATTTTAAATTAGAGCTTATAATTTTGTTGATGGTGACAGTTAATGTTTTTTAATTGTCTTATATTTTCCACTTTTTATTTTAAAAATGAATTAAATCTGTTTTTTTTTAAATACATTTTTCACTTACTTCATATCTATAATGTTCAATTTTCTTTATTTGAAGGTGGTCCAGCAATTGTTGTAGGACTAGCTGTAGGTGTGAGAGCTGACCAATATGGAAACTATTTTTTGTAAGAAAATTTCTTGCTATTGATTCAATTATTTATTAACTATTTTTCATATAAACTCTCAACTAAATTTGTGTTATTTGGTCTTTCCCAGTTGCTGGCTTTCTATCTATGAAAGCGTTGTTTGGAGTCTTGTTGGGCCAATCTGCTTTGTTGTTTTGGTATGTAAAAAAATATGATTTATTCTCAATCACAAATTTTAAGTATGAAACTATATATCTAATAAATTTTTATTCTTTAAAATCATTGAAATAAGACTCCAGTTTTTTATTTGATATTTCATATATCATACTATAATCAATACATTGTATTTCAGTTAAACCTTGGGGTATTTGCTATGGCTATAAAAGCTAGTGTTCAAATAAAAGATACTATTATGGATTTTGGAAATTTAAGGTAGTTACTATTCAATCTTTTTAAATAAAATTGGGCATTCTTTCAACATTGATGCATTTTCAGATTTTCCATGTATCCTTATTAATGCAAGTATTAATGTTTCAGGACAGTGTTGTGGCTTGGAGTCGTTCTTTTGCCTTTATTAGGAGCAACATGGGTTCTTGCTATTCTGTCAGTTAATGAATCTCTGGAAGTCCTTCATTACATTTTCTCAATATTTTCATGCATCACAGGAATTTACATTTTTGTAGGCTACTGTATAATTAATAAAAAAGTAAGTTATTACTTAATTTTGTAGATTTATTGTATCGTAAAAATCTTTTAGATTTCTTTTATATGTTTAACTATCTATCTTTTATGCAAAATAAACGTTTTATTTTTATCTTATTTATAAATCCAATTCATAGTTAACTAATTCTTAATGTTGCTTTCACTTATTAACATTTACACTAAAAATATTTCTTTCTGTTGGATTTTGTTGTAGAAATTAATTAAGGAACACATTAAAAGATTATACACTTATTAACTATTGGAAGGCTACTTGTTTTTTCCATGCATTTATTTTCTGTCTTGGTAAAAACTCTTAATTAATAAGCGCTTGTCTTAGTGTACTTGTGTATGATTGGTTAAATATTGTGTTACAGGTGAGGCAGCAGCTTTATCACACTTGGGCTCGTTTAAGGGGGAAAAAGGTGCCTTATGACGAAAACTTAAGTGGAACTCGGACTACTGTAGTGTCTGTAAGTATTGCTATTTCGAAAACAATTACGTTTTTGCTATTTAGATTCTTTTGTTGTAGTTATTGACACATAGCTTAGCAAGTTGAGTATAGTCCAATACAACTTATCCTGACCTCATTGGATTTGCTCTAGGATGGATCCTTCTGCTTAAAAGATATAGTTCCAAGCAAATCACTACTTATAGAGTTATATTAATAACCAGTGTACATAGTTTTGTATTAAACTTAAATATATGTTTACTAACTGAATACCCGTGCTTAGCTACGAATTTTAACATGTGCAATATCTTAGATAGCTGTGAGGCCTCGTGTTGCTGAAATCCGTCATAGGTGTATAGGTCCCAGTTTTTGTCGCTTCGTTAGCAGGAAGGTTCATCGCTACGCAAAATCGAGCTCGCTTCGTTCACTGAAAAGTTCTTGCCTTGCCTTGAGTCTCTTCACGCCTTGTAGGCGCATGAGGCCGCAATTGTCGAAACCCAGTCTCTCCTGTTCAGCGCGGCCTCCCTGGCAACAGCCTAGCTTGGCCAACCGAGATTGTCTCTTTCCTTCAAGATCATTTGCCTCCACGTCAGTCTTGGTCGTCCTCTCTTCCTTTTACCGTCAGGAGACCATGTTAGGGCGATTCGTTCATTGGATTTGTGGTCCCTTCTAAGAACATGGCTGACCCAATGCCACCTTTTTCTCTTTAGGTCATTGATTAAGGGTTTATCTGCTGTTTTGATATATAAATCACGATTAGAAATTTTTTGCGGCCAATAAATTTTCAGAATTTTTCTTAAACATTTAGTATGGAATGCGTTCAATTTATTTTCCTGTTGCTTTGTGATTTTCCAAGTTTCACTGCCATATAGTAGTATTGACTTTACTATTGTATTAGAAATTTTTAATTTAAGAGAAATGTTTAAGTTTGATGACTTCCATACTTCTAAAAGCATTTAATACTGAAAAGTTCATTGACACATAATTGAATACACGTAATGGAACATAATTCACTCATTGAAAGGTTCATTACTATGAAAACATAGGCTCGCTTCGCTTGCTGAAAGTTCATTTCTGCATGATCATAAGCTCGCTTCACTCACTAAAATCTAATTGCTACGTAAAGCCTTATTAGAGAAACAAAAAATCTCCGTTAATATCCTGTTAATACAACACCCCTTTAGGATTATTTTAACACGTGTTTGTGGAAAGCAAAATTAGAAGTCCAAAACTATTTATTTAGAAACTTTCAGAGCTCTAGGTCAATTAGAAGTTGCTTTTTGTGAGAATATTAATTAAAAAACAAAATAAAATTTTCACAAATTTTTTGTCAAAAGTCCAATTAGAGAGCCAAAACTACTTGTATTGAAAATTTCAGAACTGTAGCCCAATTAGAAATAGTTTTTTAAAATATTTGTTACAGTTAAAAAAAATTAATTAAAAAACAAATAAAATTTTAAAGCTCTGTTTTTCAAAAGTTCAATTAGAAGGACCAAACAACTAATGTTGAAAATTTCAGAGATGTAGCCCTAATAGAAATCGTTTTGTAAAATATGTGTTAATTAATTACACAAAATTAATTAAAAAGAACTAAATAAAAATTTAAAATTCTGTTTTTCAAAAGTCCAATTAGGAGACCAAAACTACTTATTTTGAAAATTTCAGAGCCGTAGCCATAATAGAAATCATTTTGTAAAATATTTATTATTTAATTAAAAAACTAATTAAAAAAGAACTAAATAAAAATTCGAAATTCAGTTTTTCAAAAGTCCAATTAGAAGGCCAAAATTACTTATGTTGAAAATTTCAGAGTTATAGTCTTATTAGAAATCGTTTATTAAAATATATATTACTTAATTAAAAAAAATTATTAAAAAATAACCTATTAAAATTTCAACATCCTGTTTTTCAAATGTCCAATTAGAAGAATAAAACTACATATGTTGAAAATTTCAGAGCTGTACCTGTGTTTAAAGTCACTTTGTAAAAAAAAAAAAAATTATTTAAAAAAGAACTAATTAAAATTTTAACATTCTGTTTGACATGCATACAATTAGAAGGCCAAAACTACTTATACGGAAAATTTCTGAGCTCAACTCCAATTTTAAGTAGGTTTCTATAGAGCCACAGACCGACAGACACACACACAGTTTGTTTTATTATCATAGAGTAGCTAAATACCTGTGCTTCGCCACGAAATTTCACTATGTGCAATATTTTAGCCAGCTGTGAGGCCCCGCGTTGCGGAAATCTGTCATTGGTGTATGGGCTCCAATTTTTGGCGCTTCACTCGCAGGAAGTTTCATCGCATTGCAAAATTGAGCTGAAAAAGTCATTAACACATAAGCACAGGCTTACTTAACTCATTGAAAGGTTCATTACTGTACAAACATGAGCTTGGTTTTGCTCGATGAAAGGTTCATTGCTGCATAAGCATAAGATCGCATCACACACTAAAAACTAATTGCTACGTAAAGCCTTAATATTAGAAGCCCCTCCCTTGACGAGAAAAAATAAAAAAATTCCCCGTTATAACTATAGTACAACACCCTTTAAGAGTATTTTAACATGTGATGTTTGTAAAAAGCAAAATTAGAAGGTCAAAACTACTTATGTTGAACTTTCTAGGCCTATTAGAAGTCGCTTTTTTTTAAATATTAATTGAAAATTCATTAAAAAACAAATTAAAATTTTAATGTTCTTTTTGTCAAAAGTCCAATTAGAAGACTATAACTATTTGTGTTGAAAATTTCAGAAATGTAGCCCAGTTAGAAATCATTTTGTAAAATATTTATTAATTAATTAAAAAGCAAACAAAATTTCAAAATTCGTTTTTTCAAAAGTCCAATTTAAAAGCTAAAACTACTTATGTTGAAAATTTCAGAGCTGTAGCCCTATTAGAAATCGTTTTGTAAAATATATATTAATTAGTTAAAAAAAATTAATTAAAAAAGAACGAAATAAAAATTTTAAATTCTGTTTTTCCAAAGACCAATTAGAAGGCCAAAACTACTTATGTTGAAAATTTCAGAACTGTAGCCCTATTAGACATCGTTTTGTAAAAATTTTGTTAATTAATTCAGAAAATTAATTAAAAAATAACTAATTGAAACTTCAACATTCTGTTTTTCAAAAGTTCAATTAGAAGGCTAAAACTACTTAAATTGAAAATTTCAGAGCTGTACCTCTATTTGAAATCACTTTGTAAAAAATAAATTAATTAAAAGATAACTAATTAAAATTTTAACATTCTGTTTGACGAACATAAAATTAGAGAGCCAAAACTTCTTATGTTGAAAATTTCAGAGCTCTACTCCAATTTTAAGTAGGTTTCTATAGATCCATAGAGCCACAGACAGACACACAGCTTGTTTTATTATTATAGATAAAAAAAAAAAAAGGAAGTGCTTTTAAATTTTAATTTTACTTAATACTTTACTTTTCTAATCACAGTTTCTATAAGAGTTTTAACGAATTTTATGGCTTTAACCGAGCTATTTCATCTTGTTATTCACTTGACAAAGCAGTATTTGCTAACACTTCTAACCCTGTTTTCTCTCTGTTCAAGACATACATGTAAGATTATTTTGCAGCCTATCAGAGTGTAGCCAATCCGAATCGCATATAGCTGTTGCATATTCAATGAGGTCAGGATAAGTTGTTGTGGACTATAGTAGTATTGGCAAATGGGAGTAAAAAAAAATATTCTACATGAAAGATACAAAATCCAAATGTTTGTATACAGTGAACACAATTGCTCTTGTAGGAAATAAAACAAAATGCCATGGCTAATATCAAGGAAATCCTTTTGCCATTACTTTACTTTTCAGTTGGGCTTAGTCTTAGTTATCTTGTGTCTTGTTCTATATGCACTTTTGCTTGAAAGTAAAGGCACCACATTTATATTTCAGTTACTTGTGAACCTATTATTTAAAATTAATTTTTGTGCTTTTTTTCTTATTGTTACACTTCTTAAACATTTGTGCATTAGTAGTGCTTACTACTAAAAATAATCAACACTTTTAATATAATTTGCTTTATATCATATTGTACACATTGTTGAACCTATTGTTTTCATAAAATATTTAAAATGCAGTTACATATTTAACTGATTTATTACCCACTTTTATTTATGCTTTTACCCATTTTTCAATACCGTACACTTTTTTGCAACACATATAGAACACTTCACTTCATTTTATAAAAAATTCTTACTAATAAATTGTAATAAAAAATTGTACTCCTAATAAATTTTGTTATAGCATAATATTTCTTTATTTTACACAATTAAGCAACTAATATGAACTGTTTGCATCATTTAAAATACTAAACATTATGTTGATTATATGTAACTTTTTTTGTGGCTATCTTTGTGATTTTTTAAAATCATTTCTACACTTTAATGTCCCATCACATTTCTTAACACATGCAGTTGATAGAAGTTAGTATTTGCCAACTCTTATTTCTTTTATTCATAGATATTTTTCGACAGTTTGAGCTTAGAAACTTAAATTATATGGTTTTTATCATTTGTAATTGGGTGTGAAAATAAGATTGCAGCTCTTAAGAGGGATTATTATTATTATTCGCTTTTTTTGGATTAAAAAAGACACAAATGTAAAACTAAAACATTAATGCATATTTTACTATACGTTTTTAATAATGTGTACATTATTAGTGCCATTTACACTAAATATATTTAATTAGTATTTCCTTTTGATTTTGCTATAGATTTTAATATTGGAAGGTATTCAATATATTTGTTAAGTAATGAGAATCTCTCATTCAAACTGAGCTAGATCTATACAAAAAAACATGACAAGATTATGCAGATATTTTTAAATAACCTGTTAACATATTTTGAAAGAATGTCTGGTTAGGCCATATGTGTAATTTTAAAGAAGTTTATCTAAAATGTACCTCTTTTTATTTTTGAAAGCTCTTCAAAGTTTTGTTATAAGACATTTTTATTAGTTTCATTATTCGTTTAGCATTTTATCTCTCTTTTTTTACCTGCTTGTAGTCTTGCATGGCTGCTAATGTTTTTTTTTGTCTTTCTTTATTTTTTGGATATTGTATATTAATTGTAATTTTTCCCTTGAATTTATCATTTTGATAATAGATATTTTTCTGCATCAAAAAATTTAATGCATGCATATTAAATTTCTTATCATTAAATTAAAACTCGTGCATATTACATACCTGCCAACTTGTACGGATTATCCGTACAATGTACGGATTTTTACTATTTTGTACGGTTGTACGAACAGCTAAAAAAATCGTACGGATTTCACTGTACTTTTCGTTTTTTCCTTAAAACCGTTTTTTTTTTTTTTAATCAAGTTTTTTGGAGTCTTATACCAAGCAGTTTACTTCAAATCGTCATAAATTCAAGCAAATAAACAAATTTTGCATTCTGCTCTATCTATGCATCTGATATTAAAATTTCTCATGGAGGATTTACTGATGTCATAGTCCATATCAATTCTAAAAAACACAGTGACAACATCAAATGTAATAATAAGAATTCGAAAGCATGCATAATTGATATTTGTGCGTGTGATTAAACACTTTGAATACCAATGACTCCTTGTATGTTTCACTGTAGTTTTTGTGCCATAAAGCATGTTATTTGGGTGTAAAACCTCATCAGAGATTTCATCGTATAGTTTAAATTTGATTAATTTTTGACAAATTTTTCACAAATTTTTCCTGGTTAGTATTTTATTTTATAATTTCCATTCTATGCTAAAATGTAACAATTTGTTATATTTGGGAGCAATTAAATATTATGCATTTTTTTTTTTTTTTTTTTTTTTTTCATTTGCAAGTGAATTACTATTATTTCTATATTACATTCATAAATATTGTCGCTATTTGACTTTACATGAGTCATAGGAATGCAAATATTTGTTCCGTAAAAATTGTACTAATTTGAAAATACCAATGTTGGCAGGTATGATATTAAATTTGTGTTGCAAAACCAAAAAATTAACAAATTGAACTGTAACTTTGAGCAAAAAATTTTTATCTAATTGGAGAGAACAACAATAAAGATATTTTTAAAAAATACCTAATTTCTTTCAAAGTGAAGATAAGAAAGATATAATTGAATACCTAATTTGATGAATGGAGTATGTATCAAAAAGCAATTTTTGGAATACTGGCTCTTGAAGTTTTTACTTTTATAATTGTTTTGTATGCAACACCCCTATCATTAATCAAAATGTCGGTCATCAAGCATTTTAGAGAATTTTTTGCAAGTATCAGAAGTTAGCTTACCTCCTTAATCATTTTTAAATAAAGGGGGAAGATCCGTATCTCCTTCATCTACTTAGTCTTGCAACTAATAAATTAAAATAGCTTTGAATTTAAATACACATAATTATTTATTTATACAGCCTCTTACTAATTCCATCATGTTTCAGCGTTCTGCTCTTGCCTACCAGAACTCCTCTTTTGATGTTCTCCACCGCACTATGGGCGTCTCCACCTCTTCCACCACCAGCCGCTCCACTGCTAAGACCTCCAGCAGCCCCTACCGTTCGGACTCCCATCTGAAAGGCACTTCGACTTCCACTTCCCACGCGGGATCCGAGCCGCGGAGGAAGGCACGAAAGGGCTACTTGTACGGGAGGCACAGGGTGGTGGACGGTAAGTCTCTTTCCTAATCAAGATAAACATTGCTTTTTAAATCTTTTATATTAACTTTGATTTTTTGTGAAGCTGGGTATATCAATGGCGTCCAAATCTGCGGAGGCCTAATTAACCCCCTTGTTATAATCCAATTGGGCTGAAACTTGGCAGATAGATTTGAGGACAATGTATTCTATCAAACTTTGGCGGCAGTCAATGTAGCTAAAAGATCGCTTTTACGGAATACTAATAAACCATCTTGCCGTCATCCAATCGCGCTGAAATAGCATTTAACTGATCATTGAAGAAACTCTTTCCTATTTCCAAAACTGTTCTAATAAATAAATAATAAAATTGTTTTAATCAAAATAAATAAAAGATATTTGAATGTGAGTGCTTAAATTCACATTATTTTTTTAATGAATAAATTTTGAAAAGTAGTTTATTGCATATTTTGCTGATAGATATGTATTTAATATTTAAAATTAGATGCAAACACCAACCACATGCTGACAACAGAAACAGTGCTGTGTTAATGAATATAAAAATTGGCAATGCATATAAAGGATTTATATCAAAAACTTTTTTTGGGGTTATATTATTTTAATTTCAGAGTGTCTTTTCCTGTAACATAATGTGGCACGTTCCCCTCTAAATTATTGCTACTTTAAAACATATGAAACTAACAAATAAAATCCCTGTTTGACATTTGTAACTTGCTTGTGCAGCTGGTGTACAAATCATTCAACTATCTAAAATGTAAACATCCAAAATGCAATCGTGCAAGTAACACTATAGTTTATGATTTCTGTTATGACTCTCCACCCAGTCTGCTTACCTTTTATTTATGATAATGAAAGTTTCAGTCTTGCCTGTTGTAGAAAATGTTATAGAGTTGTGTTTGAAGTGTTCTACTTGCAATCAAAGAACTGTAGTGTCAGACTTCAAAAGAGGCATGGTAATTAAATTTTGATTGGAGAAACAACAGTTCAAGTAAAATAAAAGCAAAACTCAGTAACCCTAATAGATAAGGCTCTAAGGTGGATAATGATCAATAATCAAGAGATATTGACATTACAGAAAATGTCTGGAAAGAACCTTAATCCTCAGGACCTTCCACCTGATAAAAAAAGACAACTGGTTGATATGTTGACACCACAAGTTACATCACTATTTTGCATTTTTATGTTATTTTTGTCAACTACCTATCCAGTCTTGTCAAACAGCATCAATCTTATCTTCTAATATTGATGTAGTTATTTCCATTATTATGATTGTCCTGTTACATTTTACTTGACTGTTTTACACATGGAACAATGTCAGTAATGTTTACTGTTGTAAACTTTATCATCCTTGTAACCTCTTTTTTTTACTATTGTATTTTTTATATTTTAAGTTATGCTTGCTTAGCGAAGCCTATGCTCACCATACATTTAAGAAGTGTTTAAATATCCAACAACCAAAGCAATACAGTTCTTTGCATCAACCCTGTATTAACATATCTTTTTCATGCAAACTACAATCTTGTTCTTCTCTGGTTGACTGTTGTCAAGGTAACACTTCGGCTGTTGTCACTTGCTTAGATAAATCTTTACACAATACTATATACGACTAAACATAGCCTTTTACATCCCTACTTGCTGAATTTGAACTCGGTGGAGAGCATTATTATAATCGGATAAATGTAGCAAGTATTATTGTAAAAATGTTTTACATTCTATGAATTTTAAAGAAAAGTTTTATGTTTCAATCAATCTACGTGAATATAACACAATTGTTTGGACTTTCCAACTTCATGTCCCTATTCTTTTTAGTTTTTTTTTCCCTTTTTTTTTCTTTCCCCAATACTATTGTATTTGTTTCCTGTCTGATGGCTGAATATGTTTTAGACCCCGATACTGGGGAGATCAGCAGGAGGAGGACCCAAACCTCTGATTCTGAGAGTGATCTGTCTCTGGATCATGCTTCCCTGGATCTTGCATCCAGCCACTCTTCAGATGAGGACGAGTACAATGGGGACACATGGAGGAAAAAGAAAAAGGCCACTGCCAAGAAGACACCAGGTTTGCTTACTTATTATTGCATTGTTTTCCAGCCCATTCTATTAAATTGTATTGGGAAAATTCTCCCAAACTTATATTGAGGTACTTCCTTTCAGAAAGTTTATCTACAGTAATCCTCTTTTTCTATATCCCTGTTCAGTGATGTACAGTGAGATTTTTTATAAGGCAAACAATATCAGTATTAGCTAGATGCATCAACTTATACAATCATGCCCATAACTTAACTCCAAGTTCTTCTATTTCCCAATAACATTGGTCTAAACTCTAAAACAACATTGGTAACATCTACACAGAAACTTGTAGACAAAATCCTAAAAAATGAATTTGATTGTTATAAAGAGGTCTTATTTCAAACCCAAAACTAGAAAAATGAAGTTATTAAGTTTAATAACAGTAATTAGAAGTTGTTGATGTAAGAAAAAAAATTAAATGAACAAATAAAAATGTGTCGTGTAAATAAGTTTGATTTATTTATCTTTTTTTCCCTATAAGGATTAATGATGTGTTGATAAAAATTGCTTTTTTTATTTAATGAGTTGTGGATATAATTTGATAATCATATTCACTGTTGGTCCACATACTTTTACACCAGTAGAAAACTGTGGCTAACAAAACAATTTTGCTTATTTTTACAAGCTGTTATCAAGTTACTTTTTTCATACTTGTTATGAAAGTTACAAAACTAATGCAGTTTTTGTCTTTGTGAATAGAGTATCCAATATTAATTTTGATTTATGCTCATGGTAGTTCCAGAAATTGTACCATTCCTACTCTACAAACTTGAATAAAGTATTTAAAAGTGCTTAAAACTGTTTGAAAAAACATTTAATGTTTAAAATAACTTTATTCACCATTCAAGTCAACAAAAAAACAAAACAAAAAAAAGCTGCATAATGGAACTTGAAAATAAAATAAAATACAAACTCTTGCAAATTCTAACGAGCAGGAAAGGAAAAAGCAAGTTCAAAAATGATTCCCAATCTTAAAGGCCAACCTGTTTAGTAAATATGTTTTTGTGAAAAACTGTGAATTCAAGATTTAAAGTATTTGTAACAGATTTATAAAGCAAATAAAGTAATTATAAAAATCTTTACTAAAAAATTTTGGTTTCAATTAATGCCAAAATATTTATTTTTCTTTTGTAATCTTGGTGCATTCCACCTGCCAAGTTCACTGCCAGACACCTTTTACTGGAAGAAACTCAATAGCATTTTGTCCCTCTCATATCTGCACATTACAGTATCCTTGAAAGCTGGAATTTTTTTATGGGTTTATGGGTAGCTGTTTACCACTTTAATAAGACTCCTAAGTTTCAAGTCCTGAAAGTCTGCAGTACTAAGTAGTGTGGATACAATAAAAAAACTTGTCTATTTCTCAGTCCCCACATATTTAATAACTTTTTCCACCCGATTTTGAATTGTATTCTTATTAAAGAAAAGCATATATTTTTCTTTAAATTATATAAGTATTAATTTAACTCTGTTGTATGATATATTTCCTTAAATTTTGAGAAAATTATGAGTGCCTGAAAATTATTGGAGAAATTTAATTTTATAAAAAAAAAAGACTCGGAAAATAAGTTCTCGAAATTATGAATTTTACTGAGAGTGATGGGTGCATAAGAAATTTTGCAAAAAATATAACAATAGCCTTTTTTCTTTATATAATTTTATTACGTTTTATTTTTCAGAAGTGCCACCAAAGCCTAATATAAATGCTGACTCAAATTTATATGGAACAAGTATAGGTAAAACAAAAAGTTATTTTAATTCTTTACATTGGATTATATTTTATGTCCATGATGAATGATATTTTATCAGTCACATTGAAACTGTTAGAATTATACCTATTGTAAGTGGGACGAAAAAAAATCTAAAAATAATTCAACTGCTGACAAATATGACTTATTTAATGATACTTTCCAATATCATATGTCCTACTTTAATCACAACTTCTGTATCGTATATTTAATTTGCTGCATTAGTTCTCTTATCTTTAAAGCCAACTACATGTCATTTTTTAATCCAAAATATATAGTAGAGTGCAACAGTAATTTAAAAACTTAGAAGTTAAGGATTTCTAGGTTTGTGGAATGGTTAATTCTAGAACTATTAGAGTATGCTTCAGAGAATCTTTTAAAATTCTGCCCAAAACATGAGGATATTTTGGGTTTTTATTGTCAGGAGTGATTTACACTTTAATTTGCATTCTCTGAAATTTTCTTTTTATCAGGAAAATTGCTGAACCCACTGACGGTCATGCACATATATATACATCATTTGGTCCCCAGTTTTTCCAGCAATACACAACATTTTTAAATTTAAAAATAATATTTAAAATAAAATATTTTTTAAATGTTTTTATTAGAATGATAGTTTATAACCTATCTAAAACAAAATAAATAAAATACAATTTAAAAAAATTATGTATTTGAATTAGAAATATATTTTTAAAATTATTGCAGAGAAAGCAACTGTAGAATTTCGCCCATTTCCATGACCATCTGTGAGTTAAAATGAGAAATTTTAAAGGAAGTATTAAAAACATCAATATGATTAGCAAGTACTGTCCCCAAACAGATTGTAAAATTTAGTTATGTTAACCTATACTTAAGGGTTTTTAATACCTATTGAAAAATTAAACTTATCATTAGAAATACAAAACAAACAACAATAAACATTAAATAGAAAAATTACAAAAACACTAGGTTTTTTTTTTTTTGGTTAAATATTTCATTGTTTAATGAATTTGAAAAATTATAGTTATGTAAATAAAATAGAGCTTCTTCTTCTATAATGTTGCTACAAATATGAACTCCCGCAGTACGCAAAAAAATAATACGTCTTTGGTTTTAATTATCGTAGAATCTCGCTGTTTGCACCAAAATGTTTTGTTTACGATTTTCTGTATGTCTGGTGCAAATTTTTTTCTTAGATGGCTGTTTACTAAGTAAAGTAAACTCTATCTTTGAAAATTTCAATATGAACCCCTATTTTTTCGTGTTTTTATTTGATTTAGAATACTTTATTTACCCTAAATACCAAATTTCAGTTCATTATATTGAGAAACACTTCACTTATGAGCTTAAATGTTTTGGCCAATCTTCACAGCAAATCTCTTTAAAATGCAGGGATGAGTTTCTTCCGCCATGTGGCGGTATTCCGCTTTTTTAATTTTTTAGAAAAAGAAGAATTCCGCTTTTTCAATGAAAGTTCCGCTTTTCTAATTCCTGAAAAAATCTGTGTTTTCCCGATTTTTCTATCCCACGGAAAAATAACTTTTTTTCTAAGGCTGAACCTCGAAGAAGCTTCACTTCCGAAAGATCGGGCAACTTATCGCTCAGGGGTCGCAACACATTCCTGCTGTATTCCTGCTCCAAGTACAAAAATCCACTGAAATGCATTCATTATTTTAGTCAGATTGGCGCTCAAACTCGCATTTTGTATACTTCCAACTGCGTCGAGATTTGAACCTTTTGGGTCATTTTTTTTCTCTGGTCAAAATGTAAATTCCTTCTTACGATTTCACGCGATTAACGTATACTAATAATGCTCTTGCTTCGAAGTCTGACATCCACGGAACTATTGTTTATTTACATTAGTATGTGTTGCTTGTTTCGTTAAGCGTTACGCTGATGTAATGTCCGCTACTGCCGAGATTTGTGTGGCTAGGACATGCGTTATTGCTTTGATTTAGGTTGCTGAGGTGACCATTTTCCCGGAGTATTACGCCGATATAACAGCGTTATTGCTGAGAATTGTTCCGGTATCTTCGGCGCTAACGCTGATATACGTTATGTGATGGTCATTTTCGTTGAGTGTGCTACCCTGTTGTAAAATCTAAAATTAGCATCGCTGTTACCGAAAGAATGAGGGTATTACCATGAGGAATTGCGCTATCGCCGAGATTTTGTGATGGTAATTTTCGTCGAGTGTTACATCCTTACAATATCGTTATTGTTGATAGTTGCTCCGGTATATTAGGTTCTAACTTTGATATTTCAGTTGGCGTAAGAGTTGTTTTATCGTAGAATGCCGTACTTTGATAACATCCGATATTACCGAAATTTGTTCTAGTATTACCAAGAAAATGTCGATATTACCGAAATTTGTGCAGATATCGTGGACACTCGCCGATACTCACTTTGTTGCGATTTTCATTTCGGCTGATATTTAGATTTTCGCCGGTATTGCAAGCGCTATTGCTTTCGTTAGAGTGATGGTCATTTTTGCCGAGGTTTACTCTGATACAATAACGGCTATTACCGAGATTTTCAACACCGTTTTGTAGCCATTCGCCTAGACTTCCGTAAATGCGATAACCGCTATATCCGTAATTAGTGCCTGTTTAAGGATCGATTTTGCCGTTTCATGTGAATCTATACTAAAATTTTTATATCATTTTGTATAAAAATGATATAAAAATATTTTGAAAATTAGTCCTAATTAAAAAATTTCTAAAGAAGCTGTGTTTAAAGTTGTTATTTTAACTGCAATTGTATGTACAATTGTTTGTTGCTTTTTATTTTATTGAACAAGCTGAATGGTAGGAATAAAAATTTAAATATAAAGATTTTAGTACTTAAAATGTTGCTTAAAAATTTAGAAAACTAGGTTTAATTATATTCGGCCTGTTTGTCAATATGGTATAGTTGCTTAAAGTTGTTTGACTTGTTGAACATTTTAAGTTTTTGCCGGATTGCATCGCTTTAAAAGGATTTTTTTTTTGTGAAGTTTTACCATGCCTGATGACGGCACAAAGTGTATCCCTACATCTAGGTGCCTCTATTTTGAATCATTTTTCTCACGGACAAACAGAGAAGGTGCAGTGTTATAAACGCACATGGAAAACCATAATTTTTTTAAGTATAGCTTAAAATGTGTTTTACGCATAAAACGTTTGGAGTTTTGTTTTCAGCTTTTTGATTTTTTACCAAACTCATCCCTGAAAATGGAGTAAAATTTAATATTTGGTGCTTCAAAATGTAATCTATTACATGGTCTTTTTAAGTATGCTTTTTTACATTTTTGCTAAAATATTGAGAACTAAAAGTCAAAATGAAATGAAAAAAATACTGGAGGGGTTTTCGACCATGATAAATCTAATGAAAGCAACAACAACAAAAAATACATGTTTCTATTTAAAAAAATTTAAGGCTTGTTTTATTAATTTATAATTAATTATTAAAACACTGTTTGGTGCGAAAGTTGATTACTGTTTATGTTTGGCATTGAACAAACTACTGTTTGAAACAAAAGTTACTTAATTATGTTAATTAGTAAAGAATTTAATGGCAAAAATCTAATTTTTCTTTTAAAATTATCTGTCAATTCTTTGATTTCTTGTAAATTTCTAACCACTCATTAGAAAATTATGAAATTTTGTATTTCGTCATTTTTTGGGATTCTAAATCTAAATATGGTATAATATTATGGGGTTGCCATTGAACTTTTGAAAGTTTTATTTAGTTTTAATTTGTAGATGACCACTCATAATAAAAAAAAAATTATATGCAATTCATAAAGACCTTCCATGATTTACAAGGGTACTTGAATTTTGTTATTTTGTCAATTAGATTACAAGATATAGCCATTGTTCTGATTTTTTTTTGCGTGCTGTACTATGCATCACCGACTTAAAAGAGATTATTCAGATATTACTAATATTCCTATCCATTTTCTAATATACCATACATTCTTAAAATACAAACTACTCCACCATTTGAACTCAAGCCAAACTAAGAAATCCTTATCTTAATTGTTTTTATTTCAAGTCTGCTGTACTTGTAATCTTTAACTATGAACTTGCAGAGTTTTTTCATTTTTATTGTATTCTTTGAAAGGAATAGGAGAGTATATATGAAAATAAACTGCCCATGTATTTAAATGTAAAAATACATGATTCTTTTTATAAACATATGCATGTGAAAATGAAGGTTATGTTGCATTACAAAGTGATATTGCAAATATTTCTTTCATGAAGCTGGTTCATATTTAAAAAAAAAGAAAGAAAAAAAAAAAAAAAAAGAGGCATTGCAACATTTCTTCATAAAGTCATTATAATATTTTAACTTTCACTTTCAAGCATCACTATTAGAAGTTTGCAATGTCTCATTATACTTATATACATGCTGGATATTTGTATGCATAGTCTTATAATTGTCGAAAACAGCATTCACCACTGCTTCTAGTTTTATCAATTTCAAAGGAAATATAAAAATAAAATGCCAGCTTTTAGTTGAACTCCATAAATATTTATGACTTAGGATGAAAAAAATAGTTAAAATAAGGATTTCTTGGTTTGGCTAGAGTTCAATTGATGAAGTAGTTTATATTCTAAGAATTCAAGGCTTGTTAAAAAAGGAATTTGAAATAATATCATAACTGTCTCTTTATTGGTTGGTAGTAAATACACTGCAATGCGAAAGTTTAGACATTGAACAAAATCACACAGATTTCAAAATATATTTAGTCTATTTTTGTAATACAGCTACCGTGTAATATGCAATGCATTCTTTACAATATTTATAACTATACAAGTTAATTGGGCATATTGAAAGTCATTAATTTGTAACAAAACAAATTAACATTATCTGAAAAGTTTAGACGAAAATGAAATGAAATTAATATAAACATGATTTAAAACTTAATTGTGCATCCATGCTTGTTGATTAGCTTTTAAGTATGAATTCCCATTGAAGAAACTAAATTTTCCATGGTTTGGGACTTCATTTGGTTCCCTATATTCTCTATAGATCTCTTGGGTTCATTTATTGAAGATTATTGTCTAGCATTGCTGTAAACTTTGCGACTCATAATGTCCCAAAGATTTTCTATTGTGTAATGATGTGAGGTATATGCTTGCCAGTCAAGAACTTTTGAATTCTGACAATTAAATTAGGCCTTACAAGTATTGTCTACATTTTGAATCAAAGCATTGTTTTGCTGAAATCTCCACGAAGGGCCACCTTGAAATTGAGTAAATGGCAGCTGATTATCCTCCAATGTCTTAGTGTAATGCTTATATTTGGTGATCACTGGTAGAGTGCAGAGACCCTTGTTCATTGTAGCAAAATGTCTTCCAAACTATCACCGAACCAGCATCGTGTCTGGTGTCTAGGACTAAAAATATGCTGTGGTTCCTTTCGAAAGTCACGCCAGCATGAAACCTAACCCATGTAGGCCAACTATATAGATTCCATTTTTTTCATTTTTAAATACTACTGATTTCCAGTTTGGTTTATATAATATATGATTTTGATACCACAAAATTTTTTATTACTTATGATGTGGTTTTAGAGCTGGTATCTTTATCATTTTGCAATAAACCATAGTTCCTGTTTCCAATATTCGTCTACAAATCGTATACTTTGATACTGAAACGCCTAATGACTATTGAAATTCACAAACAGTAATTTGTTGGGTACTCAACAGTTTTTGGATCTAACGATTAACAGGTTTATTCATCACACGCTGCCTGTCAGATCTGAGTATTTCTTAGCATCCATTAAAAAAACCTCTATAAATGGAAGTCTTTGATCGATTAATAATTGTTGAAATTTACAAAACGAGCTTACCTTCAAGTTTCAACTGCCAATTTAGATAAGCTCATCCTTTTGAAATTTCCTTAGCCAATGGCATCTTGGCTACAAAGTGTTATCATTTGCAGGAATTAGATATTCAAAGTCTGTGATGCAATCTTTTTTAAATTTGCATATTCAAACAAAAATTCGCAGAAACTCATGATTGTGTCTAAACTTTTGCAACTAGCAAATTTCTGTTTTTTGCCAAAAAAATTAGTATTATTGCAAATCAAATGTTTTTTGCAAAAAAAATTAGTATTATTGCAACTGTATTTTAAAACTGAATGGTGTCATTGTCTAAACTTTTGCATCACAGTGTACAATGTATATATTTAAACGCGTTTTAAAAGCGAATTCTTGTGTGATACATATCAAAATTATAAAGGCTGAAAGATATTTACATAACTCTAACTAAACTGTTTTCATTTATCAAACAATGAAATATTTTACTAAAAACTAAACTGGTATTTTAGGTTTTTCTATAAAATGTCCGATTTTATGCATTTTCCATGTAAAATTTTGAATTTGAAGGCTTTTGTGGATACCTAAAATATTGTTTCACGAAATTCATATTTTACTGTTTTGGTTTTGATCGCAAATGGTATCTACTGAGTATGCAGTTAACACAAATTTCGAATTTTTTTATCCACTCCTTGTGATCCCTAAATATCCATTCATACTCCAAAATTCTCCATTATTATTATTGCAAATGAATTGACGTTCCCCTCTCTTCCAGTTCCTTCCAAGAGTGGCTTCAACCTTCCCCCGCTGACTGCCCCTCACTACCCGCAATACACCAGTAGCTCGTGGGGTCTTCCCCGCAACATCCACCCTTCTACTCCTGTGGGAGAGGGGGCTGTCGGGCTGCCCATCGTTCCGTGGGGTAACAGAGAGAAGGGGACAGCACACAGGCTGCAGGACATCTCCTCGTACCTGGATCCAAACTTCACTCCAGAGTTGCTGGGTAACAACATTCTCCTTCAAATCAATATTATCCCTCTTTATCACTCAATTCTCTTGAAATTTAAATTATATGGGATATCAGTAAAATGTATTGATGGCAACTTATTAGTGAATTTATTCAATACCTCTAATGAATCTATGAACAATCTGCTCCATCTTAATTTTTAAAACTACTAATTGGAAATTGGAAACATGTAAAATGCAATGACTATTTATATAAAAAAAAATGATTGATTCATCTCAGTATGAGTATAAACTCTTTAAATAGATTTAATATTCAAGCACATAAAAATAGACACTATAGTCATTTTTTTCTTTTCTTCTTTCTCTCTCTCTTTTTCTTGCTAAGCACAAACGAGCAAAGATATTTTCGTATCGCATTTACCAGAGTCTAATTTTGCAATTTTTTTTATTGTTTTAAAAATTCCGTTTTAAACTTTTTTAAACCTCTAACTTTTACTTTTATGTTAAGAACATGTTTAATATATGTCAAATAAAAACATTTTTCGCAATAGAAAGCTATTCAATAAAATATGCAAAACCTGTTATTATTTGCTTCTAAGAGTTCATTTTTCAGACATTCAGGTTTTTTCCAGGCTGTGTGATCACTTTTAAAAATTTGGATTTTATAAATGGTCCGTAAAAAGCCCTAAATTTCTTCCAAACAGACCACTAAAATTTTATATAGAATTATTCAACTACACAATAGCATTAACATGTTACTAAAATCGTTAATTATACTAAATTTCTCTTTTATTACAAGTTTTATTCTCCTTGCATTTCAGATGAAGGTGTGTCTAGTCCTGAGGCACTCCCTGTTCCAGAGCGCTGTGACAGCCTCCACTCTAACAATGATTTGAATGTTGGTGTGAACAATGTTGAGTGTGAGAGCGAAGGAAGTGCTAAAGAGACGAATGTGGCAGCCCTGGAAAGAGTTGTCATGCCACCAATCACCAACCAAGAGATCTCATCAGAATCAGAGTGAGTCCTCTCAATTGCATTTTGTGTTAATATTTTGTGCAATGCTGTTGTACTTAGGATATTTTTTTTTTTTTTTTGTAAAGTTGTATTTTTTTCACAATTGTAATCAGGCAACATTAGTATTGTGGCAAGGTGTTATAGAAAAATACATTAGGAGTGCCATAAAAAGCTTTTAAAATCTATATTAATGAAGTTTAAACTATTGTTACTATATAGAAAAATAAAATCATTATAGTTACTTTCAAAATTTATAAATACCTTCTTTATTTGGTTACTTTTGGATGCAAATTTAAAATTTTAATAAAAAATTTCAAGCATTCTTTATACAAATCTATTTTTTTTTTTTTTTTTTTTTTTGAAAAATAATCTCTTTGGCTGTATTAAAGTCACTATATTTTTAAATCAGCACCAAGTTTCAATATATTATCTAAATTTATAACTCTAAAATTGATCACTAAAATTTGTTTCACTTATATAAGATCATTTAGTAGAGTTTAACTTTAAAATCAGAAATGCCAACTTTTTGGAATTTTCTTATAGTTTCTATCGGTTGTTACTTCTCTTTACAATTTTATGGACCTTCTTTGCAAATTATAGAAAAGATTTACTCAATTTTATACGCAAAATCTCTTTTCTTAATCACTTGCCAATACTCTCGCTATTGTTGAGATTTGTGCCTATGTGATTGACACTGTCCCTGGTATCCACTTAGTAGTGTTGGTCATTTTCTCAGCGGCACTGATGTAATAGCCACTATTGCTGAGGTTTGCACCTGTATGGTTTATGAGGGTGCCGATATTTACCTTGTAGTGGTGATAATTTCTCTCCATGGGCAATGTTGATGTAAAAACTGCTATTGTCAAGATTTGCCTCAGTATGGTTGGCACTTTCACTAATATTTATCATTGCTAAAATTTGTCATATTTACTTTGTGGAAGCGTTTATTTTTACCAAGTTGTACACTGATATAATGCCCTTATCACCAAGTTTGCGCCTCTGTTTTGGTGGCATTTGCAGAGTATTTTGCTGATGTGAAATCTGCTACTGCTGAGATTTGTGATGGTGCGATGAACAAAGCAAAATTGTTTGTTGTTTATTTGAATGAGACAAAAATATTTAAATTGTATTTAAATTTATAAAATAATATTTAAAAGTTGAAGACATTTTCACAGTACTTTGTATAGTTAAAAAATTATCTAATTGTGTTTTAATTAGATTTATCTATTTTTTAATATAGTCTTATTGGCTAAATATGTAACTTTTTATTTCCCAAAATGTTGTTTGATTTGTGCAATTTTTCGAAGAACTAATGTTTTTTGCCGGTTTCTGGTGCTTTTGAATGACATTAAGCTTTTTTTTGTTTGGAAACTATACTGTGTGTGCAATTTTTCCAAGATGTACTAGGAAGGATATTTTAATGCCCTATTAATTTCTTAACTTCAGTTTTGATTTTACTAAAAACATCCATACTGATAACACTTCTAAAAGGTTGGCATCTCTGTAAAATAGGAACTAATCATTAATAAAATAAAATGCATATATCTGCCTGAAACAAATATAGTTTACTTATATTTTCTTTATTTGTAATTGCTGCATTGGATGCAATAGGTGATATAAGTAAGTTTATTTTGATTCAATTTACATGTAACTACAAATTTATGCTCATACTACATAATTCCTGTATTATGATTTACTATTGTATTAAACTATTGTAACTACATGTTTCCTATATTAATTCTCAATGTTTATAGATCCTAGCTTTTAACACTTTGCGAACCAGGTTTAAGGTTCATTTCTTCACAAACCCAGACTTGCTTCCATTGATACACAGGCTCACTTCAATCACTAAAAGATTTGCTTTGTAAATCGTCATTAATACCTCTCCCCCATCAAGAATTAATTGTTTCCGTAAATACAATAATGCACCTACCTTGAAGAAAAACATTTTTTACCTTTTTCCTGTTAATACAATCATAGAATTTTGCTCTTACCCCTGTCTGCAATAATTTTTTTTGAACTGATTCCTTGTTAATGCAAATCCCCTCATTAGGAAAAAAAAATACAATCATTCAATTGCAAAAAATCCAATAAGGCCAAAAAAAACAAATAAAGCAGTCAAGGTAAAATAAAACAGAAGCCAATATTAAACGACTGCCATCTGGTGAGAGTTTGGGAACTGATAGCCATGAATGTTGTTTTTACTGCAAAAACTGAAAGATATTTGTTAAAAAAAAATAATTGTTAGTTAACATTCTGGCTGCCTGAATAAAAAATTACAAGTAAAAATCTTCCTTTGTTTAAAATTTCATAATTCTCGACAATTCCTATTGGAAGTTACTTTCTATACAACCACAGACAAGACTGCTTTATTAGTATGAATACATAATATTTATATTCAAAAAAATAAATTGTTTTAATTTTAAGTTTAGTGACTTTAATAGTGTAATATGTTTCTTCTTTTTAATATAATCTTCTTCTTTTTCAGAGAAAGTAACGAGACATCAGTGTGATATTAATGATGTTGGCTATTTCCATTTATGTGTGTTCATTTTATTCTTCTGACTTTTCTGCAACATGGAGTATGCTGCATAGTGTATATATTTCTCATTAGATTTTTTCTATAATACTTAATTTATTGCAATGAAACATTCGAGCACTCTACTGTTCCTTTCGTGGTCTGGCCACGCAACTTCCAAGAGAGAGACCTTTTCCTACAAGTAGAACAAGTTGCTTCCTTTGAAGTAGAATAGCTTATGCAAAGGCACTGCTAGATTCTTTCTGTATGTCATCTGAATAGTTCGAGCATGATTTAACGAAAAAAAACAACAACAATATTTTTGGAAGGCGAGTTCGAGTACTATAAAGTAACCACAAGTGATAAAATTTTACTATCAGATAAAATCTGATTACAGATTTGAACTATCCTGACAAGTTGTTTTGTTGTGTATTGCTTCATTGTAAATGTGCATTGATCAGTGCCAAATCGATTTGCATTGTAGAAAACTTCATTTTTCTATTGTTTCTAGCATTCCATTTTATACATTCCATTTTCATTTACTGTGTTTTGTTCTATTTATTATATTATTGAAATTGTTATGCTAAAACAATTTTATTCCACTTCTCATATTGTAAACATATATATCTAAATATATGTTATTGTATAAAATTGGATGGTTCTATTCCAATATTAAGTAAAAAAAAGATTGCCTGTTTTTCAAAGAATACACAAGTCTTTCAATCCGACTTTTAGTGAAAATCACTTGTTTTTCAATAGTTTCATTATTATGAAATAGAATGTGCTTAAATCATTAAGTTTAAAATGAGCTTAAAATGATGAATTCATTGATACCCGTAACTCAATTTTTGAAAAATTGGCACTTGTGTGGTTTTGCATATAACTGTTCAATTTATGTCGCTTGCTATTTTAATGGTTTTATTGACTACTCTGTTTTGCAACCTTGAGGGCAACAATATTAAGTAATCCAAGAAATTGACAATTATGTATCTTGTTTATAAAGAATTAAAGTCAATTGAATAACTCGTCAATCCAGCATAGCAACCATTTAATAACATAGCAAATCCAATTTGTAACTAAGGAGGAATCTATATTATGGTTTGCATTTAACAAATAAATAATATTGCTTTTCAAATATAATGCATTAATCTTAGGAAAAGATATTGCTAAATTATAATAAAAATTTCATTTTTTAATTCATCATCCAATAAAAAAAATTATTTTTGAAACTTTTCAACTAAGTGTACTTAATGTTTTATGAAGTGCTGCTATGAATGTTTTGAAAGTAATTACATTTGTGAATAATTTTCCCATTTATTTAACGTGCCTTTTACAATGTTTTACTTTAAACATTCCATTTAATTTGTTTACTTCATTGTTGAGACTGATATATAAGAAATTGTAGATTTATAAAATGTCTAAATACAATGTACATAGCTTCCATTGTTTTTTTTTTTTTTTAAGAATTACTGATGTTCTATTTTATTTGTCTTTATTTTTTGAATTGTAAATAAAGCTGTTGAGATTCATTAGAAATTTCAGTGTGTCATTTTCTTAACACTAATGTTTTGCCTAATATTCAAAACTTAAGGAGGTTTTTCAAGCCATATTTTATAACCCTTCAACAAATTGCTTAGACAGTTTTGATATTTCATTGAATAAAATCACTTTAGTCTTAAAAAAGGAACCATTGAAATTTACCTTTAAGAAAATTAAATATAAAATAAAAAAGCTTAAATTAAGATTATTTTTCTTAAAGTATAAAATTTACTTTTTAAAAGCTAATTCTAATTCAGAGTCAAGTGATTTGTATCCTAATCCATTTATTGAAACACAAAAACAACCATGAAATATTTCGCTTTATTTTTAGATGAAGATTCATATTTATACAGCATGATGTCACAAAAGACAAGCTTAGCAAGATCGAAACTTGTTTTTTAAAGTAATCAATATTTAATTTTTTTTACATGTTTTCAGGGCAAAGGGTTGAAAGAGAGAATATTCAAGAAAGGATGGAACAGGTTTACATAGTATATAAATTTAAAATAGAGAGTCTGAGAAAATATTATCTTTTGAGAATATTTCTTGCATTCAAGGCCGTATATGTCATAGAAGCGGCCAAAGAGCCCTATGGTGAATTACAGAAATCTTAATAAAATAATTTTTTAAACTTTAAATTTAACAGATATTGGTGAGAGAATTGAGGACTAGAAATGGAAAACGACCTAAGTACCAAGAAAAGTCAAAAATCTTTTTTTTTTTTATAGAAAAATGTTCTATAGACCAAGCTAAACAAAGTGGAGACTCCAGTCCAGTAGCAATAGTTCTAATTCAAACTGGTACTTAATTATAGCCTTAAGTACCAGATGCAAGGGTTTTTCATTTTTGGCTCTACTGGGAAATTTTCTTTTTTGGACTTGGGTCGTTTTCCATTTCTAGTCCTCAGTTGTCCGGAACTCATAGATATCGGTAACCACATGACAAAAAATTGCTCTTCGAATTTGCTCTACAGAGTTTATATCAATGTCTTTTAATATGATGGGAAGGAATAAAAATTTCTGTCTGTTCATATAGTATTAGGTTATATGAGGAGTTTCCATTCAAAATTGTCCTGGAAACTTTTAAATATTTTTAAATAGACCTAACATGGTAACATATTTTTGAAAATATTAATGATGTGAAAATAATACTTTAAAATAAATCTCACTCACAAATTCGGAACGGTTTTTATTTTAAAGGGGCCAATGTTATATACAAACACATCCACTTTCTGTTATATTTATTCCATAAAAATGAGCTATTGTTGTTAATGAAAATAGCAAATTCTGTTTAAATTTCTTATATTTTGATTGAGTAATTGAAATAGGTGTGCATTGGGATTCTAAGCATAAATAAGGCCATACTTGCATTTATTGTAATATTCATTTATCAAATTATTTAATAAAATGTGGTTTAGAGCAACTGTTGCCACCAAAGATACTTTATAAATGTATCATGCAAAGTATGATATGGATAAAAGAATGAAAAGTCTCACGAAGGCTATTTTATATTTTAGCAAAAGTAATCAAGTAATCAAGCAAAATTTAGAACATAAAATAAAGATATATCTTGCACTGTTGATGAACACCAGTACTTGAAATTTATTATGTTCCTAAAAGGTTTTTTTTCCCCATATTAAGAAAACATAAGTATTTTTGATAATATGGTTAATCTTTTCAAAATAAATGAAGGAATATATGTATTAAATATAATTTCATGAAGTTTTTGCAAAATTTGTGCCTGGATAATGAATTTAAATATGCATCTGTTTACTAAAATTAAAATCTTTAATATTTGAAACGTTTCCAAATTTTTATAGCTGGACACACAAAGCTAAAATGCTTAAAAAGTAGATTCAAAAACTGAATATTGAATACCTCAAACAGTTGTTTTTCGTATTCTTAGGAATAAAAGTAACAAGCACATCTTAGAATAATATTATTCATATAAATTAGTAGTACTGTTTTATACTTGTGTCACTCATTTGCAAGTGGCATTATGTATATAAATATTTAAAACTGAGTTAAGACCAGAATTTTGTTTGGAAATTTCTCCTTTATAAATGGAGCATAAAACAAGTGATAAAAATGCTCTTCTAGTTATGAATAAAATAACCTTTTTATTGATAATCCAGAAAACGTTTTTCTTAAAGACACTTTGACTTGAAGACTACACATTTCTAAAATAAAATTTCCTCGAATAATAACATGAAGCTTTGTTTGTGACAATCTTACGAAATGCTTTAAAATCGAGCAAAAGTTCTGTACACTTAAACGAGTTGAAATATGGAGATATGTACAATCGAAAGATTCAAACTGGAAGTCGCTTTTGAAAACAGGCACTTAAGGTAGAAAAACCATTTGAAATGGAAGTGAATGGAGCTTATTTTTGGCCACCATGTGACACTTTGAACAGTTTAAAATAGTACTCTTCTCTGTACACGAATCACAGTCGCATCATCAGAATAATGAGCTATATATAACATTAACTTCTTTTGACTCCTTTTCTATAATAAAAGGTCAGACGAAAATAATCAGACGCTGGAAAATAATCAAACTGATCGAAACGCGGTCTGGTACAGTCCAGAAGGCGTCGTGGTTAGGTCTTGCATTTTGCTCGTTGATCCATATTCCGGCTACATATCATTCGCTTCAAACCTGTTAGATTAGACAATAGAAAGAAGAACAATGAAATTAATTTTAAGAAATGTGTTATTTTTTTGGTGAAAAATCATTACTCTTTCAAGAACGTACAGTTCTGGGCCTTTTAGAAATCGAGAACCTACAATTACTAGATAAAAGTCATTAAAAATATTCCTATCTGAAGTTTTTCACTTCTATAAAGCTCATTACTCTGATACGACTCTTGAAATTCTCTCTGGGCGAATGCGAATTTTGTCTCCTGTGATCCTTTCACAAGCTCTTAGAAGGGAGTTGGGGCACTGGCGCATATTTCAGTTAAAATTCCAAGTCCGGCACACACGCCAAAGTCATTTTCGCCAAAAAAGGGCAGCCCCGATATTTTTTAATGACAAGTGAACTGCCTCTAGTAACCATAATTTGGCGCTGTTTTATCATGTAAACAATTCTTGATGCAGAATCCGTACCGGACTTGGAATTTTAACCCATTTTCTTGTGGCACTTAGAATCATGTCAAGGCGTCCCTCTTAGGTGACAGATGAATATTGCAATACCACAGTTATTTGAATAACTCTTTTAAACCTTTTGTTTTTAAAAATGAATATAATATGTCGTCTTCCGGCCGGAGACTCTAAACCCTTCTGGGTGAGTTCTCCGGTCTGGGCACTCCCTCCAATATGTCGTCTTCTACAAAAGTTACAACTCCAAACAAATGAGCTAAATATTGCCCCAGCGTAAAGTAATCGAACAAGGGGAGAAAACTATACTTGGGTGATACATTTACTTCAGAATTAGGCGATGGAAAATATATAGAATGAATTTCGATGTAATTCTGCATTTTACAATTTTTTTAAATGTCCCCAAAACTAATTATTTTAATGCAAACGAACATAATCCCACTGCTGTTGACCGTTTTCGGGTTGGTATTTCAATCCCATACTCCTTAGCACATTGGCATTTTTATATGATGAAGAGAAAGGGTTTTTAATCCTTTGTTTGGCCTTATAAATGACAAATCTTTCATAATTAGGGATTGACGGGAACATGCACGTTTCATTTCAGCAAAAGGGTGGCATGTTGATTTTCAAAACTATATCATCAAGGTATTACGTCATCGTTAACGTAAATTAATGACGCACTAACGTATTCATTCCCACCAAATTGGAGTGGGAATAAATTAGGTTTGTAATACAATATGGTATTCTGTAGTTGGAATACGATTTTTTCATTTTCTGCTTTGTTATGAAATATTTAACTTACGACTTGAATTTCTATTTATGAGGATTTGCCAAAATTAAAGTCATATCAACCACGGTATCAGAATTTTTCCAGCATAAATATCAATATGTTAGTTGATATGCCAAACCGTATAGTCGACTCTAGATATAGGCAACAATTGAGCATCACATGGTATTGCAAAAAAAAACAAAAAACAGAGCAAGTTTTATTTCAAATCATGTTTTTATTTTAAAATAAAAACAATATTTGAAATAATTTTTTTAAAGTTATTTTTTTTGTTTTAAAAAAATATGTTTTGTAATTACAAGGAGCGAATTAATAGTCATAA
The DNA here is from genome assembly GCA_963978545.1 of Linyphia triangularis. Taxonomy (NCBI): domain Eukaryota; kingdom Metazoa; phylum Arthropoda; class Arachnida; order Araneae; family Linyphiidae; genus Linyphia; species Linyphia triangularis. Next base: position 95,796,492 of record OZ021727.1, read on the forward strand.
TTCCTATGAAGGAACGCCTTAACAAGTACTCCAGACCCCTATCTACGCAAGTGTCAAAAGTGTTCCGCCTTGTCGAAGTCATTCGTACACATTTCGTAGAGTGTGTCTACGAAGAGCGAGAGTTCCCTGGCCGTCCCTTGCCTCAGCTTGTTCCATTCGAGGCCTACGGGCCTCAGAGTTCCCTGGATCCCGATCGCTTGGTGGGTGAGGGAGGCCAGTAGCCGCCGAATGAGGTCCGATCTTATTACTGTGGACTTGGGATGGAGTCGCGCGATGAAACGAATCAGATACTCGGTGGTGTAACGCGTCCCCTGGGAAAGAAAGAACATTAAGAGTGGTCGAATCATCTGAAATCCTTATATTGTTCGGTTAGAAAAAGTCTCACAACACCAAAGACCTCAATTTTTAGAAAAGACAATAAAATAATGCAATCACCAATAAAAGTTTATTTTAGATTCTTCAAATGAAAAAAAGAAAAAGCATTAAAAAATTAAATTTGTGTCTATTAAATGAATGAATTGTATATGAATATTTAAATATTGTTAGGCAGTTTTCGTGCAAATATATAAATATTCCAAATTTTAAAGTTCGATTTTTATTAAATTTATCTGATGTTAACAATGATAATACAGGCTAAAGAAAAATGTCGGTTACAAGCGAGCTAAGCAAGAAATTTCTCAACTATTCTGCTTGTTCTGATTTCACAATCGTATGCACTTGATTTTTCGAGAAAGTTCGTCAGTGGGTATAAAAATGTCGCCAAATATCAGAATTCGAGTTTTACAGTTCATACAAATTATTTGGGATTTTATTGATTTTTCACTTTTCTCACACGTATTTAACCTTTTTTATCCAACTATTTTATCCTGTCATTCTTCGATTTAATTGTTCATCCTGTATTGTCCATAGATATAGATAAACAACTGGATAGACTGCTTAATGCTGGGGAAACGAGCCTTAGCCACCGCGGCAGCGAGATGCTTGGACGTAGGAATTAGAATTGCCAATGTGGATTTACTTCGATTTTTATGGTATATTCGCTTTACTTTTGATATTTGGCAAACAAACAAAAATAAGAATAAAACATATTTGAAGAAAATAGTTTAACCAATATATAAAACCGATCAAAATAATTCTAACTATAGGATTTGTATATTTGGAACAAACATTTGAGATTAGTTACTGTCAATATCTGTAAACGTGTTTTATTTTAATTGATTAGAATTCAATTCTTTAAATTTTTAGTTACATAAATTAAATGTTTTAAAACTAAATTATTATCTAGAAGTTATGGGATTATAGTAAACAAATGAAAATAGACTTTAAAAGTAAATTTATTTTAGAAGTAGAAATTAAAGATAATTGAAGAAACACAGTAAACCAGTTGAAAATAAGTAATAATAAGGTTGCAAAATACAAATTCATTTATACTATAACTAACGTAATACATAACGTAACAATTTAAGTTTCAAAGGCAAACTATTATATTAATTTTTAATACTCAATATTATTACATAACTTATGAATTTAAAAATACAGATTTTGAAACTTTTTATTGCAAGTCAAAGACAAATATTTGTTAAAATATAAAGTGTATTCTAATAAATGAAATTTGAGAATTAGAAAACTATGAAGAAACTCGTACTTTTCTGATACATAAACACTTCATTTTCTCCTAATTTACTAAAAATATATAAATAAAGTAAAATAAACTTCTTTTATTTAGTACAAGCATTTGTAAACAATTGCAAGAGGAGAGATAATTTCTCTCCTAAAGTTACATTTATAAACAAAAATAAAACTGAAATACAAATTGCTTTTGACAGTTCGGTGGGACTTCGAATTCCAATAAACATTTAAAAAAGACTCAGTTTTTTAAATAAATACGCAAGTAATAAAGAAACTGATAAACTTTGCCGTCCTAGCAGTTTCATTATTAAATAAATTTAGAACAGAACACTAGCATTTTGAGCTATTGTTTCAATTTCCATTCCATTCTTTTTTCTTTTTTTTTTAATACAATTTCTAAATGTTCATAAAAATGTATAAAAATATGGATTAAATAAAACATATCGAAAAAAAATTAACCGGTTATAAATAAACAGAGTAATTATTTTAATTATTAAATGAGTAAACGAGTAGAGTTTTAATTTCGCTCTCTTTTCCCATTTCTTTGTCAAATGCCCTTGAAAACGAATAAAAACAAGGATTAAATAAACATAAACCAAGTGTTTTATTCTAGATCATAATACTATTTGTTCTGAATTTAAAATAGATTATTTATGACATATATTGTCATTAACCACGAGCGATCAATGTTAGGAGGGTCATTTTAGATATAATTAAAAAATAAATAATAATAAAAAAAAATTCATTAATGTATTTGAATGACTATTTTTTACTTACCGGGGAAAACCACTGATCTCTACTACAACTTCTGGATTGCTTATTAGCGGTTTCTGCTATGCAATTTGTGGATGTCATTTGAATACTTCCCCTCTTAATGCTTTGAAATAGGTTGCCCATAGTTTCAAACAAAATTAAAGTAATTTTGGGGAAAGTTGCTAGTATAGATCTCTATGGTAATTATTAAGCCTTCTTCAACTTCAAATCAGTAAGCAAGAATGCGCTATCCAGAAGTTGTAGTGGTGAAAGTCAGTGGTGAAAACTATTGTTGCACAAATTGCCTGTATATAGTGTAAATAGTGACGTATTATTTTAAAATTCTATTGTAATTTATTTTATCTTATTTAATTTATTGACAGCGATAATACAGGTTAGAAAAAGGTGGCAACACCTAAAGGAATTGAGAAATTTCAAGATGTTTCTTTTTCGACGAATTGGATGGAAATTTCGGGAATGTTCTCACGCGCCTGGTATATAAAGACCGGAGATCGGGAAAGTTTTCAGATTGACTTCGGACTTCGATGAAAGCGGATCGCTTTGTTTAAATATTGGAGTGAGCTTGTATAATCGCTGTATACGAAGTAGTTTTTATTGAAGCTTGTATGGAAGCTGGATAGTGACTTCTTCGAATAATTTTTGTGAGCTCTTGAAGAGAGAATAAATATTTTTATACCGTAAAAATTGTGCCATCATTGCCTCAGTGGAAAAATTCATAACACTATTGTTTATATTTTTCCGATTTGAGCTGTTGTTGCAATTATATGCAAGACAGTAATTAACCATGATTCAGGAAATAGTCCCACCATTTGCAGGAAAGCACACATTTCTGCCGGCGCGTTTTTCGCCTTGCGTTGCCATCGAAGCAGTCTATCTAGTTCTTTATCTATATCGATGGTTTTGTCCCGTCCCCCTTTGTTTATTTTCCCTACTGTATATTTATGCCAATCAGATTTATCAAATTGAATTCTCGCCCTTCAGGCTATAATTAGTTATATGGTACAGTGCATTACCATAATAAAGCATTATTATAGATAGGAATACGAAGTCAGTTAGAGTTTGTTTTGAAAAGAGCTAAGCGATTGTTCACTGTTGCGGTGCCATAATCATCACTGTGCATGTAAAGCTGTTTGCACTAAAGTGTTGTTAAAGCTTGATAATGAGTTCACTGTTGTTTAAAGAAGTTTTGTAAACTTCTAAACGAAGAATTAATTATAGAATTTATTTGGTAAAATCTATGTTTTCATTTCTTCTGAGACTTTCTACTTAGGTATAAATTTACAGCTCGGTGCAAATAGTAGAGAAGAGGGCGGGGGCAATTTCTACCTCACTTTTTAAAACTCTAACAATCTTTACGGCGAATTTTTGCATAAATTTTTCAATATATTTTCTACCACAAACAATTTGGGAAATTTTTATCACGCAATCAATTATAAACATGAATTGCAAGATCTTAATTGGACGCCAACGTTTAAATGAAAAAAAGCGGCCGATTTTCAATCCAGTAAACACTGTTGTTGTTTTTTAAATCAAAATATGCTTATTTGTTTTAGATTTCGCGCCAGGCTCAATTTCCATCCAACAAACTACCCATTTTACACCTACAGATAGTGGCCTATACTTCCCTACTGTAGGGACTCCTGGCCGAGGAATCAAACAGAATATACAAGAAAAGGCATGGATCAATTACTTGCCCATTGTTTGAATCATAAAGCCTAATATACGCAATAAAGCACTGAAATGCGAGAAGCATCTCCAGAAGTTGAAACAATGTTTAAATGTCTTATGTCCTCTTCTGGCATTTTTTTTTTTTTTTTTTTAATTTATTCTTTTTTTTTTTTTTTTTTTTTTTTTTTTTTTTAAACTTTTAATTCAGTTCAGTATAGTTAGCAATCAAATGTGGCTCTTCGTTCTAGGACACTTGATATATTTTTAGAATCATATTTGCAACAATCAAAGTAATGCAAAGCGAAAGCATTTTAACTTTAATGAAGTTCTCTGGCAAAATTTTTTTGATTGAGGAGTTATTATTAAAATCTAGAGAAACATGTCTACCGAAATTGTCTCAAATTATAAAAAAAAAAAACTGATCAAAATGGGTGATGCTTCTTTTTGGATTTATGAATTGAAGTCTTCAGAATTTGAACTTTTGAATAATGTGAAAATGAAATATAAATACACAACTTTAGGTAGTTTATAAATGAACTCCATTACAGTCATCAATCCTTCCTAAGATTTTTACAGTGACGTCACTTCTGATTTGTTATCTTGTAACTCCAAAAAAACCTCTAAATTGGAAAAAATATTCAATCAAGCATGTACATTACGCAAAAAAAAAAAAAAAAAAAAAAATTTACAGCGATGGCTATATCTTGTATTCTAATTGATGAAACAACAAAAATCCTGTAGCGTTGTAAATCATGGAAGGTCTATATTAGGTTTATACAATTTTTTTATCATGAGGAGTCACATCTACATATTAAAACTAAACCAAACTTTCAAAAGTTCAAGAGCAACCCCATAATATTATACCATATTTAGATTTAGAATCCAAAAAAACTTGTAAATACCAAATTTCATAATTTTTCAATGAGTGGTTAGTAATTCAAATGGAGTAAAAAAAATGGCAAATTAATGTTAAAAAGAAAATTTGTTTTTTTAGCCATGAATCCTTATGTAGTTAATATATTTTAGCAATTTTTGTTTCAAATGATAGTTTGTAAAAGGCCAAACATAAATAACATAAAAATGTTGTATTAAACAGTTATTTAATAATTGATTATCTATCTTCTATATATATAAAAACGAATGTCTGTATGTCTGTTTGTCTTTTATGCATTACTACACCATTCATCCGATCGCTATGAAACTGTAGGAAGTTGTCAAGTATATACCCTCGAAGGTTTCTGGAATATATATATTTTATAATTAATTAGTTTTTTTTATTAATTAACAAATATTTTACAAATTTTTTTCTAATACCTTTCTATGAACCCTATGAAACCCCTGGATACGGTTCTGATTCATCGAGAGCGTGTTTCATAATATAACAGTTTAACAATAAGAACGTTTTTTTTTTTTTTTTTTTTTTTTTTTTGTGTGTGTTCTCAAATAGACCTTGTAAACTGAGAAAATGATATTTGCTAAAATCCAGAGACGATCTTATTTTGATATATTTCTACATCATTATATTTTTACTCGAAACTATATCTTGAAAAATATTTAACTCTTCGTTTGAATAATAATACTTAATTACAAAATTTTAATTTCCAGTTGACGTTTTTATTTCAAGTTATCTGAGTGAAGTTTGTAGGGAGGGCGCACATGACTCGTCTTACTTACGTTATCCAACTTCTGAAGGATCTCCATGGTTTTCTCAGACCTAATGACTATTATGGACAAATCGTTCTTATTCAGAACAGGTTCCTGAAAACAGAAGAAGGAGTGAGCTCCTCAAACACATATCAAACATCCGAAACTTCCTCCCCAATTACAGTAATGTATTTAGTTTTTTTAACATCGATTCGATGGTAATAACACTTTTTAATTGTATAAATAGAATGATGCCATGTTTTAACTTCTTAATACCTAGTATTAGCCTGATTTCTTTTGCTACTTGTTGTTCAAAAGTTCAATTCAATTAGTATTCCATTGTTAAGTCAGTCATTGTGCAGTTGTGACAAGACGCTTGTGTAAAAACAGCCTCTTTGTGATAGTCACAATCTAACTTATTTCATTGTTCCGACAATGACGTATATTAAATAGAAGTCGGAAATATCGATCAAAATAAATATCGATACAGTATCGTTGCATAGAAAAAAATATTGATAAATGATTTTTTTAATTAAATTTTCTATTTTGCCAGAAACGAAGTTTTTCGGAACAAATTTCTACTTTTCATGAATTCATTCCAAAATTGTTTTAATAAAAAATTATAAAAATTGTTTTAAAAGATAAATTAAAACTGTTTAAGTAAATGAATTATAAAAATTGTTTTAATAAATAAATTATAAAAATTGTTCGAATAATTAAATTATATTATCAAACAAAATAAATAAAATAAATTTGGATGTCTATGCATAAATTCACATTTATTTTTAAAGAGGACATTTTTAAAAGTAGTTTACCGCATATTTTGCTGATAGAGATGTTTTTAACATTTAAAATTAGATGCAAATTCCAGGCACACGTTGGCAACAGAAATGGCGCTATGTTAATGGCTACTAATAAATGATCTTATCTTTCCATTACATTATGTTTTCTTTTTGGTTAGGGTGCCATTTTAACTGTCTCTCGGCCAAGTCCAAACATTAGTTTTGAAGTTTTTCAAAAGGGAATGAGGAAAATCGAAAAAACACAGGGAACTAAAAAACGATCATCAAAAAACTAAAAATGTTTGAAAATATCGATATATCGGTGACTTGTATCGATATTTCATTTATCGATATTTTTTTTTTAAATATCGTCGTATCGATATATCGCCGACCTCTAATATTAAAAGCAGAATATTAATAGTTTGAAAGTTCAAGCATGAATTTTTGCAACTTAAAGGCACAGCTGGGTATTTGAGCAATTTAGGTAGAAAAATGCAATTTTCGAAAATTGGTCCCAAAAATGAAACTGCTAAGTTAAAGAATTGACTATGAGAGAAATGTTTAAAATTAAAATACCTTAATTTAGACGAAGTTTCTGAAGTGTTTTGTAATGGAGTCTTCAGAAGGACACATTTGAGAGTTAATCTGATGAATTGTGAATATATGAAAAATGTTTCGACCAGTTTTAATCATACCTCTTTATTTGAAACTAACAAGCATTTCCATTGAATTACTCTGGAAGTAATGTTTGCTATACAGCATTTGTTTAATGTATTTATGGTTAGGTTGCACAAATTTTCCAATGGCATCTTTTAAATTGGTTTTATTCATTGCTCATCCTAACGAGACCTTTCATCTGACATATGACGAATGAGCCCGATCTATCTCGGTTTAATTAGATAACTTAATTTGATGACAAGATTGAGGTCCATTTCTTTTAAGTTTGCATGAACCAGGTATTATTTGTTTGAAATTGTTCGAAACTGCAGCCATGATATCGACAAAATGACAAATATTATTTTGATAAGCATACCATACTATTTCTAATTTTATACAATTTTTTAAAAAACTTATGTGGTCCGAAAGCAAGCTTCTTAAAATAGCATGTTCCGGCAGAATTTTTCTGGGAAAGTCAACTTCTGAAAAATAGCCGAATGGATTTGTTAGGAGAGCACTTTATATTATATGCAAGGTTTATAACTGAAGTTATACGTTCAAAAAGCTGTACATAGTAGTGGTTAGAATGACCTGCAATTTAACCTTTACAACTCGAAGAAAAGGAAAACAAAATGGCATAAAGAAAAATAAACCATTTTGAATAATTGTTTTTCTTATTGTATACAACTTTCCTCTGTCTTCAAGTATATTCAGATTAAAATTAAATTTCAAGTCATTCTAATTATGATTATTATTATTATTATTATTTTTTTTTTGCATCTTTTAGACAGTTCAACTTTATTTACAATCACCCAAGGATGAATATAAATAGAATTTTACTTTCAAAAAACATGATTCTAAAAGAATCGCAAATCTTATGCCAAACCATGGCATTTTCTTGTGCCAATCCATTGTTTTCAAAAAGCGATGGTATGGCACAAAAAAAAAAAAAAAAAAAATAGAAATAGTTTCTTTTCTTATGGCATACCGTTTCCCTCTTCTTTGAATATATACGGGTCAAATTTCAGGTAATTCTGATCAGTGTTTTTTTGTTTTTTTACCACTTTTCGAAAGTTAAACTTTAATTATCAACACGCCGTATAAACCTTTCTCACTACTTTAAACTGTTTTTAAGCTGTAAAGTTATACTGACCCTCAACTGATCCAACCAACTCCAGAGCAACGCAGAGAGCAAAACTGGATCCACTTCTTTTGCTATCTTCTCCCACGCTGAAGAACGATTGTTCAGAAGACGCTGGAAACAAAAAAAATATATTTCAGACAAAAAAAGCACCAAATATTAGCTTAACAATCAAATTTATAAAATTAAGTTTTTTAAATTCTAATAGCTTGAAAGTACTTCATTTTAATTGCTTGATAAAAGGTTGGTTGTATTCAGATTATCTGGCGCCGTCAGCAACACGAGGGCTATAATGCGCCGAAACATTTCGTCATTTAACAAACCAACATACATTTACAAACACCCATGCCTACACGGGACTCGAACCCGCAACCTCGCGGTCTAGAAGCCAGCACGCTAACCACTATACCGTTTGGTCGGCTGCTTGATAAAAGGAAGAATATGAATAAAAAATATCGAGCACTACATGTCTAGTTTGCACATAAGATATAAAGTTTGCGAATTCGAGTCACAAAGTTCATGTATCTTTCAACTGCTGGGTAATAGCAGAGAAATTATAAAAATTCAAACTCGGGCAGAGTTTTGTTTGAAATAATTGGTGAAATTTATTTTTTGTACCCATCATTTGTGATGCGAAATCTTGCCTTTTATCCATTTACATTCCGTTCATTTTCTTCAAGTATAATTTTTTTTACAGATTTTCTCTTCATCTGTTACAGAGATGGCTTACATTAGAATAATTGTGCATTTAAGACCTTCGATACTGAAATTCGACTAAACATCTTATTTCAAAATGTAATGCCCTTCGCTGGTAGTAATGGACCAATATAATTTACCATCACCATGCCCTCAATAATCATATGGTATGGGAAGGTGTGGGTGAAAATTGAATTGCAACTACTTAAATGTTTATAGTATTAGAACAAATATATTTTTTTCGAAAAGAGCAAACAAGTGCAAATTGATGTATTTGGACCAAAGATGAATGCACACAATTACTCGAGGGAAAATGAGCAAATATTGATCTTGCACATATTTCATGTTCAGCAGAGCATCGATTTGTAAAATTGTAAAAAAAAATTTTTTAACCAAAACTTGCCAACTTTATATCTTAGGTATGGAACTAAATATTTAGTCCTCTATTTTTATCAAACGACATAAAATGAAGTATTTGTAAGTGATTAAGAGTCGATAAATTTAGTCTTTAAAAATGTGAGTGTAAAGACAATATTTTGAGTTTTTTTAGTCTTTTTTTTTTTTTTTTTTTTTTTCCAACTTTAGGTCCTTTACTTGAACTGAAGTTAAATACTGGACACATTTTTCTTTTTCCGACCCACCTTACTATCTCTATCACTGATGGTCCATTAAAACAGTTTCTTTAGCATGTTTAGAATTTCATTTCATACAAACGGTTAAGAAATTTAAATTTATAGTTGTTTATTAGTGTGTCTTAAAGCCAAACGAGCCTAACTTTAAATGTATTGGCTTTTGTTTTACTGCCAAACATGTAAAATTTCGTTTTATTTCTATCGAATCATGACTTTATTATCCACTTTACAAAATTCTAAAGTATTTAGTGAGAGTCCAATGGCTGTAGGAATGAAAAATATTAATCCAAGAAGTTTTCCAATTGTTATTTATGTTCATTTGGTTCTTAGGTACAAATTTTTTTTATTTGGAGAGTGTAGTGTAGTCTTTTTTAAGCTAAAATAAAATGATTTAGCATATATTTTGTACTTCGTAATTATCAATGACAGTTAAATGTGTTGTGAACAATTATTAACAAACACTAAATGCATTCAGAATTAGGGTAAACATCTTCAGCTCTAAAATAGCCTCCCAATGTCTTGCCTCCTTAATACGATTGCAACTAGATAGAAAAACAAAAAGAATCAGTATTATCTGATACAATAATATAAACCAAAAGAAAAAGCCAAACTTGAATGAGACTAAAGTAAACTAGTTTTTAAAGACAAAGCAGTCTGCCAATTATTTTTTTAAAGTTCCCAATCTGGCGACTTAGATGATATTTAGATGACGATTTCTAGTTTTGGCTGAGAAAATTGACTAACGGATAGAAGGACATAGATAGATCTTGTATAAGCTTATCTGCGGAAGCATTTTGTTATTTATTTCAGTTCACTCGACCTGAAGGTTTCAATCATGTTAAAGAAGTTTGAGAAAGGTGATTTTCGTTGTTGGAGGATGTTTGTTTTTTAATTTTTAGTGCTATTCGGCCTACGCCTGTGTAAAAAGAAATTACCATTATTCTAACCAATTTTCTAAAACTTATATCTTTTAATGACAAAACCTAAATTTATAAACGGTGTGTGCTTGCATGATCTTATGGAAAAACTCGCGTGATAAATTAGCGTCTCAAAGAAATTACTAAATTAAATGTATATTTAGGCATCGTAGAAACGTTCCATGTTTACAACATATGCAGACCAATGCCCTTTTTTTTACTCCAGTCCTTCCAAAACTGTTTAGATCACACTCACATAAAAAAAAAAAAAAAAAAAAAAAAAAAAAAAAAAATTAGTTCACAATGTAATAACTTTTATTGTCAATGAGAAATTTTGACTAATTTGGACTTTTTAAAAAATGACAAGAAACGGCATTTCACAGTTATCTTTCTCATTGTATTTAGTTCTGCACATTTATTTGCTCTTATATTTTGTTTATTTGTCTACAATGATGTGACCCCCTTTGGTTAGAGTCGCATCAAATGTGCAGTGGCTCATTGTGGAGTGTGTACCTGGTACTTTCTGAGTTTTGCTGCGAATTCCTCGTCCATGGTGTAGTGGTCGGCCAGCAGGGCGTTGATGACAACCGTGTTGTTCAGTGGCTTGCTGGGCTCCTCCTCGATGGAGAGGGTGGAACAACCTGCGAAGATTTATTCTCATATTATGATACTCTACGACAAAAGTAAAATGAATTACGACTGGAAAGCCGAATGAAAAGTACTTTCTTGCAAAAATCATCGTTATGTTCTTATTAGAGACAGGTTTTAGAATAAACAGAACATTTCTGTGGGAAGGGTTTTCACACAAACACTAAATATGCTCCTGTATTCCTCTGTATAAAAACGACGTCAATTCGAAACTGTCTCATCTTATACGTTATCAATACATTTGCAGTTTTTAATCTGTGAGCCATGTTTTCTAAAGTATTTGAATAATTCTTGGTCAGTTTTCGAATTATACGAAATACCCCTACATGGGACTCGATTATGTATTTGAAAATCTTGATTTATTTTTTTCATTTTCTACATTATCAATTAAACTGAAATTTTTGTTCTTTGTTTCTTAATCCAATAAGAAAAGGAGCAACATTTTTAAGTGAACAGTCAAAAAACTTTATCAGGATAATTTTATAAGATACTAGCTGAATACCAGTGATTATTTCTACCATGTGTAATATTTTGGCTAGCTGTGAATCCTCGCGTTGCGAAATTCCGTCATTGGTGTATAGATCGCAGTTTTTGGCGCTTCGCTCACACGAAGGTTCAATCGCTAAGCAAAATCGAGCTCGCTACACTCGCTGAAAAGTTCATTGACACATAAGCACGGACTTATTTCAATTGTTGAAAGGTTCATTGCTATGCAAGCATAGGCTCGCTTCGCTCGCGGAAAAGTTCATTGCTGCGTAAGCATAAGCACTCACTAGAGCACATAATTCACTCACTAAAATCTAATTGCTATTGCAATTATTAGAAGACTCTCCCCTGACGAAAGAAAAAAAAATCAATTCAAATACCATAATACAATACCCCTTTAAGATTATTTTAACACGTGTTTGTGAAAAGCAAAGTTAGAAAGCCAAAACTACTTATGTTGAAACTTTCAGAGCTATAGGCCTATTAGAAGTCACTTTTTGTGAAAATATTAATTAAAAACATTAATTAGAAAACTAATAAAAATGTTAACATTATTTTTGTCAAAAGTCCAATTAGAAGGCCACAACTACTTTTGTTGAAAATGTCAGAGCTGTAACCCTATTAGAAATCATTTTGTAAAATATATAATCAATAATAAAAAAATTAATTAAAAAAGAGCTAAATAAAAATTTAAAATTCTGTTTTTCTAAAGTCCAATTAAAAAGCCAAAGCTGCTTATGTTGAAAATTTCAGAGCAATTAGAAATCGTTTTGTAAAATAATTATTATTTAAAAAAAAATATTTAAAAAAAGAAATAATAAAATTTTAACATTCTGTTTGTTATAAGCAAAATTAGGATGTCAAAGCTACTTATGTTGAAAATTTCAGAGCTGTTGTCCTATTAGAAGTAGGTTTGTAACAAAAGTTGTTAAATAATTAAGAAAATCAATTAAAAAAATGACTAATTAAAATGTTAACATTATGATTTTCAAAAGTACAATTAGAAGGCTAAAACTACATACGTTGAAAATTTCAGAGCTGTTATTTAAAATCATTTTGTAAAATAATATTAATTGAAAAAGAACTAATTAAAATTTCAACGTTCTGTTTGTCATAGCCAAAATTAGAAGGCTAAAATTACTTATGTTGATAATTTCAGAGCTCTACTCCAATTTTAAGTAACTTGCAATAGATCCATAGACACACAAGCAGATACACAGACAGACAGCTTGTTTTATTATTATAGATTAATGGCCCAAGAAATACAAGGATCATGCAGCACTGAAGCACTGCAACAGCATTTGGAGAGCAAAAACATCAATACTTGGTATACTCTTTATTTAACCCAAAATAAAAAGTAGAATGTTTTTTTTTATTTTTTATTTTAAGCTACGAAATCTACTAATACATTATTCATTTGAAAGTTCACGCACCTATCAGCTACTTTTGTGAGATATAGGAAGATCACTTCGTATGAATGATAGTAAATTACAAACTTATTCATTCATGTGTTGGGGGTCCCGGGAGAGGGAAGAGAGGAAATGATATGATCTTCATAATCTCTCTGGTTGCGCTCCTGGGTGAAAAATATTTTCCCTGGACAGTAATTGTCCTATAAGCGATGGCAAATATATTAATCCATTTATTTTCTCAGAATAAATCGAAAAATTGGCATCCTATTGTAATAGATTTACATTTTATTCCTATTGGAGTTGATATTTATGCAAATGTCAATTGAAAAGATTTTGTGCAAATATTTGAAGAAAAAATACTTTTCTCAACTACACAAACTGAAAGAAATTGAAAATGGTAATTCTGATATTGATCCGACCAATAAAAGGAATTACTTCCATTAGTAGCGGTTGGTTGAACGATTGCGAACAGAAAACAGTAACTATATAAAATTTATTTGATGTGATTGGAATAATTATCTGGACTCCCTCAACAACTTCAAGATATAATTGGTTCAATAACACTCGTACCCTGGATGTATTGAATATGTTTTTATTTTTGCAAGAAATAAAAAAGAAAGAAAAAATCAATTTGATAATTTTAGCTTCTTTTTATTAAAACTGAATTAAATGGGAAAAAGTTTAATAACAAAAGTACAATATTATTATTCCATATTTGTCAACAATACCGTTTCATAATTATAAGTGTCGAGTGCAGTCATTGAAAACAAAGGTATTGCAAATCTATTTATAATAAAACAAGTTGCCTGTCTTTGTATCTGTCTATATGTCTGTGGATCTAAAGAGAGCCACTTAAATTTGGAGTAGAACTCTGGAATTTACAACATAAGTAGTTTTGGCCTTCTAATTGTATGCATCACAAACAGAATGTGAAAATTTTTATTAGTTCTTTTTTAATTAATTTGTTTAATTAATATTTTTTTTTACAAAGTGACTTCAATTAACAACTCTTAAATTTTACAACATAAGTAGTTTTAACCTTCTAATTGGAGTTTTGAAAATCAGAATGTTAAAATTTTATTTAGTTCTTTTTTAATAATTTTTTTAATTAATTAATAAATATTTTATCAAACGACAGCTCTGAAATTTTAAACATTAGTAGTTTTGGCCTTCTATTGGACTTTTGACTAAAAGAATGTTAGAATTCTAATTATTTTTTAAATTAACAAATATTTTACAAAAGGATTTCGGATTTCTAATAGGGCTACAGTTCTAAAATTTTCAACATAAATAGTTTGTTGGCCTTCTAATTGGACTTTTGACAAAAAGAATGTTAAAATTTTAATTTGTTTTTAATGATTTTTTTAATATTTTCATAAAAAGCGACTTCTAATAGGCCTAGAGCTCCGAAAGTTTCAACATAAGTAGTTCTGGCCATCTAATTTTGCTTTTCACAAACACGTGTCAAAATATTCTTAAAATGGTGTTGTGTTATTGTTTTAACAAGATTTTTTTTCTTTTTCTCAACAGGGTAGACGCTTCTAATATTAAGGCTTTACGTAACATTTAGTTTTTCGTGAGTGAAGCGAGCCCATGCTTGAATAGCAATGGACCTTTCAACGAGTGAAGTAAGCCTAAGCTTATAATGAACTTTTCAACGAGCGAAGCGAGCTTGGTCTTGCGTAGCAATGAAACTTCCTTTGAGCAAAGCGCCAAAAGTTGGGACTTTTACACCAATGACAGATCTCCGCAATGCGAAGTCACGCAGTTAGCTAAAAAATTGCACATGGTAAAATTGCACTGCGAAGCTCGGGTTTCTTGTGGTATAGTATAAAAATGGAAAATCCTGTATTAAGGAATACAGTTTTCGACGTTTATCTTTTCGGCGTTTATCTATTGAAATAAAAATGAATATGAAAAAAAAAAAGTTTAAAACTTCGCTAAGAATGGGATCTCTAGAAGTGTGTATGGGTAGAGGGGGGGGGGGGATTTCCAGAACGCTACATTGATATAAAAGCCAGTTCCAGATACAATATTGGGACAATCTGCTAACACATTTTCACTCATTCATATTTAAGTTAATTTTCAACATTAAATAATAAAAAATTAAGGGTATATGAAGTATTCTAAATCCGATGATGTCGCAATAAAGCAGATTTTTTTATTGTTGTTTTCAGTGTTCAATTACTAATTAATAATTAATTTTAATAAATAATCTTTTCATGTAATTACTAGTGAACTGTTATAATTTTATACACAAAACTTTTGAAAATTGTAATTAAAACACATGGGTACAAAGAGAGTTCGTTTTTCTACGTTCTTTACGTACTGCACCTTTGTTGTCTTTGCTGGCGAATCTGTCCCTGTTGAGGAGGCGTCCATTGATGTAAGGTGTGTTGTGTTCGGAGGGACTTTCCTGCAGCACGGAGTCGATAATGGCATTACACTCTTCAGAATTCAAATCCTCCAAGGGATCATCGTCATCATCATCGTCTTCCACCTCTTCCTCCAGGACATCATCATCACAGGGCCGATCTTAGAGAAGAAGCATGGACAGGGCAAATATAAGTGTGTGGGATTGCTTGATTACTATACAATGTACAGGGGATTAGAATTGGTGTGGATTCGAAAGTAGTTGCAAAATAGACCATAACATAAAATTAGCTATAGTTTAAGATTTTGATAACGAGTGAAATTTAAAAATAAGCAATTTAGACACCTCGCAAGCAATTTAGACATCAGAAAATTGTAGTTCTCGCTACAGTGTAATTAAAGTGTTCCTTATCAGTAATATTGGTTGAAGAACTAATGTTTCAATAGAGAATTGTGCGCGTTCTATTCGAAGTATTAACGTATTTCCTAGTAAATCGATGTTTTTCAACAACAAATAATTTTTTATGTGTTTAGTATAGTTTTTGAGATTGGATCGTTAAATCTTGACTTTGCCATTGTTTGAATTATTAGTTCTCTCGGTTGATAGTGCATTTTTCTTTCTATATGTCTAGACATTACTTTTATGACAAAAGTTGTCTGCGTATAAAAATAAGTGAGTGACTTTAGTGGACATCCTGTATAAAATGACCGACTATGTAATTAATCACTAAGGATATCATTACCAACTCTGTCAGGGGAAATAAATAAGAAGATAAAACATACTTAAATATAAAAAAGTTTTATATTATCAGTAATATGCCTACAATTTTTAAGCATTTAAAAAATAATTTTTACATTATAGTTCCAAAATATGTTATCAAATGACTACGGAGTCAGTACTCTACTATACATTGAACTGGATTTGTTTTACGGAAAACAGTGGTAAATCCACGTGAAGAATAATTAATACTTGATTATACTAAACTCCAACTTAACTTGACATCACTAGATGATAGATCTTCAGCGTACTCATAGGCAGTTAATCATTTTAGCGGAATGAAGACATAATTCTCGTCAAAACTTATAGCCTTTTGTTCTCTACTGGGTTGTGGTTTGACGAACATTATGCTTTCACGCAGCCAAAATGGATTAAATACCTATGAGCACTGTGACAATCTACCGTCTAGTGATGTCAAGTTAAGTTGAAGTTTAGTATAGTAGCAATCACTAAAATAGTGCTCGCTCAACTTCGACTATGCTGGATGTCGAGACTGTTTGAAGAAAAGCTTACATTTCACCTCATAATATCTGTATAAAGAGGGAACTATATCCCTCAATTTAAGAGGAGAGTTGCTAAAAGAAATAGACCGTGAAAGATGTGTCGGATTATCTAATGGGTTTTCTGGATTTTATTTTCATTCGAGATACAAATGCGTTGCAACTTTTGTTGAAAAACGTTCTGGAAGACATTCTGTCCATCACAAAGAAAACGTACTAATGACGTTCCTCGCAATATAGACTTAGCATTTGGGCAAGACAATATCCAACCAACCAAGATAAAATAAAACCTTTAACTATGCCCATTTCTTTCATTGTTCTGGATTTTTTTAAAACTAATAATTAATCTTCGTCTAAAACGAGTACAGACAAAATATTTCAGTTACAAAACTTCGTAATGGAGTGTAAATATAAAAACCTATAGAGGAACGCATATAATAGCACAATCATACCTAGATAATTTACAAATATAGAAATAATGTCTTTGACTTCTGAGGTACAAAAAGTGTTGGTACTCCAGAAATAAAGAACACTATTAGATAGTGCTCTTTTTAGACTGAAAGCGACTGCAAGTTTAAGTACCCCATCGAACATCATTCTGAATTTTTTTTTATAGAAAGTGGAGAAAAGTGAGCAGTCTGCCTTGACAAAAATGACCGAAACTAGTCAAAAATCGACTTTGAATAAGTTGAACTAAATCCGTTCTCCAAGTATGTCATAACTTGCCAAATAATGAACATTCTGTTGTATTTGGTAACCCATCGCTCTGTAATTTTCAATTAAGAAGTTTGCAGACGATTCAAATGTCTGGTGACGGTTTACTTGCATCTTTAATAGACTGAGAGGCGACTGCAATTTTAGGACCCCATCGAACATCATTCTGATTTTTTTATAGAAATTAGAGAAAAGTGAGTAGATTACGAATCCACTGGTCTGCCGGGGCAAAAATGGCCGAAACTGGTCAAAAATCGACTTTTAATAAGTTGAACTAAATCCAATTGCCAACTGAGCCATAACTTGCCAAATAATGAGCATTTTTTTTATTTGGTAACCCTCACTCTTTAATGATCAATTAAGAAAGTTGCAGACTATTCAGATATATGGCGATGGTCTGCTTGCATCTATTAAAAGGGAGCCAAGTTGGCAACAAACATTATGTCACGGATGAAGTAACTGATCTCGCTAATTTGGCTTACTTTCAAAAGATACAAATTTTCCAAGCCAGAGATCAAAAATCGTTTGCGCTTTTTCTCATTGAAAATCAAAATGCAGGGTTGCCAGACGAAAAAGTGTGTTCTCTTTTTGACAAGTTATGACATATTTGGCAATCGGATTTTACTTCAACTCATTCCAAGTCGATTTTTGATCAGTTTCGGCCATTTTTGCCACTGCAGACCAGAGGATTCCTAATCTACTCACTTTTCTCCAATCTCTATAAAAAATTCAGAATGATGTTCGATGAGGTCCAAAAACTGCAGTCGCCTGTCGAACTATAACAAATGAGACAAGTTGGAAATAAATATTACATCACTGATGAAGTAATTGATGTCGCCAATTTGGCTCACTCTCAAAAGTTTCGAACTAGAGATCAGAAATCATTTGCGCTTTTACTCACGGAAAATCAAAGTGCGACTGGTTAGGCAGACGAAAAAGTTTGTTCACTTTTTAACAAGTTATGACATACTTGGCACTTCGATTTTAATTCAACTCATTTAAAGTTGATTTTTAGACCAGTTTGACCATTTTTGCCACGGCAGACTAGTGGATTCGTAATCTAATCAATTTTCTCCACATTCTAAAAAAAAAAAAAAATTTAGAATGATGTTTGATGAGGTACCTAAACTTTTAATCGCCTCTCGGACCTCTATGGTATTAAAAAAGAGTTTAGTTTGGACGGTCACCTGCTTCCACATCCTGACATTCCTCCGTGTATTTGCTGGCGTTGTCGTCCTTCGATGCGGACTCCGTGTTGGAGGCGGCCTTGCTGTTGTTGTTGTACTCCATCTCCGGTTCTCTGTCGGCCGTTTCCTCGTCGTCCGACAATCCCCCGTGGAAGTGCTCTTCTGTCTCGAAGTGGGGGCGAAAAGAGCCCAGGTGGTTGAGCATAGCCTCGTGCTGAACACGCTCCTCGTGGGAGGTCATGCTAAGAGAGAGCATATCATTTCAACATTGATAATCTCTACTGCTTCTTTGAAATAGACTTGTTAAGAGTCCTAGAGAGTTACTCGTATCCGTGAAGTTATGGTTATACATTAACGTAATTAAATTATATTTCTAATTCAAATATATGTATATATTTAAAAATTATATTTTATTCATTTGTTTTAGATATATTATTAACTATCATCCTAATGAAAATATTTTAAAAATATTTTATTTTAATTTTTTTTTGTAAATTCAAAAATATTGTGTATTGCTGGAAAAACCGAGGATCAAATGACGCATATATACGTGCATGACTGCTAGTGGGTTTTAATAACTCTTACAAATGTTGGATGAATGTCTTTCTTTCATACACGAGAAAACGGTCCAAATAAAGTTGTATATGAAAAATCTCTTTTAAAACTAGTCTCGTTATATTTCATTACTTTCCGTAGTAGAGTATTATTGAATTAGCTATGATCTTGCAAGTTCCAGGAGTCGAAATTATTTTCTCCCAGTATCAACCTAAAAAAGTTCCTGCTGATGTCAATACCATCGATATAGATAAACAACTGAATAGACTGCTCCGATGGACATCCAAGGCGAAAAACGCGCCGGCAGAAATATTTGCTTTCCTGCCAATGGTGGGACGATTTCCAGAATCATTGTTAATTACTATGTTGCATATATAATTGAAACAACAGCGCAAATCAGAAAAATATAAACAATAGTTTTCACCGGTAAGTAAAAATAGTCATTCAAGTATGTTAAAGTATTTTTTTTTTTTTTTTTTTGGAAAAATATCTAAAATGACCCTTCTAGCATTGATCGCTCGTGGTATTTCTCTTATAGGGAAATTCCTATCATAAACGCCGACCAAACGGTATAGTGGTTAGCGTGCTAGCTTCTAGGCCGCGAGGTTGCGGGTTCGAGTCCCGTATTAGGCATGGGTGTTTGTAAATGTATGTTGGCTTGTCTAATGACGAATGTTTCGGAGCATTATAGCCCTCGTGTTGCTGACGGCGCCAGATAATCTGAAAACAACCAACCAACCTATCATAAACAATCTATTTTAAATTCAAAACAAATAGTATTATGATCTAGAATAAAACACTTAATTTATATTTATTTATCCTTGTTTTTATTCGTTTTCAAGGGCATTTGGCAAAGCAATGGGAAAAGAAAGCGAAATTAAAACTCTACTTGTTCACTCATTTAATAATTAAAATAATTACTTTGTTTATTTATTACCGGTTAATTTGTTTTCGATATTTTTATTTAATCCATGTTTTTACACGTTTTTATGAACATTTAGAAATTGTATTAAAAAAAAATGGAATAGAAATTGAATTCAAAATGCTAGTGTTCTGTTCTAAATTTATTTAATAACGAAACTGCGGAGTGCAAACGGCAAAGTTTATCAGTTTCTTTATTATAACGTATTTATTTTAAAAACTGAGTCTTTTTTAAATGTTTGTTGGAATTCGAAGTCCCACCGAACTGTCAAAAGCAATTTGTATTTCAGTTTTATTTCTGTTTATAAATGTAACCCTTGAATTTTAGAGAAAAATTGTCTCTCCTCTTGCAGGGAATGCACGAATTTGTTCATAGTTTTCAAATCCTCAAATTTCATCTATTAGAATACTCTTTATTATTTATTGTGAAATGCATTCGGATTTTACTCGATACTGGTATAAATGAAAGTCCAAGCATCTCGCTTCCGCGGTGGCAACGGCTCGTTTCCCCAGCGTTAAGCAGTCTATCCAGATGTTTATCTATATCGATGGTCAATACTATTAATAAACGCAAAGTTGCCTAATACTTTTAAATTTTACATATACAGTAAACTACATATTTTAATGTACGGATCCTCCTTCGTTTGTTAAGTTGTGAGACTCATTAAAAGAAATAACAAAAAATGAGTTTGAAACGGACCGAAATAATTACTATTGTATTAAACTGTTCCTTATTTATTTTATGAAGTTTTTATCAAAAATATTACTTCCTTTATTAAAATTTACATCTTTCTGCATATTATATAATATGTATAATTTTTATATATTATTCTTCAGTTTTTGAGGATGAGTAAGAATTCCAAAGAGTAACTTCGGAATCGCCATAGTGTTAAATCTATAGCGGAAGGGATTGGAATTTCCTGAAGTGGTCAATTTTGTTATCAGCTGCCAGTAGGGTGGTTTTCCGAAAACCCCCATCTTACTAAATTCACTTTAATATATTGAGAGAAATGAAACTGCATCCACCATGCTAAGCTCGATACTACAACCAACAGAAAAAGAAAAAAAAAGGGAAAAAAAGAAAGAAATTTGTTGCACGAGAGAAGCTTTGGACTTTTGAAGTGACTGCCACTCTACTCTTATACCAGTGAAGAGGATTTATGGCATATTACGTACCATTTGGATGGGTTCAACGAAGCCGAAGCGTATAACAATGAAGTGCGTCATGTGGTTTTTGAGGTGCTCTGCTCAGTGCAGTGTCACCATTTTAGCGATTACCAAACAGGATCAACCTAAATCTATCCCGAGTCAAGATATTTCCCATATTAAGCTTAAAACTATAAACGCAAGCACCAAGGAGCGTTTCGAGAGGATTTAGAGGTTTTTGAAATGACCACCAAAAGGTTTGATTTCTTCATTAGCAAATCACCTGTCGGGAGAATCCCAAAACGGTCGGTTGTCCTGTGTTCCATTTGGGGGCGAAGGGGGCGCGCAGTGTCTCGGTTCCTCTGCGATTCCGTTCATGTAGGGACGCAGGCTGGTTGTCCACTTGTCGGCAAACTTGTCCGAAGAGTTGTCAAACCGTATCCGAAGCAGGCGGCAACGAGACGAGAAGAACTCCAGGAATTGGTTTGGACCGGCATAAAGATCATCCATCTGAAGAGGAGTTGGGTCGTCCAGTAAGGAGAGGAGGCGCTCACAGAACACGAACACGGGCTGGAAAACAGATTGCAAGTTAAGTTACATCATAGATTCCTCGACACATTGTCAATAGAAATATTACTTAAAAAAGTATAAAATTATTATTAGACATGAAAAAAGTAATGCATAACTGTTATTTATTTAAAACTAAAGAATGTTTTGCCTAGGAAATAAGATTAAGAAAATGACAGGTTTTTGTGTAGTGTCCGATTGGTGGGACCATTAAAATTGAGAAAGACACACCTTTTGAACCTTTATGTTAAGAGCATCTTATCTTACCACTATGCCACTTGGCCAATAGTTTAACGTTTTACATTCAAGATCAATCCTTTAACTTCCCTATGCAATTACGAAGTTTAAAGTCTTCGTAAATAATATATATAATGCGATTAAAACTTGCTTAAGACATGGAAATGTCGAATAACACTATTCACTAGTACGAAATAGGATACGATGTAGGAAATATTGATGAAAACAGACTTACCTTAGGTACATGTTTGAGCAATCTCCCTTCAAATCCGTGCAGAAGATACCTTTGGCGTCTCAAATAAGCGTTCAAACTCATTTTATAGTTGTCTCTGGGTATCCTGTTTGAAATGACACAATTAGTATTTATAAAGGGAATAACGTCTGTCTATCAGGAGAATAGATAATAGGTCTGGTTGATTTAAAATGCTGGCATGCATGTAGAAAAATTTATGTCCAAAGAGTAGATGTCTTTCTTTCGAAATCCCCCCTCAGAAAAAGGAGCTAATTCTGTTTCCACGACAACAGACACGATGATGGGGGCTATTCTTGCGATGGGCAGACACTAATTACGTTATGAAGACAAAAGTGATTGGACTCATGAATTGGTTGTTTTAGGTTTCCATGATACACGTAGGCCATACTAAATCGAATAATGCACATCCGTCTGGTATGGGAAGAATCAAGCCTGGCCAAAGGCAGGGACGCCGGAAGAATTATTTTTAAAGGTGTACACATTCAAGAGGGTGAAAGGTTGTTTACTTTTTGTTTTGAATTTGAAAAATCAAGGTACCTTAGGCCTCTTTCACATGGTGCGGAGGCTGACCCGCAAACGCATGCCTTTTCACAAGAGACCATATGTGCGGACGTTTTGCCCGCATCTTTGAAATTTTGATTATTATTTTCACTCAGTGGATGCAGTATCTGGATAAGTGTTGATTAAAAGTATTTAGTTATTTTTTAAGTTTTACTTTATAATATATGTGTAAAATTTAAGTTTGGTTAAAAGAAAGCTAAGCTTATTACATCTAGTTTATTCTAGAAGAATAGATAGGCGTTTGTAGCATCAGCCTATTAATCAGGGCCGGCCTAAGGCTCGTGCGATCGCACACATGTGATTTTGAGAGTTAAGCCGAAATGAGAAAAGTATTAAAAAAAAATAATAATATGGTAATATAGTAAAAATGTGAACTAATAAAAACATTTTCTGCTACTAAAGCTAGGAAGGTCCACTGCTAAGTGATGTAATACAAGTTATTTTAATTGATTTTCTGTAATATTTTTTTTTTAGATTTTTTTTTTTTTTCATGAGTATTGAATCAAAACTTTTGGTGTGATTAAAAAAATATGTCTTATTTTCTGACAAAACTATAAACAGAATAAAAGAATTTAGGAGCTCGCTCTTTATTAAAGTACAGTACACCATGCCTATTGAAGTTTGAAATCTCCATTAAAAGAATTAGTAATAGAAAAAATCATTTTAAAAAATAAAAATAAGGAAAAGATACTAAATACTTTACTATTTATAACTACCTATTAGTTTTAGTTTTTAATCCCGTTAAAATGTCAACTTCAGGTATTAAGTTCCATCAAATTTTAAATATACATCACACATACCATTTTCAGAGGGTTTTTTCTATACCCATTTTCATTTTAAGAGGCGCCAAAACCAGTAGTTGAACAAAAAGCTAAGACCAGTATTGATTAGCATTATTAATATATAGTCGGCAGCTTTTACTTACAGATAAGGGATTATCTTCCTGTTTCCAAAATACCGAAAAGTGGTTTGAAACTTAAAGTGGAGTTTGGATCTTTTCACTCAAAGCCGATGTTATGTTTTAGAAAAAAAAGTTTCAATACTATTATACATATGAAAAATTTTCCGAAACTTTTTAATTAGATTCACATTTTTTCACACTTAACAAGTGTTAGAAAACTAACGTATCTACAGAAAAATTATTCATTTGAGGATTTATTAATTAAAAATTAGCTAAAGGGTTTAATCCTGCACCAATCATAATTCAATTTGTAATTCATTTTAAATTTAACGACAAACGATACGCAATGATTTGATTCAAGGAACCGACTATAAATGAAAACTTAACTGAAATATTTTTTATACAATTTTGTTTCGGAATTATTTAAATTTACTGACTTATCTATAATAATAAAACAAGCTGTGTGTCTGTCTGTGGCTCTGTGGATCTGTAGAAACCTACTCTAGAGCTAACCTACGAGTAGAGGTCTGAAATTTTCAACATAAGATATTTTGGCTCTCTAATTTTATGTATGTAAAAACAGAATGTTAAAATTTTAATTAGTTATTTTTTAATTTATTTTTTAAATTTTTTTTATTTTTTACAAAGTGACTTCAAATAGAGACATAGCTCTGAAATTTTCAACATAAGTAGTTTTGGCCTTCTAATTGGTCTTTTGAAAAACAGAATTTTTATTTATTTCTTTTTTAATTAATTAATAAATATTATACAAAACGATTGCTTATAGGGCTACAGCTCTGAAATTTTCAACAAAAGTAGTTATAGCCTTTTAATTGGATATTTGAAAAATAGAATTTTTATTTAGTTCCTTTTTAATTATTTTTTTAATTAATTAATATATATTTTACAAAACAATTTCTAATAGGACTACAGCTCTGAAATTTTCAACATAAGTAGTTTTGGCCTTCAAATTAAACTTTTGAAAAACAGAATTTTTAAATTTTATTTGTTTTTTAATTAATAAAATAACAAATATTTTACAAAACGATTTCTAACTGAGCTACATTTTTGAAATTTTCAACATAAATAGTTTTGGCCTTCTAATTAGAATTTTCACAAAAGAATATTAAAATTAAAAAAAATTTTAATCAATTTTTAATTAATATTCTCACAAAAAGTGACTTCTAATAAGCCTAGAGCTCTGAAAGTTTCAACATAAGTAGTTTTGACCTTCTAATTTTGCTTTTTTAAACATCACGTATTAAAATACTCTTAAAGGGTGTTGTATTATAGTTATTGACGGGGAATTTTTTTTTTTATTATTTCTTGACAAGGGAGGGGCTTCTAATATTAAAGCTTTACGTGTAGCAATTAGTTTTTAGTGTGTGAAGCGACCTTATGCTTACGCAGCAATGAACCTTTCATCGAGCAAAGCGAGCTCATGTTTGCACAGCAATGAACCTTTCAACGAGTTAAGTAAGCCTGTGCTTATGTGTCGATGACTTTTTCAGCGAGCGAAGCGAGCTAGATTTTGCGTTGCGATGAACCTTCCTGCGAGCAAAGTGCCAAAAATTGGGGCCAATTCACTAATGACGGATTTACACAACGCGGGGCCTCGCAGCTGGCTAAAATATTGCCCATGGTAAAATTTCGTGGCGCAGCACGGGTATTTAGCTAGATATAATTACGTCAAGATTAAGTTAAAATTCAATTATTGCATAGATGAATTAGATCCCAGTAGTTTTTTTTGTCCCGCATTATACACTTTAAATTACAAACAAAAATTTAATTAGTTAATTCAAACTAAAGTTATCGATGGAAATTGCGGAGATATACCGACTTCTACGGGTCCGCACGAAGGTCTCTCCTCACCTTAAGAAATGCTCCATTCAAAATACATTGGTAAAACTTTTTTCGGCCCTGCACTCGCATCCGCGTCCGCACCGTGTGAAAAAGGCATAAAAATAGGTAATAATTGTTTATCTTAATGAAATTTAAATTAGGATTTATGCATTAAATTTCTTATCCATAATTTTAAAATCTATGTCATACTTCTATTTCGAGTGCGAATCATATAACTTTTCTCCACATTATTTTCAATTTTTAAAACCCAGTCAAGTGTAAATACATCCCATTGTCCTGGTAATACATCCCCTCGCTTAAAAAAATACGCTCGCTTAAAAACCGTTGTAAATACATCCCCTCTCTGTCCACCTTTGCCCATGATAAAGGGAAGGCTGAGTAGACCAGTTAGTCTAGTATTCGATTTTAAAGGAATTTGTAAAATTCGGTTTCATAAAAAATGTTTAACACCTTTAAATCCAATGATAGGGATGTATGAAACTAATTAAGAAAGTAATACTTTTTCAAATGAGGCAAAATGCTTATTTGACGAGTGCGACGTCTTGAGTCAAATAACTTACTGAGTTTGAAAAAGTGATTTCCCACATTTCGCATACGGTATTTTTCATAATTACGTGCAAAAAATATCTTTAATCTCTCTATATATAAGGCAAAGCCCTCACTCATTCACTGACTGACTGACTGACTCACTCACTCATCGCTAATTCTCCCACTTCCCACAAGTCCACAGCTGTGGTACACTAAATTATTACTACTAAATTGGTACAAATATCAACAATGGTAAATATAGAAAAAGTACGCTATTCCAACCTTGATTAACCCACTTTAAGGGGTCGAAAAGTGGTTAAACGTTCCAAACGAGGGATATCCGTATGACCCACTTCCAATGTTGTCACAATTCTGATATTAGATGCAAATGTTAAGAAAGGCCAATATAGAAAAAATAAGTTATTCCAATATGGATTAATGAATTTTTAAGCGATGAAAAGTCGAAATAATATTGAAATTATACGAAGAATATCTTAATGTCTCACTTCCGATACAGTTACAACTTTGAAATTTAGAACTTAGAGCAAGCATAACACAATAAACTATTGCAATCTAGGGTAACTCATTAAAAAGGGTCCAAAGGAGGTTAAACGTTCTAAACTAGGGATATTCATATGTCTCATTTCCAATATATTTAAAATTTTAAATTTGGGAAAAAATATCAACAAAGGAAAGTTTCTATTTTGATAAATCAATTTGTCGGGATCGAAATGGGAGCAAACGTTTGAAGTATAGAATACGTGAATGTCTTTTGATTGCTAAAATGTACAAGGTAAAATTTCGTAGCGCAGCACGGGTATTCAGCTAGTACATATATAAACTAAAGTGGGTGACTCCAGTTAATGAATCTCTTCTAAAAATGCCATTTCTGTACCAAAACTATTTAACAATTGATCACAAGGCTTGCGGGAAAGTTACTTTCCTCCACACCTCGCGGTTACTTTGGCCACGATTTCTGATTAAAAATTATTCAACAAGTTTCAATTTTTTGCCCGTTGTTATAAAAATGTCTTATTTTTTACTAAAAGTTTATAAAATTTGAGCACGAGGCGTGCAGGAAAGTACTTTTTTCACACGAGTTCGAAAAACTTTACTTTCCCGCACACCTCGCAATAAAATGTCAGTTTTCGCCACGCTTTACAAGTAAGGAAAGTTTAATTTTTGCAATGCATTTTAACAAAGGATTTAAAAAGATTTTTGTTCTGCAATCGTTAATAATTTTTAAATATTCTAAGTCTCCTGTCTATAAAAAAAAGTATTCAGAATCTCTGTTGGAATGTTTTCTATGATAAAGACATAAAAACAATTTATCTTGAATTTCATTTTCAAGGTAAGCATTTTTAAAACAAGCGGTAAAGAATCCAATAATTATATCTGATTTTCTTATTTACTGTATTTTTTGCTTGAGGATTCCCGATAGTTCTCATTTCAAGATGATTTGAATTAAAATGAATTGAAAAGTAGAATAATTTTCTTAAAATCCTTTTCCTTTATATTAACATCGATTTTGCATGTATGTGTGCCTCTCGCGTAAATCTGCCTAATTAACCAACTTTCCCTTATCCAATCGGGTTGAAACTTGGCAGACAGATACGATTTCGATGACTTTACATTCTATCAAGTTTTGGGGGCTGTCGCTGTCACTAAAAAGCCACTTTTTGACACTTTTGTATCTTCGGGTTACTAATAAATCAACTTGGCATCATCTAATCACTTTGAAATTTGACAGATAGATTCGCTGTCGATAAGATTGTAGTACTTCAAAATTTAGGGGCTGCCTCTGTCACTAAAAGGCCGCTTTTACATACGCTTTCATTATCTAATCTAAATGCGCATAAATCAACTTGCAGGGATCGATTCGCAATGAAATTTGACAGATGCATTCGTTGTAGATAAGATTGCATTCTATCAAGTTTTGGAGGATGTCACTGTTACCAAACGGTAGCTTTTACACTCGTTTCAATTGCTCCATGGGATAAGTAATAAATCTACGTCCTCCAACATCCAATCGAGTTGAAACTTTAAAACTTGGCTGGAACAGTCGTTGGCGATGATAATATTTTCCATCAAGTTTTGGAATTTGCTTTGGAACAGCTTTTACATACGTTTCTATTAATGCCTTACGTCAGACTTATCAGCTTTTACTCTGGTTCTATTATCCAGGTAACAAGCGTAATTCAAGTATGTTCAATTTGGCGATATTTAATGACTGAAACTTCCCTATTAATGTTGACGAGGCAAAATATTCGGAGGGCTAATTCATCCACTTTCCATCATTCAATCCAATAGTCCGAGAGGCGAATGCAAATTTTGGACCCCATCGAACATCATTCTGAATTTTTTATAGAAATTAGAGAAAAGTGAGTAGATTACGAATCCAGTGGTCTGCCGTGACAAAAATGGCCGAAACTGATCAAAAATCGACTTGGAATGAGTTTAACTAAAATCCGATTGCCACATATGTCATAACTTGCCAAAAATAGAACTAACTTATTCGTCTGGCAATCCACTTCATTTTGATTTTCAATGGGAAAAAGCGCAAACGATTTCTGATCTTTGGCTCTGAAAACTTATATCTTTTAAAAGTAAGCCAAATTGGCGACATCAGTTACGTCATAAGTGACGTAATATTTCTTGCCAACTTGGCTCCCTTTTAATAGATGCAAGTAGACCGTCGCCAGATATCTGAATCGTCTGCAACCTTCTTAATTGAAAAATAAAGAGTGAGGGTTACCAAATAAAAAAAATGCTCATTATTTGGCAAGTTATGGCGCATTTGGCAATTGGATTTAGTTCAACTTATTAAAAGTCAATTTTCGATCAGTTTCGGCCATTTTTGCCACGGCAGACCAGCGGATTCGTAATCTACTCACTTTTCTCTAATTTCTATAAAAAATTCAGAATGATGTTCGATGGGGTCCAAAAATTGCAGTCGCCTCTCAGTCTACAACCAAATCTTGACAAATAGATTTATTGTTGATGACAGTTTATTCAATCAACTCTTGGTGGAAAAATAGAAGTTAGGAAATAGTTCGGAATGGATATTTTGTTTGCATATTAAATGAAAACTCGATCTGAGCTCAAGAAGTTGCAATTGCATCTAAAAATGATGAGTTTTATTATTAAATCCTTTATATTTAATCGATTTTGTTTGAGTGCTTGCGTTTGTGGTGAACAAATCTGCAGAGGGCTAATTAACCTACCTGCCGTCATCCAATCGAACTGAAACTTGGTATATGTATTTACTGTAGATGACAGTGCATTCTATAAAGTTTTCAGCACTGTCACTAAAAGGCAGCTGTTAGCACTGCTTCAGATCACTAATTAACTATTTGCCGTCACCTAAATGAGCTGAAAATTGACAGATATATTCGTTATTGATGAAATTGCATCGTTTAGGGATCTGTCACTAAAAGGCGTCTTTTACATTTGCTTCTATTTCTGCCTCGGGGTACTAATTAACCCACTTTCTGTCACTCAATCGAGTTACAACTTGGCAGATAGATCGATGACAAAGCATTCTATTAGGTATTGAAGGCAAAAAAAAGAGTGGCCGGAAATCGATGGTGTTTTTTCGTAATGGCCAAAGAAAACTCGATCTGAGCTCAAAATCATTTAAGTAAGTTATAATGGCACATAGGTTTGGTAATGCATATAAAGGATTTACATTATAAACCATGTTTTTAAAAGTTGATTTTTTAAAGTTCTCCATTCTTAGTGAATGTTTAGACGATGAAAAAGGAAAAAATTTCACTTTTCAATATTTTGATACTCATTCTACGACAAAGATAGAAATATACGTTTTATAAATTCCCTAAGTATTTGTGAATATTTACTTATATATAAATTAAATTTCATAATGGATAATTCTCACATTTTT
The DNA here is from genome assembly GCA_963978545.1 of Linyphia triangularis. NCBI lineage: Eukaryota > Metazoa > Arthropoda > Arachnida > Araneae > Linyphiidae > Linyphia > Linyphia triangularis. The sequence continues at coordinate 95,826,563 of OZ021727.1, forward strand.
TAAAAACGAGTGAAATTAGTATATATTTATGAAGAATTTTTTTCTGATTCCTAATATTTAAACAAAAGTTCTTTAAAAGAAATCAGTCATTTAAATATTAAAAAAAGAAAACGCCCTAAAACCGAACTAAAACTAGTCCGATCAAAACAGTCAACAAAGTCCGTGACGTAAAGAGACCCTATCGTTTCTATGTTTATCGTGAGGTTTATGCCAAATAGTTGGCGCTGGTAGACCATTACACACATTCAGTACAGGTTGGTGGGATTTGTGAGAAACTTGCAAATCTGGTTTCTGCTGCGGCATTTCAAGCCAAGATGTTTGCGAAGCAGTGACGCCACATTCAATGCCAGCGAAATGAGTTGTTTTCTCGCCAACGTTTAGCAAGGTAATTTTGATCACATACTAAAAAAAAGAGAAAGCGCATTAAGCAGAAATTTTTGTGTTTATGGCCTTTTCAAAACATTTTTAGAACTGAATAAAAAAGTAATAATAATAATAAAAAAATGAGGGAATTGTCTATTGTGTTTTCATGTTCCTCGTATTCGTCAACTTGATGATTTTTTTAAAGAGATGGTGATTTAACTTTTAATTTTATAATTTTGTAGGGGATTCACCTGGAATTTTTGGAAATAACAAATTTTCATTTGCACAATATTAAAAGATAAAGTAAATTTTTAATAAATATTTCATGTATATTATATTCATCATTTTTCAACAGGTGCCTATAAGTCGCCTCACATCTTTAAAGTTTCTATAGAAATGAGCTTGCAATAATCCTCACTTTATGAATCCGCCAATAACTTTCATCAAAATAATGCACTTAATACATAGTTGACCGGTGACGAGTTAATTCGTCATTATACTATAGCCGGTGACATGACATGGTTTCTGTGAAAATTTGCCACTCAACAATGGGTTTAACATTCAATTCCCAATCACTTTCCTTCAATGTAAATTTAAAAACAAAAATCAGCACTTACAAATTTGCAAACACTATGAACATGGGTACTACAAATTGAGCAAATCCTTGGACACTCTCTACTTGACTCTTGGTTTGAACAGAGCCAGGTCTGAAAAAAAAAAGTACGCAGAGCTGTCAGTCATGAGACAGTTTAAATAAAGTACAAGTCAATAAAACATTCATAGCCGAGTAAAGACAAAATTTAATATATAATGGTTGTCATCTACAGTATTGGCATAAAAGAAATTATGCGTTTAGAAGCTGTGAATAAAAAAAAATAAAAAAAAAACATTTTGGAAAGAAAAATATTTAACTTGGAAATTTTTTATAATGAAAACAATTTTGGTGGTTTAGTAAACAATTTTTTTCTTTTTTCCCGTCAAGCTATAAATACTGAAAATATCACCAAAAAGCAGCCAAAAGATGAATGACCCAGTATCTATTTCCAAGCAGTATTTGTTTATATTTTCCTTTTGTTTTAAATTTCCGCAAACAATTTAGCAAGAATGTAAAAATTTGACAACAACTAAGTGATATTGAAACTTGTCACTATGAAATTAAAATTAATGATTTATAGAAAAGGCTACAGGGTCTTTCCTTGTCAAATTAACACAGTTCCCAACCAGTTCAGAATTAGGTACTTTTCCGTTAGACGGATACCAAACAAAAATCGCCAAATTGCAGTGATCCCTCATTCAAACCAATAACCTTCTGATCCGTGATAAGGATACTGTGGTAACCCCTACACTAATTTTCAGATTATCTGGAGCCGTCAGCATCATTTGACAAGCCAACATACATTTACAAACACCCTTGCCATACAAGGGACTCGAACCCGCAACCTCGCGGTCTAGAAGCTAGCACACTAACCACTATACCGTTTGGTCGGCCCCAACAAATAAATTGAAATAAAAGTCCAAGAATGAGGTTAAAATATTATTTTCGTGAAAAGATTTCAGTTTGGCGAGAAATGTGCCAACCTTCAGACTTGGCGGTTTTCAATTGAAAGGAAATTCCTTACCATACGACTCATTTAGAAAACTAGACAATTCACATTCGATTCTGTGTACTATCTTTTATATTAAATATCGTGAATATGGAAATCGCACCCAAAAGCGATTATTGTGTGAAGTTAAGGATAAAGATTTAAGTTTGAATTTGTAACTTGGCATCCCATTGCGGTCCCAAAATGTGACCATCAGATTGTTGTAGACCAGTGATTCTCAACCTATTTTTTGTCTCTGCACACTTTTAACGATTTCAAAATTTGGCGGCACACAAAGAAAAAGATAAGTTTAAAAGTTGTTTACTTACCTATAATACACTGTGTAAAATAGTTTAAGATAATAATTTGGAATTTGAATTTAATAATATAATATGTATTACAAAAACAACAGTACGTTTATTAAGGGATTAATTACAAATGAATAATAAGAATACTTTTAATGAGAAATTTGAGCTTGGTGTTTTTTGATAATTTCATTTATATTTGGTCGTAAAAATGATAATGCCACTCTCATATCGTCTTCTACATTTAACAGTCTCGATCTTTTTTTCGTTTTTATTTTGGTTAATACTGAAAATCCGAATTCACACAAAAAAGATGTAAAAAATTGTAATAATATTTTTTGGTTATCATGGGATAATCGCATCTAATGTTAATCCAAAATGAATTGATTCTTTTATTTAAAATATTTTAAAATTAAATCTCGATTATTTGAAAGCGAAATTAGTTGTTCTTCATTCAAAGTTAATTAAATACAGAAGTATTCTTTATCACAAATGGATTACGAACCCAATCAAATTTTTTTATATCTAAGAATAAAAATAGGTCAAAAACGAGACACAGAGAAATATGTAACGAAGCTGTGAAAGTGAAAAACCTTCGCTACAATAATCATATTTATATAAGTACTTTTCTTTAATTTAAATTTTACTCGTAATAAAAAAAAGCATTATAATTTTTACTATATACATTTCTAAAATTTGGCGGCACACTTTAAGAATTTGGCGGCACACAAAAATGCCGCGGCACAGTGGTTGAGAATCACTGTTGTAGACAATAATATATGAATTTTTTTTATAAAAAAAAATCTTCTTTTTGAGATACCGAAGGTCAAATTTAAAAAAAATTGTTTGACCTTAAAATGAAATTTTTTAAAAATATGTGCAAATGATATAACATAAGAAAGCCCACGTTTTTATCATTATTTTGATGCCAAAAACAATGTTATATGATAATTAGAGAAAAAGTTATTGTGAATATTTGTCAACAAGAAATGCAAAATTTTACCCTTTTGTCCTTTTAGTTCAGAAAACAAATGAGATTCAAACCTGATATTTGTAATCTTTTCGTTTTTTCTGTGAATTCAAGAGTTCAAAATTTTATTAAATTCTGAAGGAATCGGGTTAAAAATGCAACTTTTTTTGTGTTGATTTGATTTGGAATGACCTTACAATAAAACAGATTAAAAATGTGATTTCTTATGTGATATTTAAGATGGGTGAGAATTTCATACATTAAATATTATACAACATAAATGGGTGCTATTACTGTGAAAAAAAAAAGCATAAATTTGAACAGCTTCTCTAAACTAAACCAACTAGGGATGGGATTCTATTCAATAGCACACAATTTCAGCCTTTTTTTTTCTCTTTTTGAAAAATGAATAAAGTTGGTCAATCAATTTTATTTTATGCAGTATGAAGAAATACCTTTTATTCCTGACGTATGCGACTGCGTCCGTCGGTTTGCAACGTAAAGTGTAGACAAGGTAGCAGGCAACCAAGACACCTGGTCAAGATAAAGACGCTTTCATAATATACCATATTGTAAAAATGCAAAAGTAGATTAAAAAATTGTGATCGCTCGTCTAAAAGAACATCAAATTCTTTATAATTCAAAAAGAAAAATCATGACTCAAAAGACTCTGAAATCCTTCATCTATAAATATGTTCATAGAAAGACAAGATATAAGAATAGAATCAATAAAAAAAGTTCATTATTTTTTGAAATTTATCAATATACTTACAGGCAAAGCAAACATAAAATAAAGAAATATTGTTAAATGTTGAATTTTGTGTTCAAATTAGTTATTTGTTTTTGGCAAAGAAGTTGATTTAGTATAGACAGAGGGAAATACAAACAGATCGATAAAGTTAGCTTCTTATAAGGTTATTACGAAATTAATGTTGAAGCTAAAGCTGTAAAATATTTAAAAATAATTTAAAATAGTTGAATCAAAATATTTTCTTAAGTATGTAAATTTTAAACTGAAGATCTCCAACAAATGCTAAAAATCATTCTGTAATTTAGGAATGTTGAAGGAATTATTTTTGAACTCATTGGATCTCAAGACACATGTGCCTTCAGAGATTTATTCAATCAATTCATTGTTTTTAGACTTATAAAAGGTGAGATTTTCAGTCTGAACATAGACATTTGCGTATTTTTGGAATTAGTTTGCCAGTTTAGCTGTCAATTCGTCAAACAATAGTTTTTTCTCTCTTTGTAAAGCATATGATGAAAGAAAACATGCAACCCAAGTAATATTTGAAGCAGTGTTATCCACTACGTGGCCCGTGGGCCGTATTTGGCTAGCGACAGATTTTCCTGCGACCCGCTGGCAGCACAGAAGATTAAAAAAATCAAAAATCCATTTTCATGGAATGGTCTTTTTTTTTTTACATAATTGTAACTTGTCCGAGTATGTGTTAACTATCTAGAACAAAGTTCTTCACTACGTGCCCGAAAAAAATATATGAAGAAGCTTTCAGCAATATGTTTTTCATCCAGAATAAATACAGGAATAACTTAACCAAATCTCATTTTGGACAATTTATTAAGATTGGCTGCGACAGATATCGACTCTATCCCAAAATAAACTTAACGATTTCGACCGCCATAGTCTCGTAATTGATATCGACTAAAATAGAGTAATCTGGAAATACAGTTTAAGCAGTTTTATTAAAAGTTAGATCAAGTCCCATTGTCACGCAGGGAACAAAATATTCATTTTTTTTTTTTAGACTTTAATCTACTAATAATGAAAATTATTATTTTTTAACTACTTGAAAATATAAAATATCATTAGTAATTTTATTACGATAAAAAAATCAATATTTTTTTCAGTTTTTAGAATTGCTATATATTTAAAATCGATAGTAATTTAAGATACATATATTGATATCATAGATAAAGAAATAAACTGTTAGAGATTCTAGTTTCGTTTTGAAACGAAAAAATAGTTTTGGTAAAATTAAAATTAATAAAACACACACTATGCAAAGGTTGCTAAATAAAGAGATATGAGGTTTGGAACAACATACGATACATATCTACATCGCTATGCATTTAGGGAACTCAGTACCCTAAAAATGAAAATTAATCGTTTATTTTTATTTTTTATTTCATGTTATTCTACGTTTCTTTGCCTTTCCATTGAGGTATTACTTTAGCTTCTACTCAAATTAGAAGTATGTTATATTTTGTTTCAAAAATGACAACTTTCAATATTAACTACATAAGATTTTTACATTTAACTTTAATTCTCTCTAAACACGATGATTTAAACTTCAATGTACCTTTTCTAGCTAATTATTAGAGATGCACTTTATTAAAATGTAATACATAACCTATAGATTAAACAGAGGTGAACAAATTTCCTTTATATTCTTAATTATTTTTTATATACCAAATCTTTGTAGAGAATAAGGAGTTTTTCTCTAAAAAATTTGGAAAATTGATTAAAGTTTGATAACAAAAATTCTGTTGATATTTCTTACCAAATTTTAACCTCTGTTTAATCTGTTGGTTATGTACTACAATTTCAAATAAAAATACTGATATATATCTACTTGTTACTTAAGAAAAGGTACATTGAAGTTTAAAATATCACGTATAGAGAAAACCAAAGTTAAAGGTAAAAGGTTTTTATATTTAAAATTGATATTTTGCTTTTTTAAAACAAAATATAACATACATACATACATTTAATTTGAGTAGAAATAAAAGTAATGCATCAATGGAAACATAGAGTAACATGAAATAAAAATCTCAAAATGGATTTTTTTTTTATTTTAACCCTTTAGTCCCCTTAAGGGTTAAAATAGGAAGTAGGAGCAGGATAGTAAGAATTACCTGCCCTTCCTAGTCCTGCGTGGCTGTGGATGGCCACTTTGCCCTCGGATAAGGCGAAGCTCAACACTTTCACCATGTCGAGGAGAACTGTTTTTGGCACTGAACCGAAGTCCTTCCTACAACAGAAAAGAAATTACTGCCAACATCATTTGTAAACTCAATACTGATGACTTTACAATTAATAAATATCAATATTTTTTTTTTAATTAATTACTTTAGTAAAACGGAATTTGGTTAAATACTATACGGAACGCTGTACTGTCCTCGTGTGTATACCAGAATATATGAGTAAAAGTCAAGTTACAAGTTTTGAAGATACAACAAAGAATAATGATAAATCATGTAATAAAATCTAAACAAGCCATAAATGTTGCCATTTTGTGAAACGATTAGTCAACACCCATTCAATCTGGCAAGAGTACAATGACTCAAGAACAAGGTGTTTTGAAAATTGGCCGGGGTGACAGGTTGGCCGACGACCAAATATACATTTGGTTAATTATAGACGTTTCTTCTGATAAATTATTGCGTAAAATAGTGATGCGGCTGAACTGAATTCACCAAAAATAAAAGTGTTTTTAATTGAGGCTGAAATAAATACAGTCAATGGCCTCCTTGAAAAGGATTCTTTCCGTATGATCAGTATATTTTTGTACAAAGAGTGATAGTACTTAAGAGGACGTCCTAGTAAGGAACTATACTCGATATAATTTTGATAATATGATTGTTATATGACTGTTATTGATGTCATATACATATATATGACGATAAATGCCTATTTAACCTTCTGAGGGTCATGGGCGGATATATACGTCCTTTGATCCCCAGTTTTTCCAGAAATACACAACTTTTTTAAACTTATAAATAAAATGTAAATTAAAATATTTCTTAAATCTTTTTATTAGGATGATAGTTTAAAACCTACTTAAAACAAAATAAATAAAAAATAATTTAAAAAAATTATATATTTGAATCAGAAATATAATTAAAAAAATATTGCAGGGAAAACAACTGTATAATTTAGCCCATTCCCTTGACGCTCAGAGGGTTAATTCCCCATAGTTTACATACTCTTGTTAACTGTGACAGTTACAATCTTCTAGCCCAGTACATTTAGAAACTAGATAGTTTAAAAATTTTAAATTTGGTGGGTAGGCGCGAAAATGATCACTTAATGATATGACATAAATTATTTTCATTTAATATCTATTATAAGTGAAAACTAAAAAAAGCAAAGGACTATTGCAGGTGGAGCCACTGTATAGATACTGACGTTGAGATTTCAAATATAAAATAAAATCTATTAGACGCTATTTTCGAGTTTTTAATTAATGTAATTTCATGAAGTGATCATATTCATACCGACTCACCGAATTTCAAGGTTTTATACACAATAATTTCTAAATGCACTGGGCTAGAAAATTGTGTTCCCACAATCTCAATTTCTCAATAGATGGCAGCACATTATCTAAGCCTTCTTACAGTTTTTTTCAAGTTATTTTAAAAATGTTTTTTAATTCATCTTTATTCTGTTCAATAATGCTGTGTTTTTAATTAAAATACCGACTTTCTTTGATATTTGTTCACCAATTTAATGGTGTGCAAGAAAATTTGAATTTTGAGGAAATTTTTTCTTCACGCGACTAACCGCGAGGCAAAAGGTCGTGCGACTAACAAAGGATTGATAAGATCAAGCGCTTAACATACTTACCAGTCAAAATTATAATAAAAGACTGCATGAAAAAAGAAAATATGTAGAATTAGTTTAGAATGCTGCATGAAAAATGAGACACATATTTGAGGGAGAATGAAGTAAATGTGTTACTTTTGTTTTCCATGAAGATCTGGGGATCGTAGGTGAAGCCCGAACGTTCGAGACGAACACCGCACGAACTGTGCTCGCCGCGCTCTTGAAGGTTGATTAATGATTTGATGCCGAATCTGCAGAAAAGGATATTCACTCAACATTTACAAGATTGAAGAAGGCAGTCGATTAATATCCTTAACTAAATCCATGGCTACTGTGAAAATAAATTAAATATCTGACTATTTTTTTTAAAATAAATTAAGTATGTTAATGCACCCCCAATGTATTCAAGTTAAATCAATATTTTTTCTTAAATTCGTGATTTTCTTTACTCACCAATTTGACGCTTGTCTGTAGACCTAGGCATATGCAAGGAACGGCCGTAAACAAGTGATATTAGCTAGTCCATTTTAGAAAATTAGTGATGACAAAACATTGCCTCTAAGAGATAACAATTTTCTTCGGAATGAATGAATGAATGAATGAATGAATGAATGAATAAATAAATAAATAAATAAATAAATAAATAAATAAATAAATAAATAAATAAATAAATAAATAAATAAATAAATAAATAAATAAATAAATAAATAAATAAATAAATAAATAAATAAATAAATAAATAAATAAATAAATAAATAAATAAATAAATAAATAAATAAATAAATAAATAAATAAATAAATAAATAAATAAATAAATAAATAAATAAATAAATAAATAAATAAATAAATAAATAAATAAATAAATAAATAAATAAATAAATAAATAAATAAATAAATAAATATTCCGTGGTAATACTCGCTGGAAGAAATAGCGAAATTTTTAATTACTAGGGGGCTTCGCCCCCTGCTCGCTAACGCTCGCCAACCCCCAAACACCTCGCTGCGCTCGGATTGAGCGGCTTTGCCGCTCGAATTTTTGGTTAAAACATCTTGCTGCGCTTGAATAGGTTTGCCAGCCATAAAAAATGTAACCAAATTTTTATAACTTTAATGTAAGGCCTAATAGAGAAAACACCCAAATTGCAAGTTTCATAATAGAAAGTTAAATATACTATCCGCCAACATTCTGATTTAAAACTTCATTAGTTATGCCCTTACATTGAAGTCCCAATATCTTTTATTTATTCTGATAAGTCGCCCCGTTAGAGAACGACGTCCAACGCGAGGCATTTTCTGGATAGAAATACTTCAAAATAATAATTACTCTAATACAAAAATGCTTCAGAAAAACAGAAAAAATCTACTTTGAAACGAAGAGTTTAAAAAGAGCTTTAAAATTAGCAACGGTTGGTTGGTTGGTTGAACCCCCGAACAGCGGGTTTGTTTACTTAAGGATGTTGCCATTCTTATATTCAAAATCATTGAGGCTTTGTAGTAGCTTAAAGATGAAAAATATTGAAATTTAACTAATTAATAAAGTGTTAAAAAATTATTTTGGCACGTTTTGGCAAATCTACAGCTTATTTCCTTTAAAATGACACCTTGATCATTGAAATTGGTTGAGTAGTTTAGGCGGACGGACTAACCCCAAAAAACGTATTGCCTATTAAATATATAGATATATATTTTTTGAAGTTTGGCATCTTGCTTTGTTATTGAATTATTTTCGTATACTCTGCCTGATTGTTATTAGCAGTAAAAATATCGAAGTAATATTTCGACCTATATCTTGTGAAAGTATAACAATTAGCGTATGGGGCTAAGAAAGACAGTCTCTTGGTGCATTTCAAAAATACTACTGCGTACTTGAAAAAGCGAGTGAAAGGGGCAAATTTTTGATCGTGGAAATACTTACTCGCGAAACTGTTTGATGATTTTGTACTTTTCGATGAGGGCCGTGGATGGACGCGCCATTGTCACAATGTCGTCCGTGATCCTGAAAAGAAACATCTCATCTTAACACCCCGATAACTATATAGTCAAGAGATTGGTTAAGTGCGGCTCAGACTTTTTTCACATACAATTTATTATCTGGTTACATATATGTGTTAATTTGTTAAATGCATAAAATGTAATAAATGAAAATTATGTAATGTTAAGGGACAATGAGTTGTGTCAAGTCTTATTTTTCTATAAATTTGTGGTTGAGTGAAAATTTATCCCGTTGGATAAATAGTTTTTGTCACTTACTTGTCTGCGTATTTTTCCGTCCTAACATCTACTTATCAGACAGTTGTTTACCTTTTTCAGCTAAAGTTGAGCTGAGTTTAGTTGTAGGTTACTACTTGAGAGCTTGATTAATAATATTTGCGTTGGTCATTTTTTTTTCTTTTTCTTTTTTAATTTATGATTAGTTAATGTTAACATTTCTTTGCAAGCGATCATTTTTGAATTATGCAATATATTTTATATATAAGAGACAGTTTCTTGAAAGGAGAGCGGATGATATACCATTTGGTTAGGTTCAAGTCTGAAGTTATTCGCATCAGCATCATCTGAAAGAGCCCTTAATGATACGTCCGTAATTCGGTTTACATTGTACACCGAGGGATATGAGCAGGAAGTACTCGAATGTGGTTACATAGCTCGAAAATTGAATCATTATAAAATTCTATTCACAATATTACAGTAACTGAGTTCTATAATGTCCTTATTGGTTACCAACTGGTTTAAACTTGTATTGCGTTCTTTACTTGTGAAAAAGAGTTAGTTCTTTTGATAGGAATAAAAAAAAAAAATCATTTTCACACTTTAGTTTGTGGATTTTCTTAATATATGTTTCAATTCCTCAAATCATTCTATATCTGCCTGCTAACATTTCAAGATTGTATAATTCAATATACATTTCTGTTTATGAGTATTAAAAAAAAAGATAATAGAGTAATTCGGATCATGCTTTTGTTGCATGCATGCAAAGCATGAAAATTGTACATTTCATTTTTTATGAACTGAATTTCTTTAATATCTAAATCATAAATAATATGATAAATAAATGTGTAGCAACATTTAAATTTTCAAGTTAATTAGTAAATTATTAGAATATTACAAGTGGTTTGCGTTCCACGTACATAATTCATAAAAGACGATTGAAAAAAAATCTAATGGATTTTGTATCATAATCAGCAAATGTAATATTATAAGATCTTAAAAACACATTAATAACTTCTTTATTGCAAAATTTAATATTTAATTTTAACCTTATTTAAAAGTAATTTTTAATCTAAAGGAATCCTTTTTGGGAAGGAAACAATAGCATACTTTTTGGGTTTGTATACTTAAATAGTTTTCAGATACTCTACGCAAACATTCTCCGTTTTCCAACAGAAGTAACTTATCGAACTATAAGAAAACACAGCAATGTTTTCATTAAACTAACAACCGATTTGTGGTCCCATTATCACGAAGCAGTCTCTATAGAAAAGTTATAAATGGTTATAATAATGGGGCTATTTACCATGTGGAGAATGTTCCCATGATGGGCATGTCTTCTTTCTGCCAGAATGCCGCCCCTTCGTAGCGACACCTGTTCCTGCCCGCGCAGAACACGGAACACTGGAAGTTCTTGGACGACGTTTGACGAAGCTTCTCGGAGAACAGCCCATACCTGACACAAAGAGAAACAATATTGAAACTCCCAGCTTTTGTTAAACTATTTCAAAGAAATAAAATGACTAGTGAATATTTTCTGTCTTCTCAAAATATATTATTTCCCCACTTTAATATTACAGAATCTAGTTTTTTAGTTTGCTATACAAACATTTAGAATTGTTACATACACTAAAAGTCCGTTTCTACATGGTACCGCCATTCTGATCATAACTTCTTTGATTTAATTCAGGAATGCTAACACGAGCCGAAATTTTCACAAATACCTGTCAGTTGTTTTATATTCGAGTTAAATTGCTTACTAGAAGCCTATAATTTGGGGACAGAAATACCTCATCATAAACGTCGAAGACATTTGGGAATACGAATATTGTCAATTTGGCATATTTTCTTAAAAGAAAATATGTTGACGAGAGTTGAAACCCGATATTACAATTTAAAGTCAAGATGTGAACTTCCTATGCAATTTCAAAAGGAGCCTTTTTCCCTTCCAAGCACTCCCGGTCTGACATCCAGTCGAATTTACATAAACCAGCTAACTTTAAGACATGCAACATGACTTTGAACATTTTCAGCATTTGTGGTTTAGGCGATAAAAGCTGTAAAGAAAATTCCTGTCATACTTTTTTTTTTTTGCATTTGAGGACGAAACATTCTATTGAATTTGGGATTTCATATAGAATTGACCTTTCACACATATACATGTGCATTTTTAATTTTGTCAGAGAATGTTGTCAGGCTTTCCGTACATCACTGAATGTTTCCGATGTGTAAGAACGACCGAACGAAAAGTTCCATTGGAGGCATGATTTAAAACATCTTTTTATGTACCTTTTTTCAGAATCTTTTTATAGCACTGGTATAAAAATTGGCGATGACAATATTGTTGCACAAATTGTCTGTATATATTGTAAATAGTGACGTATTATTTCAAAATTCTATTGTAATTTATTTTTATCCTATTTTGTTTAGTAATTAATAGCGATTATACAAGTTAGAAAAAGGTGGCAACACCTAAAGTAATCGAGAAGTTTCGAGATATTTCGTTTCCGATAAATTGGCTGGAAATTTCGAGAATGTCTCACGCGCTTGTATATAAAGGACTGGAGAACGGGAAAGTTTTCAGATGGACTTCGGACTTCGTTGAAAGCGGATCGCTTTGTTTACCTATTGGAGTGAGCTTGTATAATCGCTGAATTCGAAGTTATTTTTGTTGAAGCTTGTGTTGAAGCTTGAGAGTAATTAAACTGTTGCCTGTGAATAAATTTTGTGAGTTTCCGGAAGAGAGAATAAATATTTGTATACCGTGAAAACTGTGCCATCATTGCCTCAGTGGAGAAATTCATAACAGTGGTGTCAGAAGTGGGGTCTCATAATTTTGAATGCCGACAACTAGAGGAATGATGGAAGACCAAATGAAGCAGTTGATGGAAATGATTGCTGGAATGAAGGCCCAACAAGAATCCACTGCCGCCGAAATAAAATCCGAAATGAAACGCCTGCCAAGAAACCGCCGCAGCCGAAATGAAAGCCTGCCAAGAAACCACCGCAGCCGAAATGAAAGCCTGCCAAGAAACCACCGCAGCCGAAATGAAAGCCGAACTTTTCGCTACGATTGCCGCCGGACAAGCCCGTCAAGAAACGACTAACGCCGAACTCGCCGCTACCATATCCGCCGGTCAAGCCCGTCAAGAAACGACAAATGCCGAACTCGCCGCCGCAATTGCCGCCAGTCAAGAAGCGACATCATCAGACATTAAAGCTTTACAAGAAGCGACATCATCAGATTTTAAAGCTTTGCAAAATGCAACGTCATCTGACATGAAAGCTTTGGCCGATAAGTGCGAGTCCACATCCGCAGCCGTAATCAAGATCAGGGAAGAAATGAAAACCGAGCTAGCGTCAATGGTAGAATCTACTATTATGGAGACAACATCATCGGTCCTGCAATCCGTGAAGGAAGACGTTCTCACTGCTGTAAGAGATGAAATGGAAGAAAAGGTTTCCACTATCAAAGAAGAGCAGGGAAAATTCATGGATGCTGTAGAAGAAAGGCTACGGAAAATAGAAACTCGCGAAGCTGTGACCATTGCGTCACCTAATTGGGATAACGCTTCCATCCCCTTTATGGCACCGCGCTCTAACATCAAAGTGGCCCCTTTTGATGGGAAGTCGTCTTGGCGCGTTTATCAAACGCAGTTTGAAATGATTGCTTCTGCGAATGGTTGGGACGATACTTCGAAAGCATTCCATCTCGCGGCATCTCTTCGAGGTGAAGCTGCTGACATTTTACAAACACTACCTGAAGGGAAGCGGGGAGAATTCGTGGCGCTGGCAAGTGCATTGGAGTTAAGATTTGGGGAGCAGCATCTAAAGGATTACAACAGACTGCAACTGAAAGTGAGACAGCAGAAGGCCAATGAAACTCTTCAAGAATTGGCATCGGATATAGAAAGACTGTCGCTCCTCGCTTTCCCTGACTGTCCCCCGGATGTACGAGACGATCTTTCTCTGCAGTATTTCATCGACGCTATTCAAGATCCCGATGTGCAGCAGGCGGTAAGGTTATCCCAAAACAAAAACCTGAAGTCGGCTCTCGTGTACGCCATGAGAGTAGAAGCCGCGCAGCTAGCTTCTGGAAAAGACCGACGATATGTGCGTGGTGCATTAGCCGAGGATTCTTCTGACTTTGTCACCAGTAAGCTTCGAGAACTGGAGAGCAAAATTGATAGAATGATGAGAAGCTATCCCGGAGCCAGGGATCGAAGGACCAGAGTCGTTTGCTGGCACTGCAAACGGGAAGGGCATCTACGACGAAACTGCCTTGATTTGAAAAAGAGAAGGGATAACACTACCACGGATTCTCCACAACTGAATCTAAGAAGATGTCATCTCGCAGGGCAGAAGCTGCAATGTAGAACAGGTGAAGCCCCGACCAGTCGTTTCCACGTTTCATCCCGACAAGGAGGAAACCAGGGTTTATTCGTGAAGGGGGAGATCAACGGAACTCCATGTCGTCTAATCGTCGATTCGGGAGCGAACGTAACGATCGTAAGGACGGACGTGGCTCGTCGCCTGAACAGCCGACTCCTCTACACAGCGCCCTCTGTTTCTCTACAAACTGTGTCTGGTGGTAATATCTCTGTTCATGGGAAATTGCAAGTGGACATTGCCCTTGGATTTAACACCTACAAGCACACCGTTTATGTTGCCGAAATTGTAGATCCGTGCATTCTCGGACTAGACTTTTTGAAAAAAAATGGAATTACGCTGAATTTTGAGAAAAGCCAGCTGCAAACATGGAGAGGCGAAGTTCCTTTGCACGATCTAGACATGAAAGAGCTGTGCGTATATCGGATTGTAGCTCATGAAGACAATGTCATACAGAATGCTGAAGAGTCCACATCTATGGAAAGTACCTCTCCAGCCTCGGAGAGAGAACCGAAGAAAGCGACGTTGATGAAACCCTCCCAGGAAGTGGTTCATGTGGAAATGAACAAAGTTAGTGACGAGGGAATCGACATCCGTACTCCTGTTACAAGCATCGAACGGAGGTCCCGGGATCTATCAGCTGCACCCGCGGATGATTCGGACGCAATCTCAAAATCATATAACCAGCAAGATGGGCATCAGAAACTTTCACCGCTTCTGTTGGCATACGGGAGTGCAACTCACGAGACCACCGGATTTTCTCCATCTCTAACGATGTGTGGAAGAGACCTTAATCTCCCCAGCGACCTCCTCTTTGGACAACCACCGGACACTCCTTCCTCGCCTGTCCAGTATCTAGATGATCTGCAGGCACGTTTGGAAGCCGTACATCGGTTCGCAAGAGAGAGAAACAACATCATGACGGAGCGCATGAAGATCCGGTACTATGCCAAGGCCATATACCGTTCATTCCAGGAAGGTGACAAGGTGTGGTTAGGGAACCCTAAACGTCGGAAAGGACTCTCCACTAAGCTCCAGATGAACTGGGAAGGGCCGTATGGGGTCCTTAAGAAGATCAACGGCGTCGTGATGAGAATTCAACGGACACCTTCCTGTAAACCTAGAGTAGTACATCACAATAGGCTATCCCCATATTATGATAGAAGTGATTGAATGACCTTTCCTGTTAAGGACTTCACTGCCCGGGACGTGCAGTCTTTAAGAAGGGGGAAATGTTGCACAAATTGTCTGTATATATTGTAAATAGTGACGTATTATTTCAAAATTCTATTGTAATTTATTTTTATCCTATTTTGTTTAGTAATTAATAGCGATTATACAAGTTAGAAAAAGGTGGCAACACCTAAAGTAATCGAGAAGTTTCGAGATATTTCGTTTCCGATAAATTGGCTGGAAATTTCGAGAATGTCTCACGCGCTTGTATATAAAGGACTGGAGAACGGGAAAGTTTTCAGATGGACTTCGGACTTCGTTGAAAGCGGATCGCTTTGTTTACCTATTGGAGTGAGCTTGTATAATCGCTGAATTCGAAGTTATTTTTGTTGAAGCTTGTGTTGAAGCTTGAGAGTAATTAAACTGTTGCCTGTGAATAAATTTTGTGAGTTTCCGGAAGAGAGAATAAATATTTGTATACCGTGAAAACTGTGCCATCATTGCCTCAGTGGAGAAATTCATAACAATATTTAAACACTTTTCAATGCTTTTAATACACAAGAATTTAAAGACATAATCGTTGTAAATAAAAAATATAAATTTGCGAGTTAGATTTTTTTTTTATTGTATTTGAATAAATATTTCGCAGATTTCATATGTCTGCTTTTATAAAAATAGGATCTTGATTTGTAAACAAACGTTTTTAAAATAATTATATTGATTCTGAGAAAAAGTTAGTTAGATAAGAAGTAGTTATTTCAGGAAAAGTGTAAAACAGTCTACATAATGAATGGAAATAATGTTGGACCTATGAGAACCTGAAAAAATATTGATTTAAAATATTTATAAGACTACTATTAATAATTATATTGCCTATTATGTTATGTTATTTTAAAGGGAATATTTTATGTTGTAAAATACATTAAGATGCCGATTATCAGTTTCAAGAAAAATTTTGGTAACTATTGCCAAATATATGTGTATGTTAAGTATTGGGCTATTTTCGTTTTTGAGTTTGTGTTCTCTTTACCATCTCTCAACTATTATTGACACAACATGAAAGAAATTAACAATATTACTTGACATTATTACGAAAACATTACTTCAAGTTTACTTAAATAGTCGAGTACTTTGTGTCTTCTTCAATATATAAATATTAAGATAAATTTGATGGTTACTTACTGAATTTCTGGTAAGGTTCCTAGAGCGAGACTCTGCGACCCAGAAAATTTTACTGGTTTCAAATCCGCCAAATTACACTTTGGGTCGGAGCTCATACTTCATCCTA
Organism: Linyphia triangularis; assembly: GCA_963978545.1. NCBI lineage: Eukaryota > Metazoa > Arthropoda > Arachnida > Araneae > Linyphiidae > Linyphia > Linyphia triangularis. Next base: position 95,843,412 of record OZ021727.1, read on the forward strand.
AAATAAGAAACTCATTTGAATATAAAATAGAATGTGATATATTTTCATTTTTCGATGAATTTATTAAAATTTATCAAGGTATAAAATACAGTCAAAAATATTTGTCAAGGGTTTTATTTCAATTAGTTCAGTTTTTAAAATGAGCTATTACTTTAAAAGGGAAAGTTCATTGTTCCTATTTAACATTTTCTTAGTCAAAATTCCAATCTTTAGAGCCAGTATTAGTAATCGTTGTACGTCAAATTTTTTCTAGATGTCCCATTACTTGAAGGAAGACACCGCCTTCAATCAGAGTTCTCTTCAGTTGCTTATATATATATATATATATATATATATATATATATATATATATATATATATATATATATATATATATATATATATATATAATGCGCCGAAACATTCGTCATTTGACAAGTCAACATACATTTACAAACACCCATGCCTAACACGGGACTCGAACCCGCAACCTCGCGGTCTAGAAGCTAGCATGCTAACCACAATACAGTTTGGTCGGCTATAAAATGTGGAAAAAAGTGAGTAGATTACGAATCCACTAGTCTGCCGTGGCAAAAATTACCAGAACTGGTCAAAAATTGACTTTGAATGGGTAGAACTAAATCCGATTGTCAAATAATGGTCATTCTCGGTAACTTGCCAAATAATGGTCATTCTTGGTAACTTGCCAAATAATGGTCATTCTTGGTAACTTGCCAAAGAATGGTCATTCTTGGTAACTTGCCAAATAATGAGCATTCTTGGAAACTTCAAAAGTGAGCCAAGTTGGAAATACATATTACGTCACTAATGAAGTAATTGATGCCACCAATTTAGTTTATTTTTTAACTATGTAACTTTTCTGTGCCAGAGATCAAAAACGTCTGCGCTCTTCCTCATTGAAAATCAAAGTGAGATGTCAAAGAATCAGGTATGAATTTACGAAAATCCCCAACTGGCTCTGCACTTTTAAGTTAGTTGTGGATTAAAAATAATGTTATTTAAGATGATACGTCATACGTTAATCCAATAAATTTTTTTTATACAATCTGGAATCATATTGAAAATGTTTTTAAATTCGAAATAAATTCTCTTATTGAAGGATTAAAAAAATCCCCAAATATACAAAATGGTATATTGTCTAAACTGCAGCAAATACATTTGATCCTGTTAGTTTCATTGCTCCTTCTGTTATAAGAATAAAATGTTTATACTTTTATAGCAAATGGGTTTGGATTGGGATAAGGAGTTACCTGAAAATTTGAGAGTGAAATGGGAAGAAAGGTAGTCTGAATTGAATCACTTGACAAAGTTATTAATTCCTAGATAGCACTTTTCTGGAATATCAAACTCTCAACCAAATTATCGAATTCACATATTTTCTTATAGTTCTTTATGCGGATTTTTAGCTCGTTCATTTCTAAAATGTACAAATTAAGAGGGTAAAAACAAAACTAGTTTCATTACGTCAAAGTCATGGATCAACTCTCCATTAAAAGCATTGACTTTTCCACGATTATCTAAGTACTTAAAAGAAATATTCAAAATTTCAGAAGTTAAGATATTTATATGGACAGATTCAACTACTGCTTTTTCCTGGATTAAAGGAAATCCAAAAGATTGGAACACTTTTATTGCAAATAAGGCTGTTGAACCCTTTATTGCAAATAAGACCATTTTGAGGATTGATTAAAGAATTAACCAATCCTCAAAATGGCGGCAATGTAATGGTAAGGACAATACCACAAATTTACTTTCTAGAAGTGAGAAATTGGAAACAATGATTAATTATTCCATTTGGTGATACAGGCCACACTGGCTTGTAAAAGATTTAAACTTTAATCATCATATTTCTTCACCGAAAACATAAGGAAATACAAAGTAGTATGAATCTTCATGTTCAAGTAGATGTAATTTTCAAAATAGTATAGAAAAACTGAGCTCAAACCCTCGCATTTGAATTATGTAATTGTAGAAAACTGAAGTGTTTGTGATAAGCTTTTGTTTGGTTTATACATGCATTTTGTAAAGCTTTTATTGTGTGGGAGTTTTTAAAGGTTAGTGATTAAGACGGGCGCCAACCTCAAGCAACGTACATTTTTATGGGAGCGGAACTTAAATTTTAAAAATCAACTAAATAAAAGTACATTCTTAAGCGAGTCCCAACCTAGAGCTGTAATCAGAGGTTGGCCTTTTTTGGCCTACATTCAACATGACAAATTTATCTTGAAAAATGTCAAATCATATGTGCTACCACCGATGGTACACTTGGTACTATGAATATTCATAATTCTTCAAACTGAGTTCGACGATGCCTTACATGCCATAATTATCAGGAAAATTGACAAACTCGGAGTGGTACCACCTATAACATACCTGGTACTTTAAACATTCATAATTCGTCAAGACAAGCCCAACGACACCCAACATGCCATATTTATCTTCAAAATTGAAAAACCAGAAGTAGTACCACCTATGGTACACCTGGTAAAATGAATATTCAGAATTCTTCAGGCTGAGTTCGACGATACCTTACATGCCATAATTATCAGGAAAATTGACTAACCGGTTGAATGCGGACGGCAGTAACCAAAATCGACTATGGACGAGCTATAGAATCTTGTGTAAAAACCTCCTTTAAATGGCCACTCAACCCCCAAAACTTAATGGAATACTTTGTCATCGACATCGAGCCTATCTGCCAAGTTTCAGCTCGACTGGTTAGTTTGTACGCACAACGATATATTTTTGTGCATGATACTCACTAATCAGCCCGGGACCTACAGCTTAACGTGGATTATGATTAACATTGAACATCCACAACTCACCCAGGAATCGAATCCATCACCTTTAACTTACAAGGCCAAGGCGTTAATCTCATTGAAAATTTATTGTAATAAACTGTTACAGATAAATATTACAAGTTTTTTGTTGTCTAATTATTGCAATAGAAATTATTTTGATTATACAAAGGATTATTTTGGTTCACATAATAACCCATTGATACTTGAAACCATTTAAAATATTTTCTGATATACGATTCTACGATTTCATTTTACAACGGAAATTATAATGACGAATGTTTTGGCGCATTATAGCCCTCGCGTTGCTGACGGCGCCAGATAATCTGAAAACAACCAACCAACAACGGAAATTAAACAAAATCAGTGACACATCTTTAAAAACGAATTCCATTTTTTCGAATTCCATTAGTCAATCGCAATGCGTGTTTCATTTAGTCCCGCTGTAATGAATTGACTGTGACATCATCTCGCATAACCTCCACATTTATACTTTGTACTCAATCCAGACAACAAAATATGATTATTTACATTCTTCAATTTCCAACGGAGATTTTCCGAAATTAAAATGTTTTGAAAGTTAACTCACTCTAAATTGTCATACAGTGCAAATAGCCCATTCAATTTTTTGAACAAATATTCATCTTTAATTCTGTCCCTTCAAAAATTAAATTATTTCTATTTTAAAGATGCTATAAGCCGTATAATCATATCTGATTCAGTCTGCCTATACTGTAACACTACGTTTATTCTCGTTAGGCGTAACATGTCGCCCAAACTAATGCCGCAATAATGACAAACCTGTTTGGCTACTTGGCATAATAACCTGAAACTCAATTACAAGCTGATGGCCTCTATCAATCGCCAAATTATGAAATGAAAAAGGTGGTTTTAAATAAATTAAAAATAGAAAGAATTATTTAATGAAGTTCAAATCAGCGTAGGATTTTAAGTCGAAACATTCCGCATCATATAATTTAATCCATTAGATAATATAACTTAGGTCTAGACGTTTGTCTAAATTTTTACATCAAAACCGGGCTTCGTTTTGGAAATTTCAATATTTTTTTCTTCGTTGTTTAGTTATCCAAGGTACTCATTTATTTATTTATTTATTTATTTAAAGATATCGCCGAGGCGAATCTATGGTATTTTTTGTATAATTATGCGAAGTTCCGTAAGCACTCTAGTAAACAGTCAATTTCTGTTTTTTCGTTAGAAGTTGTGCAGAGAATAGATACTGTTTTTTCAACAACATGTCCGGATTATTTTCAAGAGGTGCACATCGCACCTCCTTGGGAGAGGAATAGGAATTGTAAAAAGCTGAAAATTTTAGTTTTTTCGTTGGTTATACTTTCAGATATTAAGTTGTATTTTACAAAAATTCGGTTTGATTTTTTTCTTAAGTGCCTACAAATATTTTTATCGCACTTCTTTGAGCCCATCCTAATCGTGGTCACCTAAAAGTAGTGATCTGTGATTGGTTTAAATTCATCTCGAGTTTACGTCTATGTAACTGAAAGGTTAGTATAGACAGAATATTTTGCAACTTAAGAAAAAAAATTCTATCCAAATTCTATTGCTCTTAATGTCTTTCAACTAAAAAAATATTCAAATTTGCCATCACTGTTGCTTTACCAGTGAAAGCAAATCAATTGACTAGTTGAAATGTGCATAGCGTTAGAAAGTAACTAACGACGAATTAATGACTCCAACTATGAATATGAATACAAAGTATCAAATTTATGGTTTTATAAATAACAGACAAAATTTCAAACTGTATTAAGTGCAAGCTCTATCAATGCCTATAAATTTGTATCAAGCTAATGTCTAGAATGTTAAACAAGTCATTATGATGACCATTGTGAACGCATGTATTACCAACTCAACAAAGTGCTTTTCAAGAAGTATCCTAAGTAATAAATGACTTTTTGGTATGCATTTGCAAACATGGCTGTAAAGTGCTTTGTAATTGCAAGAGCAACAATATGAACTGCAATTTTAAGTGTTTTGGCAAGGATGAATGACTTACATGATAACTTTAAACAAGCGTAATCATTTTTTTTCTTAATTGTTTCTTGATGTGTAATGTAATTTTGAACAATACTTTTTTACCAAAATGTACCTTTAATTTTTTTCGAAGTCGATAATTTTTTTAACTTAAACGTTTTTACAATCATGCAATTATGAACAATTCATTTTTATTAATTTTGTATAGCTTATAAAGTACAATTGACGGGAGCTCACCTGAAAAGACTTCCGATCGTAATTTTGTCCTCTTCATGAAGAAAATTCTCTTTGAATTGTATTCTAAATATACAAAATCATCTTGAAGTGATGCTGAAGGTAAAGTTGTGAGCACTGCATTGACAGTGCAAGGATTGCCTCATTTACATACCAATGGATTTTAAAAAATTAATTTAAAGTGAAGAAAAGTAGTCTTTATTCTTGGACGACAGAGCTTTTAAAGATAATTTATATTTAACAGAACAGAAAATCATTATATAACTATATTTAAACACTTCATTAGAAAATCCTATTAAAGATTTAAAAAAAAATTTACCGCTTTGCACCCAATTATAGTTTGTAATATTCTTCCCTTTGCAAATAAACTTGACGAAGCCCATGTTTGAGAGAATATCATATAGTTACACATATATTTTGATCATATCTAAATCACATTGAAAAAATTGAGAGTGTATGAACGGACGTTGGAATTTCAGTCATCAGGTTGAAATTTACCATTTTATATTCAGCATAATCATCCTTACTTTTTTTAAAATATCAAATTAAATCTTTCGGCTAACTGAAACGATATCACCGTGATACATAGTATATGTATTGGTATATGGGCCTTACAAGTAGACTGTCGGTCAGGTCACTTCCGGTTGAAATTTTCAATTTCATATCTTGTATATCCATCCTTATAATTTATGTATACATGTACTTAATAGTTTTTAATTGGGACCCGTTATATAAAGTTGGCAAAATTTAAAGAAGAACTTGAAAGCAGTCTAAAATTCGATCGGAGGTCACTTTTAATTTTAGTTCATCGAAAAACATTGCCAAATGCCATTTTTATTGATACAATATATTCCAGGCATGTAATTTAAGCTGCTATAATTATACTTCCGGTTGAAATGCAAATGATTCCCGGTTGAACTTTTTATTAAACAATTTTTTACTTTCAATTACCCATAACATAGGGTAATGAAAGTATAGTATTCGGTAAAAATAAAAAAAAATGTTGCATTTATCAACGTTTTAAAACATCCTGATTTCAAAAAAGTGATCTAGAAAAAATGTCGGTCTCTATGTGTATGTGTGTCTGTGCGTATGTGGTCAGCATAACTCCCAAACAAATTGACCCACAACGTTCAAATTTGGTGTGCGGGTTGGTGGTAGCCATGGGACCTACCATTAAGGTTTTCATAAAAATTGCGCATGCGCGTAAGGTAGCTGCCATTGAAAAAATCATGTTTATATACATATATATATATATATATATATATATATACATATATATATATATATATATACATATATATATATATATATATATATATATATATATATATATATATATATACATATATATATATATACATATATATATATATATATATATATATATATACATATATATATATATACATATATATATATATATATATATATATATATATATATATATATATATATATATATATATGTATATATATATATATGTATATATATATATATATATATATATATGTATATATATATATATGTATATATATATATATATATATATATATATATATATATATATATATATATATATATATATATATGTATATATATATATATATATATGTATATATATATATATATATATATATATGTATATATATATATATATATATATATATATATATATGTATATATATGTATATATATATATATGTATATATATATATATATATATATATATATATATATGTATATATATGTATATATATATATATATATATATATATATATATATATATATATATATATATGTATATATATATATATATATATATATATATATATATATATATATATATGTATATATATGTATATATATATATATATATATATATATATATATATATATATATATATATATATATATATATATATATATATATATATATATATATATATATATATATATATATATATATATATATATATATATATATATATATATATATATATATATATATATATATATATATATGTATATATATGTATATATATATATATATATATATATATATATATATATATATATATATATATATATATATATATATATATATATATATATATATATATATATATATATATATATATATATATATATATATATATATATATATATATATATATAAACATATTTAAACTTAAATTCAAACTCAATCACCACTTTGGCTAAGTTTTTTTTTGCTTTTTCGTTTATAGACCCTTACAGGAATTAACGCTATATATATATATATATATATATATATATATATATATATATATATATATATATATATATATATATATATATATATATATATATATATATATATATATATATATATATATATATATATATTTGGCAATATATTTTTCGGTAATCCTTATATTATCTTTTATTATATATTTTATATATACTGACCATTTCCTCTACATGAACGAGATGAAAATAGAAAAACGGTAAATTACACAAATCCTCGTCAGTATTATAGTGTAATTGAAAATTGTGCGATGTTCCACACCCGTAGCTATTTTAATCTTTATCCAAATCTAATAATTTAAAATATTACACATGTCTATAGAATACGGGGTTTTGGCTGTGACCACACCTTTAACTATTTTTACTTTCGATTGCCCATATGTGTACATAGGGTAAAGAAAATATAGTATTTGGTGAAAAAAAATATTTTGATTTTTTTTTGCATTTCTCCACGCTTTGGAACATTTTGATTTCCAAAAAGTGGTCTAGAAAAAATGTCTGTCTGTGTGTACGTGGTCAGCATAACTCCCGAACAAATTGACTTACGATATTCAAATTTGGTGATGCCACAAGGACCTACCATTAAGGTTTTCGTTAAAATTGAGTATGCGCATAAGGTAGCTGACATTGAAAAAATCATGTTTTGCAATGATTGCTAAAAACGGCTCAAATTTTTTTTGATCAAAATCACTGAGGTAATGCTTCTCAAGATGTTCTAAACATCCCAACCTCCGAAATTCCCGTAGAAATACTTTAATGGCGTAAAAAGTTGAAAAACGAATGCTTTCAACACAGAGATCTCTTTGCTTGAAAATACCTCATCAACGATCTTTTTTTCTCCTCTTCTCAGTTTCACTTATTAGAAAGGATAATATAAGAATTATCGGAAAATATATCGCCAAAATCACCATTTTGTCGAAGTGTTTTTTTTTAAGACCCTGTTTGAATTATCAAAAAAAAAAAAATCTTATCAAAAGGGCCATTTTTTCTAAATGAACGATGAAAATATAAAAATGGTAAATGACACAAACCCACCTCAGTATTTTGCAGGGACTAAAATTGTGTGTTTTGCCTATTTTCTACCCCAGAAAACGTACACTCATCAGAAAATAGAATGTTATTCACAAATGATTAATCCTATTTTAGCTTGTTCATGAGGAAATTGCAGAAATCAAACCGTCTATTTTCATCCCAGGAGAAAAACTCTTGCACCAATCGCGGGCGATAATGATGTGAACCGTGTCGGTTTAAGACTCTCCACACATGAGTTTTTGAGTATCCACATGCTTCACTAATGTCCCTGACACTAGACTGAGGGAAAGCAAGAGCATAGCTCACAATTTCTTCGTCAGAGACAACCACTCTTGAATTTCCGGATCGAGGACGTTTTCCTATGCTACCCGTTTCTCGCAAACGCTTTACAACATTTAAAATCATATCTTTAGATGGATGTATACCATTTGGAAATAATTTAATTATGTATTGTATTGTAGCCTCTCGCCCATTTCCATTACATTGGCCGTACAGAAGTAACATTTCTGCGTACTATTCAGCAGAATATATTTCAACAACGAGGATTGACGAAATAGCTAAATAATGAGCTACTTTTATTCTGAAGTGAACATACGTTCTTGGTTTTCTACCTGCCAATCACTAATCTGCCACTAAAATTTCCATAGGAACCTGCAAATCCCTCAGTACTACATGCTAATTTACGCATAAGAAAATCGAGAATTATTTTTCTCCTCTAGAATATTTTTTGGACCACTAACGGAAAATGTTTAGGGAAAGACGAAAAATGTAAATACAATTTTAAGGAGAAACGAAAATTTAAGGAATTATAGGAATTTTAGGGCGAATGCGACCCCTCCACAACACAAGAGTGTGAGTTTGTTCTGCCTCAAATGATTTCATATTTGCTTTGATCATACGTAATCGAAAGATTTTTGTTAGTTTCAGGGAGTATAGCACCTATTATCTCTTTCAAACGAGTTCAGCATCCACAATTCGCTACAGATATTAAGGGGGTTCAGTACCGAAATTTCTTCAAAAATCCCAAATTCTTTTTTCTGATTTTAAAAAGTAGTTCATACATTCTTGAAGAGAATGATGTTTTTATCTTATTCCTCCGGTGATTAGAACGCCACAAAATTACCTGTGATTTAAACATCACTAATGGGCGTAACACCTTGAAGCGTCTGCTTAAAGTGCGTTTTTCGAGCACTAGTGTTTTTCACAGATGTTGCATATTCAAATCGATATATCTCCTGAACCATTAACAATTGGCTATTCAAATTTTTGGAGCATTTAATGTATATAGTTTTAAATATTTGTCTTCACAGAATTTTATTTTTTTAATTCTGTTTTAAAATATAACATTTAGCGTAAAAGATAACATAAAAAAAAAAGCAAAAATTTCAATATTTTAACTTTGAGAATTTTTAAAATTTTTTTTAATTCACCTATCAAAATTCTGTGAAGACAAAATTTTCTTTATATAATTATGTATTACAAAAAGCTTTCACTTTGAAAAAAAAAATTATTTTTTCTTGACTTATATCAAAATACGCAAACATCAATTATTATGGATTTTTCTTGGTTTTTAAATTTTTTTTAATTAACTAAACACAATATTTAAAAAAAAAAACATTTTCTCAAAGATATATAAATAGTATCTCACACATAAAATAAATTTTTGACATAAAAATTTACATAAATAAAAAAAAAATTATTTTCGGAACCGGACCCCCTTAATAGATCGTATTCATGCGTTTGATTTCAGAATAATCTTCCGAACGCATCGTTTTTCCTCTGTATTTCATTTTGCGTACATGCTCTTAAAATATGTTAATGACCACGGGTGTAAAGTGGTATAAGTCACTAAATTCCATTTTTCATATCTATATGAATATTGGTCGTACACATTTCGAATTTATTTTGTTTGAAATGTTTTTTCATGGGCAACATTTTTCTAAATATGAGTTGGGGGAACTGGGGACCATATAAAAATTTACAATCCGTAATTTTTATACCAACCCCTTTTCTAACTTAAAAACTATTCAGTAAAAATATTTTAACTATTTAAGACATTTCTTCAATTGGGACTATGCATCTATGGCCAACGGTGTCGAAGATAAAGGTCGGCCAGGTTATACGGGGACACGCTGTATAACAGCGAATACTGTTTAGTTCTCACTTTTTTTGTGTCTCCATGAGTTACCAGTGATGCAATGGACAATTACTGCATTTTTTTATTTATATTTTTTCATTCAATTCTAAATGTTTCGAAAAGGCCATAAACACACAAATTTCTGCTCAATGCGCCTTTTTTTTTTTTAATTTGTGATCAAAATTACCTTGTTAAACGTTGTCGAGAATACGACTCATTTCGCTGGCATTGAATGTGACGTCACGGCTTCATCTTGGCTTGAAATGCAGCAGCAGAAACCAGATTTGCAAGTTTCTCGCAAGTCACACTAACCTGTACTGAATGTGGGAATGGTCTGCCAACTATTTGGCACAAACCTCACGATAACCGTAGAAACGATAGGGTCTCTTTACGTCACAGACTTTGTTGAATGTTTTGATAGGACTGGTTTGGGACATTCTCTTTTTTTAGTATTTAAATAACTAATTTTTTTAAAGAACTTTTGTTTAAATATTTAGAATCAGAAAGAAATTCTTTATAAATATATACTAATTTCACTCGTTTTTAAAATAGGAGGGAATTGTCCATTGTAAATTCTTTTATAATCTTATGATATTATTCCAAATACTATAAATAGCAACATTTCATTTTCGCATTTAAAGTTGTGAGAATACAAATGCGTCGTAAAAAATACACCGTTTAAGTAATTTCAATTATTCTCATCCGTTTCATTATTTTAGCAGTTTGAGCTCTGATTTTTTTAATCGTATCCTGATAATATGATCTATGTCGTGGTATAATTTATTAAAAGAAAATCTTTTATAGATACTTTTACTTTGTTTATATAGAAAAAAATATCTATTGCGTAAGCCAAAGATTGAGTTTTTCAAAATTTATGTATTGATAACTCCAAAACTATACCTAAATTTAAAAAAAAGAAGAAAAAAAAGAAAAGGAAAAAAAAAAAAAAAAAAAAAAAAAGAGGGCAATGAGAATATTTTGGCAAGACATATTTTTCTGCTCTTGCAGAAAATCAGATTTCTGCATTTGGTAGTTTTCCTCCAAAAGGACGGCATACGCAAAAAAAAACCAAAAAAAAAAAAAAAAAAAATCACTTCGACATATAATAACTCAGAAACTAAAGTTCTCCTCTCTAAATGCCAACATAAACGTGGTCACTGGAAATTTGCATACGACAGAGGCCACATTGGTGGCATTCCAGGCAATTTTATAGGTTTTCTAAGTGCAAATTTCCGCCGTGCTCCGATCGTCTTTCTGTTGGCCGTTCACAGAGTTGTTTTTTTTGTGCGAGCATAACGCGTTTGTTTTTTGGGATACACGTACCGTTCCAACGCTATTTAGGGTTTTTGCAAGAGCTGAGCATTTTGCGACAGGAAAAAGTAGGTGTTGCTATTAGGAAATTTCGAGTTTCTGTATTTATAAAAGTAACAGTGAGAACCATTTTGTTGCCATTCACAGAATCTCGAGCCCATACCTCTGAATAACTATACCAGAAATCTCATCTCAATCTGTTGAGCGTAACGGCCACTACAGGTTATCTGAAAAGTTTCTTTATTACCACCCTGTATAACTTCTGACTCAACATCAGTTTGCAGAATATCCAAATCGAACGAAAGCAGCTGTTGTAGCAGTGCTTTTCAATTATGTAATATGAGAGAGAAGTCTTCAAGCTTGAAATAAATACATGCTTAAAGTGATAAACGGTTTGTTAAAAAGCCTCTGCACCCAATAATATGCAGCACAAATATTTGATAATAGTGTTTAAGTGACTTTAGTCATTGATTGCTATCGGTCTTTTCGATAAGCACAGTGGCTTCATTTTTATTGAAAAATTTAACTTTATGTTCAGTTGTATACAATGTATACTTAATAAATATTGTATTAATATTATGTATGAGTGTATATTTAATAAATCTCGTCATACTTTTTGCTTTGGTAAAGATACACTGAAATTTCTTTTTCAGGCTAAGATTTCGGTTTACAAAAAATGGTGAACGTGATAATAATCAAGAACCAAATCCTTTAAAAAGTATTCTTTGTTAGTTCATATTAAATTCATTTACAGAAGAGTCACGAATATTGTCTTTTTTTTTTTTTCGGTGTTCATTTTGTATTATGTTATAGACAGTATCTTTGTCAAATTCAAAGTCCTATATTCATTAATGGGTACCCAGCAATGCGAGTAGTAATATTTCTTTGTGGTAGGTAGTCATATTGGTGGAAAATTCTTTGCCTTCGTCTCTAAATTAAAATACACAATATTTTTTGAAAATTAAAAAAAAAAATAATAACTTTGATTTGATAACTTCTATGAAATCTCTCCCTCAAAAGTTGATTTCATTAAATTTTAAAGACATTACAAGAAAAAAAAATATCTTGGAATGGCAACGATATATTTTTATTACATCAGATTAAAACCAAAAGTTATTTTAATGTGTCCCTCTTATTTTTCTGATTATTTTTATGTATTACAATAGTCTATCCGAAAAGTTGTTTGAATGTTGTTGTTTTTTAATTTTATATATATTTACTATAAATCGACGCTCTGCCCACGCGTCGTTTTAGCGTAATGCTAAGTAATATTCTGAATGTAAACATAACGTTTAATATTAGTGAAATTCAACGAAAACGCTCAAATCATTTAATCATTTTTTAATTTTTATTTTTATTTCCATGTAAATATTTATTCCTTTCCTTTACCCAGAATATCAAAATTCCTTCTTTTGATTGGTTTTACTTTTAGAAAAGTGTTTTTGTACTGTGTCTCCAAGTTCCATATTGTTTAATCGTGATTTGAATGCATTTTTTTGTATCATACATCTTTTACTATTTACACCAGACTATTTTACAATATACACCCGAAGCGGTTATTTCATTTTCGATTTTATTTCTTTGGGGCTTTATTTTGGTCGTGATTATGAAGTTGGTAAGGGAAAGATTGGTACTAATTCGTTAGCCGGGTACCAAATAAAAATCATTAAATTGAAGACCTAAGTAATCCAAAACTAACGACTTTCAAATAATTTATGGTTTCAATACTTAGAATTGGCGATACATTTGAACGCCATTTAAACGGATAAACATTTAGGCTTGGCGGCAATTGGTTACCGCCTAATGAAAGAGTAACCGTCATATTTATATTTCAACATAATTTTATCATTATTTATGTTTTAATTTTCTTTTAGGCACCGTATTTTTGATTTTTATGATTTTTCTGATCGTTAAATGAAAAAAATCGCCAAATGCTCTATACTACATCGGTTCCACTTTTTCTTAAATGTCAACTTCTACGCCTTTCAACGGGTCCCCAGCAGCGCGGTGCCACACAGCTAGTTAGAGATAAAAAATGATACTACCAATAATCGTCGACTAATTTTCGAATACAGAATAAAACCTCAAATTTTAAATTTTAAATTAACACAACGATGCTTATTTAGACACATTTGTGTTTTTAAATAGAAGGAGTCTATGGCAAAATGCATTTTTCATCTTTAACTTCCACAAACATGATGTCCTGCATTTTTGTATGGAAATGGACTTACCTCTTAACTTATATGTGGCTAATTAGAATATTAAAACATAAAATTTTGTATTGCAGTTTTTCTATTCATAACTTGTATCATATATCGTGGAGGGGAGGGGAGGGGAGGGGAGGGGAGGGGTGGCTTTGTGTTCTTTTAAATAGATTTATCGTTGGTGAGTTACATAGAGTGTTACTTATAAGAATTTCGATTTTTAATTTATTGACTTGAACAGCTGAACTTTTTACAGTGTAATCCATTTCGAGATAAAAAAAAAAAAAATATAAACGACAGAAAAGACAAACAAAGTAATTTCTTTTAACTCTATAGAAAGGATAGAAATCACTTACTCCCTTGTGTGATATTTTCCTACTGAAAAAACGAGAGAAAATCTGACCATAGAAACCAAATCCTTGGAAGCAAAGAATGGAGATGATTGAAATAGACAGTGTGAGAAATAGAGAAGCCCTAAGAAGTCGATTAAGAAGCCTTACATTTAAAAGTGTCACCATTTGTCTCATTAGAATGTTGACATCGATGTTTTTCACATTTCTGCATTTGATGCGTATTCCTTAATAAAATTTGATGGACTTCTCAAATATCATGTTAGCTTCATCACTACCCTAATATTTAGAGAAGCTTAAACAAAGATTTTTTTCGCCTTTTTAAAGTCAAATTCCCAGACAAAACAACGTGCAATATTTCTAATGAAAAGTCTGAAGAAGACCAAAACAAAATTTAACTTAAAGTTTGGAAAAAGTTAAATGAAGTTATTTTGAAATTTCACTCTAAATTATATACATGAGTCATTAAGTTTGAGGGTCATGTTAAAATGATTCGGAAAATCAAATGCTAGTTCTGACTGAAAGTGATTCTACATTTGACATGAAAAGTGCTTCCAGACCCTAAGGAGAGTTTACTTCTTGGCCGCAAATAGAGACATAGGATTGGATGTTTGATCTATAACAAGCCTTACCACCAAATTTGTTGCACCAAGCTCGCAAACTAAATGAGGGCTTTGTTTATTTTTGTTTCCAAACATTCAAAATTGTCACTTTCCTTTTATCATATCGTACCCTAGCTACAAAAGTGACACAATTCAAAATTCTTCATTTGGAGTTCAAGTATGCACAAAGTCACAGACTGCATGTAGTTGTAGTTGGTTGAACAGCATTGTTTGCAAATTAAATCCAATATGACCTATGCTGCTCTTCCAGCTTCAAGTTCATGTAGTGTGTGATTCTATACACCCATTAACTCAAAAATAAAGAATTTTGGGTTGTCTTATAGCAAAAAGGCGATATGTTGTGGATCTAAACCATGAAATTTTCTGTCATTTATGTTTCAAAATTGTTTCTTCGTATCTGAACCTGATACCCACAAAAAATACTTTTGAAAACTAGAATAGTCAACCTCAAAAGCACAAAAAATGTTCTTGCAATAAAAGAATTATGAACTTGAAGAAAAGTTGTAGCTAAAAAGACAGTGATATCAAGAAAGACCAACCTATGATTATAGCTGTGTCTCTCTTTTAAGAATGTATGCTAACGTAGTTTACTTTTAAAATTTAAGTTCCGTTTCTATTAAAATTTATGCTGTTTGAGATTGACGCCAGTCATAAGAATTTGAACAATGCTTGCTTTTAAAGTAATTAATGACTGTTTTCACGAATTATGAAGGAAAAAGGATGGGTGGGAAATCCAGAGTTGCGTAAAGTTCATGTTCGCGTAGAGTTAATTTTCCAAATATTTTTAATATAGAGGAACTGTAAGAGCATTTGAATCTTCATTAAGGATTTTTTAACTGTAGGAGACTGCAGTGTTTATGATAACCTTTTGTTTGGTTGATATATACATAAATTTTTGGAAAGTTTTTCTTATGTAGGGAATTTTAAAAGTTAGGGATTAAGACAAGCGCCAACCTCGCGCCAACCTCAAGCAGCGTAAAATTGAATGGGAGCAGATTGGTTGGTTGTATTCAGATTATCTGGCGCCGTCAGCAACACGAGGGCTATAATGCGCCGAAACATTCGTCATTAGACAAGCCAACATACATTTACAAACACCCATGCCTAACACGGGACTCGAACCCGCAACCTCGCGGTCTAGAAGCTAGCACGCTAACCACTATACCGTTTGGTCGGCCGAATGAATGGGAGCAGAACTTAAATTTTAAATGTAACTAAGTTAGCCTACATTCTTAAGCAAGACACAGCCGAGAGCAACAATTAGAGATTGGTATTTGTTTTTTTATGACTGTCTTTTTAGCTACAACTTTGGTTAAAGTTTATGATTTTTTAATTGCAAAAAGTTTTTTGTATTTTTCTGGTTGGCGGCATTTTATACTTTTCAAAAGTATATTTGAGGTTTATTAGAGCTTTTTAAAAACACTACTTGTGTAATAGAAATTCGACAAGAGTATGATAAAAAGTATTTCTCAAAAGGAATTTCGTAAATTTCCACCATGGGTGAATGAATCCAAAGTAAAAATTAATTGTAATATTGTACAGTTGCCGTAAAAACTTTAAAGTTACACACCCAAAATATAATTATAATAAGTACAATTACAATTGCATTATAAAAATGCATATATCCTCAATTACTAGTCAAATAAATACTTTTGTAACTTATATTGAACTTTCATTAATTGTTAAACAGAAAATTATCCCTTAAAACTGTTATTAAAATACGACCTTTGTATTCATTATCAACTTTTATGTACAATTTATACTTGTTTATTTCATATTTAGGTCAGGTTGACTTAGAGTGTTTGTTGATTACGAAGGAAACCATTGATTCCGTTTCGCAGATTAAAGCCCCCTAAAAGTAGATAGAATACATTGTCATCGACTAAGAGTCTATCTGCCAAATTTCAACATGATGGGATGAAGACACGTGGGCTAATTAATCCTCCGGACACGCAATAGAGACGTGTGTAAAATCTGCCTTTTAGGGATAGCCACAATAAATTGATATAACGTATTTTCATATACAGCGAGTCTGTATGTTAAGTTTCAGATCAATTGGATGTCGGCAAATTGGTTACTTAACCCTCTGAATATTTGCCCATCACAAACAAACATAAAATCTAAGTTGAAATGAAGTTTAAAAATTTAAACTATAAAAATGAAATCACATAAATTCACTAGAATTTTACTACAAATATCAGCAAAAGTAAACATATAAAAAGTAAGATCTTCCGATCTCGTTTATTTGGTTTGTTTGTACGCTCAACGACCTATTTTTGTGCACAATAACGGCTAATCAGGCCAGGACCTACAGCTTGACGTGGATTCCGAGCCACAACGAACATCCATGCCTAACCCAGGATTCGAACCCGGCACCTTTGGCATGCGAGACCAGAGCGCTAACCATCAGGTTGACCTTCCGATCTCGATTAATTAATTTTAAAGGATTGAAAAGTGACTGAAACGTTTCATACGAAGAATATTCCAATGCTCCACTTCCAATATAGTCACAATTATAAAATTTGAAACAAATGTCAACAAACGTAAATAAAGTAAGGTATTCCAATTTTGATAAACTAGTTTTTGAGGGTCGAAATGGGATCAAACGTCCGAAATGTATGAATAGATTTCTATTGCTAAAATTCACGTGATGAAATTCACGGATATTCAGCTATCTCTATGTATAAAAAGCAAAGCACTCACTCATCACTAATTCTCCGACTTCTCATATGGTCACAACTCGGAAAGAACAAACATAGGAAAATAAAGCTATTCAAATATCGATTAATCAACTGCAAGGGGTCGAAAAGGGATCAAACGAAGGATATTCAATTGTTCCACTTCCAATATAATAACAGCTTGAATATTTGGTACAAATGTCAACTAGGGCCATCGTATAAAAAATCTACAATTCAGATGTCGATTAGTCATTTGTTAGGGATAGAAAAGGGGCCAAACGTTTCGAGTGAGGGCTATTCAAACGCCCCACTGTCAATATAGTCACAACTCTGATATTTGGTGCAAATGTCAATAAAAGCAAGCATAGAAAAGTCAATCTATAAACCAATTTTAAGGGGCGAAATTTTCCCCCAATGTCAACTTTCCAATATAGTAAGAACTCTAAAATTTGAATCCAACTACCCGCATAGAAAAAATAGGCTATTCCCGTATCGATTAACCAACTTTAAGATATCGAAATGGGAACTAACTCTCCAAACAAGAGCTACTAATAATATAGTCAGAACTTCGAAATTTGGAAGAAATGTTAACAAGGGCAAGTATAGAAAAAATCAACTAATTCGAGATTGATCAACCAATTTTAAAGGTTAGAAAAAGGGTCAAAACTATCCAAATGAGAAGTATCCCAATGTCCTACTTCCAATTTAGTCACAAATCTGAAATTTGGTTCCACAGGCAGCATTGATAAAGTAAGCTATTTCGATTATTTCATTTCATAAAGTTAACCCTTTGCACTCCAGGCCTTTTTCGCGCGGAGGAATCAGCAACTCGAGACATTTTAGGTTCGGCTGGTGTTTATGGATTTGCTTCATAGAAACTAAACACAGTCATTGGCCTTGCATCGCATTTCCACATCACACCTAATGGTCCTCTCGTGGTTTGGCATCCAATCGTGTGGCGCCTGAGAGGCGCCACTGGAGTGCAAAGGGTTGAAAAAGGATCGAATTGTTCGATACAAATAGCGCAATATCACTCTTCTAATGCAAGTCGCAATTCTGCAATTTGATACAAGTGTCAACCAGGTCAAGCATAGATAAAGTAAGGTATTCCGATTTTGATAAATGAATTTTCAGGGGTCGGAATGGGATAAAATGTCTGAAATGTCACATGCATTAATGTCTTTTGATTGCTAAAACGCACAGGGCAAAATTTCATAGCGAAGCACCGGTATTCAGTTAGTTATAGGTTTATAAATCACTCTAAACTTCACAGGCAGTGCAGTAAATTAAGTAAATTAACATAATTAGAAAAAAAATTGAAAACTTCAAATGTGATTCAAAGCAACAGCATTTTATTTCTTTGTGTTACCTTTTTTTATAGTTAGCTATATATTTTTTATAGTTAGCTTTTGTCTGGCGAGTTTTTTTGCAACTAGTAGTGGTTTTTGAGAGAGATCATTACTTTTGGTAGCATCATAGCGTCTGTGAGCACGTTAAGTCCGATGGATGATTTATTGGCAAAAATTACACGTATTATGATACAATATTATGGATAGTATTCACGATATTAGACTCAAAGTTTCAGAACATTATTATTCACATAAGTGGTCATTTTAAAAACACATTGATATATATAAGGACTTAAAGCCTTAGATCTGGATTACTAATTATAATTCAGGTTCATTTAGATAAAATCAGGGTACAAACAGAAGAAAAAATAGACACAGAGGAACAAAACCTCTTAAAAAACCACTAAACGTTGTAAAAGAACCACCAAATAAAATGACCAGTCATTTAAAAGTTATGAAATCTAATGGTTGTAGAGAAGCGAATGCAATCAATTTTTGGGAGATATTTTTCCACTGTGAACAAAAATTGGAATATTGGAAAGATCCCTTGTAAACAAGCTAGAACCATCATCAAAACAATCTAATTTTAGTTCATTGGATGCAAATTGTTCCAAACATATAAACTGAGATAATTAAAAAAAAAAAGAAAGAAAAAGACACCTCTAGTTTACTATGTAAGGGTTGTCTAGAATAATTCTAATTTAGCTCATTGTGGGCAAAGTGTCCTGAAGAATGTAAATGTGGTTTTCTAACTATTTTGACTGATCATTTTACTTGGTGGGTTCTTTCACAATGTATAGGGGTTTTTTTTTGGAGGGGGGGGGAGCTATCTATTTTCTTTACAGAACTTGGTATGCTTGATGAATAAGATATGATTTATGAATAGTTTCAGCTCAAGTCTAACGTCATTCTTAACTCAAAAAGTGCAATTATGATATTTTCACTTACGTCTGTTAAACAGAAACACGATAGTGAAGATAAATACTTCGAGACTTGACAATTTAGGTTCGCACACGAAGTTCTGATTCATTTATGAAAAATTGTAGTCCCTAACATCACACCAAGAAAAAAGTGTTGACTTCAAAATAAAAATATGCGTTTATTCATTTTAATTTAAGGACAAAAATATATGGTATCATTTCGAGGAAGAATTAAGCGTTTATATATGATATAGTCATTAAGATGACCGGCTAGTGATAGGAAGGTACGTGGTTGAAAATCAGCCAGACATTTTGCTGTATTTGAAATTTAATTTTAAAATATGAGTGCTTGTATCAATCAAAGTTGAACGTTGTTTTCGGAGCATTGATTATCATGTAATTTATTTGAAAACACAACTCAGTTTTACTCATTTCAAAGTACATCATTGTTGCGCAGTGCTACCTAACCCTTTCAATCCGAATTTTGTACGATTAAAGTTTAACTCTGTAAAGTAGTTTAATTTAATGTTGATTTACTAAGAAAAGTATTCTATGAGTTTTCATTTTCCCGTTTTCTGGAAATTTTCTGGAAATATGTACCTAAATCGTATAGTCGATTGGTACATCATATCCTCCAAAACCCGGGGCGCCTATTATGCGTAATTGATCTGGAACTTTACAAGTGTACCATTATTTTGAGAGACATTGTTCTTGAATTATACTAAAGAAAGTTGGCACTAAAGTAGAAGTGATGGTATTCGATGTAGAAATGCTTCATAGATGGTGATTTTACAAAAACTTGACAGGTGTTTCGCTATTAAAAAGATAATAAACTTATCTTTACTTGAATTATGCTTACTATATTTATGTGTGTTTATAAGATTTTTTTATATTATATTTAAGTTTATTATACTTAATGTATTTATCTTTATTAGATATCTCTTCTAAATCTTCATGTTGATGAGGGTTTCACAAGCTTGTATCTCCACTTCAACTTAGTAAAATTCAGAAGCAAATACATCAACTGAAAAGTATTTTACTTTTTATTTCTGAACGAAGTAACTGAGGTCTGTCTACAAACGTTATTTAAGTATCAATGACTATTGCACTCCGATTTCCTTTCCTTCGACAAATTTATTCATCTCTAAAGTTTTATTAGTACTTTTATCCCTTAGAATCTTATTTATTTATGGAGCAGTTTATTAAAACATTGCTCTAAAATAATTTAAAGTTGGGCGGCTTTGGAAAAATAGAAGGTAAGCGTGATGACCCTCTTCTTCTTCTTATCAAGGACTATGGGGACTAAGGCACCTCTGCTTAAGCATTTTGTACCAACCCCATATCCCGTACTGATCGGTAGTGGGCAGTACTGCACAGGATGTAAGAGCACACTCGCGAGTGGGAGTGCGCAAGTCAACCTATAGCCACCAAAGAGTTCATTTCTACCTCTTTCGGTAGCTACCCGATAGATGGCAGCACTACCGACCGTATGTGGAACTTCTTAATTTAGAGGCAATACCAAGCAGAAGATTCCACCAGAAGACTTGGCTTTGCCACTCCCCCCAGAGGTATTGATTTGTATGGGAACTTGGAGGACTTGGAGGCGACTATGACTGATTTAACGTGCTCCAGTCACCATTAGCGAACACGGCGGTCTTTAGTCGGTCCCAGGCCCGAACTCGCAACCTCAGGGCCCGCAACCTTCTAGTTGCGAGAACGATACTCTCCCGACTGGGCTACGCGGCCTCGCGATGTTCCTCTATAGCGTATCTTACACAAAACCGGTACAAGGCGCACTTAACCCTTTGAAGCATAATGGTTCTACATTGGAACCACTTACTTAATTTGATTAGGATCGATTTGATCTTAAATTGATTTACTTAATTTGATTGACTGTTACTATCATTGGGATTTCATAATGTAATCACTTATAAAAGTAAAAATAAATATATTTAAAAAAAAAAGAAAGTATACTCCATCATTATTCTACACATAAAGACGGTCCATAACAAATGTCATTAAAATCAGAAATAAAATCAAAATTTCTATTTCAAAAGGTTAAACGTAGGGTGGTAAACAAGCAAATTTGAAAAGTCGCTTCGCATATTGTTGTGGAACAATTTATGTTCTAATGGGAACTGGATTCACGTTTTCAAGGTATGTTCCACTTCCTGAAACCATTTGTGTGGCCGCTCTGCATCGATTGTAGCAAAAGTCGGCAGTCGCCCAACAAAGCAAGAATAGGAACCTCTGCACCGTCTATCATCTTCACCATTGATTTGTGAAAAAAAAAGAAAAGGTTTGTTGAAAGTGGAGCAACAGGATACGACACTGGGTAACTTGTTCCAGAGGTACTTTTATTCCCATTAGTTTAATGACTTCACGACCAGAATACTTTTATATAATGAAGATATTTTAATAAGTGCTTCAAGTTTTGCTACTGGAGGTTACAAAATAGGTATGAAATTCGAACTTCAAAAATTGTACGTCTGGTTTAAAAATCTTCCAGTCAGTGTATATTGTCTATAAAAATCAACTTCATGTAGTTGTTCATGTTCTCTTGTTAGGATAATTGTTTTTTCAACATAATAAAATATTTTCTGTATAAAATTTAATGATGTTAAAGCAATTAAAGCAAAATATATTTTCATTTTCCAGCTCTTTGGATTTCATGTCAACTGCTGTATCATCTTCAAGTTCTAAGTTTCATCACTGTAAACGTCAAACAACCGTACACTCAAGATCCAAAATGAAACTTTCACAAAATGACTGAGATGTTTGTATTTCCGTTCCAAAATGTTTTCTTTCAATTGTATATTTACGTTCATATTTAAGAGACACTTTTTGTTTATTTACAATACGTTCCAAATTAAAGATACATATGAGACGATTAAATATATAGAGAAAATTTTACACAAATAAATCGTACTAAACATCTTTTTAGTTTTTGACTCGCTTAACCTGAAACAAAAATTTAATTGGATGAAAAATGTAAAAAAAATTTGGAAAGTTGAAGACCAAGAAAACTTATTTTGTTTTATAGAAATATCTTACATTTAAAGAAAAAACTTAAAATATCCTTTGAACTAATCGTAAATGGTTACGATCTAAAAAATACATTATATATTAACATACTACTGACTTTGTGGGATCGATTGAATCTTAGATCACCCGTTTATTGCAATATAATTTAATCGTGAACCGTTTATTTGAAAGTAACGTATAAAATAAGAGGTCGTGTCCCAGTGTTTGATTGAGGTAACACTTGGCGTGTGAAAACAACAACTCATACAAAGTGTGCGACCTGAATTGATGTTATATTCCTCATTTTAAATTCAAGGTCACATTTCTTCCTCCTTTCCGACTGAGTAGGGTAAACATATTTCATTGGTGGTAAAATGCTTTGTTTAAAAATATTACAAAATGTCCCCGACTTCACAAGAAACCGCCTGTTGTGTTTGTTGCCACGCAACAGGAATCACGCAAAGGTATCCACCCTTTCAGGCAAATATTGATTTCAAAAGGGACATTGCAGGCCACAGGTTACAAACAAAAGAGCGTTTTTTCGCGCAAATTTGTTTTCAACCTGATACACAGCTATTTATATCTATTTTTTAGGTTATCCAAAATGGGTATCTTCAAGTTTTTTGAATATGAGTTTATGGCAATTTGTTACTTAAACTCTATAGTGTTGAAATAATGATATTGATGATTCATGAAAGATAATGGGAGACTTGATATTTTTAAATACTTGATGAAAATAAATTCTTTGCATACCCTTGCAATGTACTAATATCCTCTGGAAAGGAAATTATTTTTCGAAATATAGTTTTGCGACGCAGGAAGTTTTTTATAAAGTTCTACACATATCCATCATTGCGTTTTTCGTAACATTGACATATGTCGCTTCTTTATGATACATTTTCTTAAAAATACATCTTTTATAATTATAATCAACTTTTTTTTTTGTGTGTGTGTAAGAGATGCGCTTTCTTCTAATTAGTTATTTAATTATTTGACATCTCAATATAGGAAAAAATAATTATTGTCTTTTCTAAAAACCGTATGTTTAATTATAGTGGTCTTGTAAAATTCTACGACAAGGTTAGTAATGTATTATTGAAATATTGCATTTCAAAATAATATAAGCAATCTAAGATATAACCTTGATTCGAAAAGAGTAGACATCGGAGTAACGAATGCGGTGCATTTATTCGAAGGGTTTCACGTTGTATCTAACGGATTTCACTTAAGATGTGGCTTACTTAGGTATGGGTTTATTTAAAAGAAAATAATTTCTTAGACATTTCATTAAAAACCCGCCAACAAGAGATTTTCGCCAATAAACAAAATGCAAGTTGGTTGGTTGGTTGAACTCCCGGCTGGGTGTGGAAAGGAAGGACTTTGTGAACTAGCACCTGCCTCCGAGTACATATGTGACAGAACCACCTCTATGGAACAGATTGAGGTAAAAAAAAAAAAAAAAAAAAAAAAAAAGAACTAAAAAAATAAATAAAAGGGGGTTGTCAAATCATTTTGGTGCAGAAGGAATTTTGTGATGTAGCTATTTCAGTGCTTTCTCCGGGTGAGCGCATTCGCATTTTTAAAAAATGCAAGTTGTTCAATAATTTGTAACTAATAAAAATTCAATGAAATTAACAATTGCTTTTCGATAAGGAACTTAAATTAACTTCTTTCAAGTGAAAAACACTTTCAAATGTTTTTAAGTGAAAGGAAGAGCATTTAATTAATAAACCATTTTTAGGAATCTTATGTAAAAATGTAAATTTGAGTGTCAAATTCTGCAGACAAATATATTGTGATTTTGAAGAATAACTCATTTTAAACTAGTCTAGGATTATAACAAGAATCATGTTAACTTAAAAACAGTGTTTGTAGATAAACGTATAGCTTGGTGCACGTAAAAAAAAATATGTTTTAATAAATTTCACGTTAATTTTTCTAATGTGGATACTCTATAAATTTAGATTATAAAATTTCGAGTACAATAAACAAAACTATCATTGAAACTTTTTGATAAATTTTTCTTCAACTCCTTTAAAAAATTTAAAATACTAGAATAAATTTTGTAAAAAGTTTAAAAAAAAAAAAAAAAAAAAAAAAAAAAAAATCGTCAGTCAGATAATAAAAGCAAGTTGAAAAAGAAGATGTAACTAATATTTCAAACATTCTTTTAGCTCTGTCCAGAAACATACAACCTCAATTTGAGAAAGACAAAAAAAAAATTAATTGAAGTGTTACAATTACAAATACAGTCCGTCACACAATCAAAGATTTCGTATGAAGAAAAAAAAAATATTTCATGAGCAAAATAGAAAGTATAATATGGCTCCAAACTTCTTTTTGATGAATTAATTGTAAATCCCAGTTTGGTATTTGGTTCTTTTAATCGAACTAAAAAGAAATATTTTTTATTTTTTCATTTTTGTACAAAGACAAATCGGTATATTAAAAACCTTTATTGAATAAAAAGTATGCATCCATTAGAAGTTCTAGTTCAGTATATGGCTTCATTCAAATCGATTCAATGTTTCTAGAAATAACACCGCACCTATTCTTTTACCAGATATTTTATATATTCAGACCAGAACTCCACCTGATAATCTTTTATGTGGTTGAAAATGGCTGTCGTCGGTTGCTTGTGGTATTTTCCCATTTACCATATAATTAATTTCCGTTCTATTTTGAAATTGTTAGCATTATGATGATTCAGCTATTCAGCACGCACAAGACCTCAAACCTACTTTATTCTTTTTAGGAGGAAAAATAATAAATGCGGTACAACGAGTAAACGCTCAATTAGAATACCGGCTGATAGGTGACGCCCTTTAATTCAAGGTTTTAAAGAGTGGTTACTGTAATAATGTCTTCTTAGGAAGCATATAAGGGAAGGATCCTTGGATTATAATCTTCACCAATCGCTTTCTTTTTATATTTTATTCATGGAAGAGCCTAGGGTATCCTGAGCGTAGATTTAGGATTGGTTTAGTTACCGGAAAGGAAATTAGCAGTTTTGAAATCAAACCAGTATGCAAAAGCTCGTGTAAGTTGGTTGTAAAATATACTTTAGCCTTTAACTGCTGTGGTTGGGTGGTTTGAAGTTTTTGGCGCAAGAGCTACACATGGTTCATACTGCGCCAAATAAATTGGGGAACATAGGTTTAAAGTTTAAGAAACATAGTATCAGAAAAATTAAGATAAAAGTCAAAGATGCGATATTTTAGGGGGTGGAAGCATTCCACAAAAAAATGACTCGAGGTCTGTCAGACCGCTTACAGCAGTTAAAGGTTAATTTAGTTTTAAATAAATATCGAGTCGAACCCAGCCGTCTTTTATTTAGCCGAAGATCCACATTCTTTATCTGGTAAACATTTTAAAGAAAATATCATTAGGAATATTTTGCACACGTCTTTTGAAATTATAATTTTTTTATTGGTGTATAGGTTTGTTTGACCTAAGAACTTGAGCCATTTAAAAAGATTATTTTCTGAAGATTTATCAGCGAGTGTCAAAATATATATTGTTATGAATTTTTCCACTGAGGCAATGACGGCACAGTTTTTCAGATAAAAACTAGTATTTATTCTCTTCAGAAAACTCACAAAATTTATTCAAAGACAACAGTGCAATCACTATTAATCTTCAATACAAGCTTCAACAAGAACAGCTTCGAATATAGCGATTATACAAGCTCACTCCAATAGGTAAACAAAGCGATCAGCTTTCAACGAAGTCCGAAGTCAATCTGAAAACTTTCCCGATCTGCGGTCTTTATATAGCAGGCGCGTGAGAATATTCCCGAAATTTCCAGCCAATTCACCGAAAAAGAAATGTCTCGAAATTTCTCGATTGCTTTAGGTGTTGCCACCTTTTTCTAACCTGTATAATCGCTGTTAAAAAAATAAGATAAAAATAAATTACAATAGAATTTTAAAATAATACGTCACTATTTACACTATATACAGACAATTTGTGCAACAAATTTCATTGACCTAAGAACTTGAGCCATTTAAAAAGATTATTTTCTGAAGATTTATCAGCGAGCGTCAATATATATATATAGATTTTTTTTTCGAATATAAGGCTTTTTGGAGTGCTGCTACTGACTTGTATATCAAAGTTGAACACCATAGCACTTTCTGTTCTGGAGATATGCTGGTCACTTTGTTCAATAAGTAGAAGTTCCACTAGATGTGATTTACAAAGGGAAAACTTGATCGATAAATTTAGCGGCGTATTATGAACTTTTTGACAATACTGTATAATAATCTTTGAAATTGACTAACTTGAATTGATAATGTAATTTTTAAAGTTAATGATGTGTTATTTTCTAGCATATATTTTTTTGCACTTAAAATTAATGAGCATTTCTTCGATAACGCAGTATAATATAATGAATTTCTCATTGTTTGCAATAAATCGAACGGTCTGATCTCAATGTCAATACTCTGTGTAACAGACCTGAAAAGAAACACTTAAGTGACACCCTTTTGTTACTTAGTAACTGTAACTTATGTATTCCCTTACATTTGTCATTTCGCTGTCTGTCGGAAGTCAAGAATTAGTTTCATACCATTAACTTTAGTTGTATGAGTTCATATTTATTAAGTGGTATCTAAGATGCGTTCAGATTTGTAGCTGAGGTTAGAAAAAGAAACAAATGATTTGAAGAAATTATAAAAAAAATTTATTTCACCTTATTCTTTATTTCAATAAACTCTGCAATATTTGTAATACAGATTACAGACTATTAGGTGCTGTGTAAAATCTAAAAATAATAAGCCATTGGTTTAAGTATTTAAAGTTATTTAAATTTTTTTATATATTTTTATCTTTATTTTACTGGTTATTTCTTATCTTTTCAAATATATAAGAATAATGAATGCTTCAACCATAGATGTAGGAATTTTAGTTAAAAAAATTAATCTAAAACATTTATTGTACATAAACAGTAAAATATGTCAGTTCCTTTTCTAAACAAGTATGTTTTTTGTCTATTTAAGTGCCAATCTGAAGAAAGAAAAAGGCAATTAATATTTTAATTAAATTTGCATCGATCTATTTATGTTAATCTGGCTTTAAAAAATTTGTAGTCATTAAAACAAAATATCGATTAGATTGGACCCATACGATAACTTAAGGCTAGTGATTTCCAACACATATCCGATTGTGGAATCGATAATGAATTCTGTACAAGCGCATACCTCACTTTTTCATAAGAAAAATATTGATATCCATTTTCAAACATAAATTTATTGCTACATAAAAGTATGTGTTTTATTCAGAATCCTAATGAAGTAGAAACATAAGCGCGAATACCAAAAAGAATTCATCTTCAACTACGTTAACGGTTAAAAAAAAAAAAAAAAAAAATCCACATCCCAGGGTCGTGACAAAATAGCTCATAAAAGACGAAAATGATGATAGATTACTCAGCACTGGCTTACTATCTTCCACTTGATAGCCAATAAAGATCAGATTCTAGCACACTAGGTTGCACGATCTGTCGTCATTCCAGATCGCTGTAAAACTATCTTTTCCTTCAATATTTACTTTATGCAGAGAAACAATTGCACGCAACATAACACTAACAAGGAGACCTTACGGTCTCGGAAATTCAGATCGGGATGAAATTTGGCAGATTGATAGTATACCTTAAGGGTATCCACACTGTAAAGTAATAAAGCGCACTAGCCAGAAGATTCCGAGAAAATAGGCTTTAAAGTGTTAGGCGTAGCTTAGATACTAGTTAGGATTTTTGATTCGCAACTCCCGGTGGCTAAGTGGTCAGCGCGATGGGTTCCCGTACGGGCGATCCGGGTTCGATACCTCGTGAGGTAGTTTATTTTTTTTTTTTTTTTTCAATTTATAAAGTGACTGTTACAGCTAATTGAAATTTGAATAAAAGATAATACTTTATTTTTAAATACGTAATGTATTTTTAATGAAGGTACATTAAAACTCTATTTACTATTTTCACAAACAAGTGATTATAAATTTTGAGATATTATAAGATGTAGAGAAGTAAGTGATTTTCACAAAAAACATGAAGAACCAGTTTCTATATGGAAGAGTATGAATGCTGTCCTATTGTACACAAGCAGCTAGTCAGAAATTTTCAAAACCCTAAAGGCACTTTGCGAAGTCTATTTTTATAGACAGGTAAAAAATCTATTAAAGCGTATACAAAATTGCGCGTATCTGGTTAAAAATAATAGAGAAATAATACCCGTGAAGACTGCATAAAAATACAATCAATAGTCTATCATCAACTGTCATCATTAATTTTTAATAAAATGATCCGGTATGCCTGATATGCTTCCAAGTTTTCTGTTGAAAGATATATTTTCATGAATGTTAATGAAGTATGTTTTCCAACGAATCTTTTACAAAAAGGTTGTTTCTGTAAATAATCTTCATTATAAATTGTGCAAGATGTCAAAACAGTTTTTGTTTTCCATGTTTTTATGATAAGTGTCATTCTGGTGTATGTATATAAATAAATAATTGATAAATAAAAACTTTATGTCAAAATCCATAGATAAATTAAGTCCTACCCTAATTTTGTTGCCGTGGTAATTAGAATTTTAATTTATATCTATTAAATGTATCTCTATTTTCTCTATTAAAAATACATTACGTATTTAAAAATAAAGTATTATCGTTCATTCAAATTTCAATTAGCTGTAACAGACACTTTAAAATATATTGGAAAAAAAAACCCCTACCTCACGAGGTATCGAACCCGGATCGCCAGTACAGGAACCCAGCACGCTGACCACTTAGCCACCGGGCAGTTGCAGAGTAAAGATCTCTACTAGTATATAAGCTGCGAGTAATACTTTAGAACTTGTTTTCTCGGAATCTTCTGGCTAGTGCGCTTTATTGCTTTACAGTGTGGATACTCTTAAGGTATACTATCAATCTGCCGAATTTCATCCCGATCTGAATTTCCGAGACCGTAAGGTCTCCTTGTAAGTTATATTGGAGATATTAGATCTTCACTGACACACTGTACATTGACGACTTTGAGATTTGTTCTAATTTTTAAGATAAATGTTTTTTGGACATATTTATACCATATTTTTTAGCCATTGACGATTAACTTAACCCTGAGTGGTTCTAACAACTCTCAGATGTTAGTGAAATTGTCAGATATTATTTCCGTCATGGGAGTTCGCTCTAAAACTTTCTTTTCCTTCAACGTTAAGTATGTACATAAAAATTATTTACATGAAACATAATAGAAATATCAAAACATGTTGGTGGTACTAGATCAGCACGTTGGGATATTTGTGATTTATTCCATATTTTTGCCCCCCCCCCCCCCTATGACAATTAAAATAATCCTGACAGGCTCTAGCTACCCTGAGATGTCAAAGAGATTGCCAGATCTTATTTAGTTGTCATCCAGCGTGTTTACTGTAAAACTTTCTTTTCCTTCAATCTTAACTTTGTACAGAAAAACCGCTTATGAGAAACATGATAGAAACATCAAGACTCACAAAAAACTAGACTTTTATACTAAACTTCAACTTAACTAGACATCACTTAGACGATAGATCGTCACAGTGCTCATAGGTATTTAATCCATTTTGGCGGAGTGAAGACATAATTCTCGCCAAATCTTATAGCTTTTTGTTCTCTATAGGGTTGTGGTTTGGCGAACATTATGCTTTCACGCCGCCAAAATGGATTAAATACCTATGAGCACTGTGACGATCTACCGTCTAAGTGATGTCTAGTTAAGTTCAAGTTTAGTATAGTCTGGGCGCTAATGTCGAAAAAAGTGGTCTCGTTGGCCACTTCATGAGGCAAACGTGTGGGTGGTGTAATTCGCTTCGTATTAATGCGTAGAAAAGGAAATCCGATGGTGGGTATCTGGCATCCCGGTATGAGTGGCGCTACAGTGAAAAATCCAAAATGGCCGCCTCCTTACCACCTAACGCACGTTTTTGTCAAATAATGGCTTCCCAGCTCAGTTTATCAACTAGTTGACTGTTAAAACACTTGTAAGAAATAAAATTCCATTTCCAATTGTATATAACACATGTATGTTTGGTAAAATTACAGAATTCAAAATGGCGCCCGGATCGCGATTTTAAGTACGTTTTACAGGTTGATTGGCTGGTTTGTGCGCTCAATGACATATACTTGTGCACAATAACGGCTAATAAGTCCGGGACCTGCAACTTAATGTGGATTCCGAACCACAAAGAACATCCATTCTTAATCCGGGATTCGAACCCGGTACCCTTAGCATGCGAAGCCAGAGTTAACTATGTAACCATCATGTCAGTTAGAAATGCAGGCTCAGATTTGCACTTGGTAGCTACACAGGACTTCATAAAGTATGCCTTTAAATGACTAAACTATGGAAGAATGATTCCACTGTACTTGATGGATATGGAAAGATTTAATATAAAGCATACAACTATTTGGCATGAATTACAGCAAAGAAAGTGGGTTGTCAATGAAACCAAAATACCGTTTTACGCTTTAAGAGCCTATGAAGCTCTGGAGCACCAGAACAGAAAACTTTAAGTCCAGGGTGGACTTGCAGGCATCACTCTAAACGAGAATGCTCATACAAGATTCTTTCTGGCAGATCTGGAACTCACAATAATTGCTGTAGTAACCGAAGCAATGATTAAAAATGCCATCCCCAATGCAAAGTGTCATCATGAATGTTGTTTATCGGTTCGCAAGCGTCAGGGTCACAACGTTGTAAAGTTGGTAGAGGTTTTTAAATTGACAACCAACTCTTTTAAATGCAACACAGAACATCTTATACATCTGGTGACTAAGCAAGTTCTTCCCGATGATGTTGAAAAAGACCTGTGTACAGTTGCTGAGATTGGTGAGAGTCTTCTTTCCAAATTCCTTGAGAAATGCATTAAAGTGATCAACCAACTGTGCCAACAGAAGAATCAGTACCCTCAAAGCCTTCAGTACAGTTTTGGGCACCAATGAAAAAGGCGAAACTTAAACTTGTAAATCAGCATTCAAAAATGTTAGAGAAACATTGAAGGGAAAAGTGTTTTTCAATATTTTCTATAAATTCTATCAATTTCTAGACTGATTATTGTAGCAAAAAGTCGGTGTGATATAGATTTGAAGGCAACTTTTTATAGTTATGAAATCTCATTATTTCCACCTGCTTTGTTTTCCCTACATGGATGTATGCATTACTGTTCGTGAAAAAGCAAGCTTATGGGTATCCTGGAGAAGCTTTCTCAAATCCATGCCCTTCATCCAATGAGAAAAACGAATTCTCACACAATTCATTTCCAATAGATAAAGCGGCACAAACTGTCGCAGTAATTGATGGAATGGCAGAACTTCATTCCATTGATAAACATAAGACTGGCAAGACTTGTGAAGAGCATGCAGATCACTTTTTCAGACAAATAACAAAGTCGTTTGGTATGTACAAAGAGGTTCACATAATATTGGACACCTACAAACAGAATTCGCTGAGGACATCGACAAGTGTGAAGCGTCAGGGTAAATCGGTCCCTATCCAATACAAAGTGCATCCATCAACAATTATCCTTAAATTAACCATGCACCAGTTACTTTATTTTTTTAACCAGATTATGGACTATGCAGTCATTAATAATAAACAATTTGTTTTCAGTTGGATGAATCATGCTGGATTTACATATACTCTCTAGGCATAGATGTATTAGTACTTGCTCTTCGGAGCTACCCAATGCTTCCAAGAGAATCCAGTATTATAGTGGGTAGTAGCAGAAACAAAATTTTACTTCATCTTCAGCTAGCGTATGACATGCTAGAGCGTAATAAAGCTTCAGCATTACCAGGACTTCACGCCCCTTCTGGTGCTGATTTCACATTATCATTTGCTGGAAAAGGAAAGATTACATGGTGGAATGCTTTTTATGCAGCTGTGATAGCATTATAGCTGCACTAAGCCTTACGGGTCATTCTGAAACCATTTCCACAGAAATGTCACAAACGTTGGAGGCATTCGTTTGTCAGGTGTATGTACCGTGAACCAAAATGACAGATAGCTGTCATTGGGGAGATAAGATAGTGGCTTTTCACAAAAAAAAGACCAAAAAAAAAAAGACTGGGGAACATCTTGCAGCATCAAAAGCATCTCTCTATTCAGGTCTTTTGCGTGCACACTACCAAGCAATGATTTGGGCATAAGATACTCGACAGCATCCTGACATATACCTCAACCTATTGATATTGGCTGGTCACTTGTGAATGGGAAATATGAACCTATTACGTGTACAAAAAACTAAGAGAGTAGGCAGACGAAGGTTGCGACCGAAGAACATCTGGGATGGGGAATAACCGGTAGTCTCGTGGACAGCGCTGCGATAGGCCAGAAGAAACAAAGGTCACTTCTGATCCAAGTCCTGCTGGTTTCTGGAAACCATCAGTGAGAGGTTATTGAGGATGATTCTGTTAAACCTCTCCAATATGCCATCCGACTGTGGGTGTAAAGGCGTCGTCTGTGTTTTGTCAATGCCAAGTAGATCACAAATGCCTTTCATTACAGCAGAGGTAAAATTCCTTCATTGATCAGAGTGTAACTGAAGAGGCACTCCAAATCTGAAAATCCAGCTCTGAACCATTACCTCTGCAACGGTGGTAGCCTCTTGATCAGGGATAGGATACGCTTCGGGCCACTTCGTAAAATAATCCATGACAACAAGGAGGTATCTGTTGCCGTCAGCAGACCGTGGCAGTGGTCCCAAGATGTCAAACGCAATCCGTTCAAAAGGAGCTCCCACATTGTAACGTTGCAGTTTTCTTCAACTGCGTTTCTTCGGTCCTTTCCGGGCTGCACAGGCATCACATGATTGGCACCACTTCTCCACGTCAGCCCTCGCCTTACTCCAGTAGAACCGCTCTCGAACTCTTTGCAACGTCTTCATTACTCCGAAGTGGCCTCCAGTTGGACTACTATGAAGTTCTTTAAGAACATCTGGGACTCGGGATCTTGGAAGCAATCGCTGTCATCGGGTTGTCTTTCCATCATCAGACTCGAACTTCCGGTACAGCACGCCGTTTCGAATATGGAGAGAGTCCAAGAGGGCCCAATATTGCTTTGTCATCGGACTAAAGATGGAAATGTCCTGGCAAGTAGGTGTCGCATTCGAAGACTCCTTTAAATGGATTATTGGCTTGATGTCAGGATCTCCCAATTGGTCTTTTCTGACTTCTTCGTCACTCCACTGGTCTGGATCCGTTGATGTTGAAGATGTAACCTGCCGTATTACCGGATTGATCATCCCGTAACTCGCTTCAACCCTGAAACAATATCTGCAGCTCTCTGGACAGGGTCTCCTATAAAGGGCGTCTGCGTTTCCAGGTGATGATCCTTTCCGATGACGGATATCATTGTCATACTCTTGGAGTCTCTCTATCCATCTGGCTATCTGACCTTCAGGATTCTTGAAATTTAGAAGCCAGGTCAACGATGCATGATCCGTACGGAGCAGGAATTTCCTACCGTAGACGTAATGATGGAAATGCTCTACGGATTTATTTATGGCGAGCAACTCTTTCCTGGTGACACAGTACAGCTCTTTTCACCTCAACAGAGCACAAAACAGCAGTTAAAACACTTGACGACAACTGCTAAATCGCCGCAAGAGACAATGTAATACAGTTCGCTTTAGAACTACTCGGAATATTCACTGAGATTCAGTAATTCCAGTCAACTAACTGACTCAGCTAACAACTAACTCAGTGACTCAAAATCAGTCAACTACTGACAACCCTACTCACGGCCGTCCTTATATAGGAGTGGTGAATCTTCGCGAAATTTCCAGACAGAGAAATTTGGAGAACTTTCCAGATCGTAGTCGAAAAGTCCTATACATGTACATGGTATACATGTACGCCAACTTGGCTCTATCTCGCCAATTTGGCGAGATTCCCATTACCATAATGTTAAATGCCCTGCTCCTTAAAACTCGTTTCCCAGAGTTACCTCTGTAAAACCCGTTATCAAGCATTGAGAGGCTCATTGCAGGGAAACCAAACTAACGACGAACTATTGCACTGCCTTAAGCGAAATGTACATAAACGTTCCTATTTACAAAATTAGCACTACGAAATATTTACAAATATACAAAAATTCGTAACAATATTAATTTAGTTAAAGCAGTTTTAGTGCATCAATATGTAGTGTTAAGGTAACTAAACCTTGGTAAGATATTTATTTTTAAATTTATTTCTTATTTTACAAAATGTGATAATTCATTCATTTCATTTGTTTAGATGTTTGTTTTTTCCGAAAAATGTTTAAATAATTCATTTTTGTCCAAATGATCCGAAGTATTTCATTCTTATGAAAATGAATAAACTGATTTTACTCGAATAATCATTGTATCTGCACCCTTTCATATGCAAAATCATAAAAACCCTTTGACAATGTCAAACAAAATTGCTTTCTTAAATTATAAAAAAGTCATTTATCCGTAACAGTTTAAAGTGAGTTCCATGTTGTTGTGTACTTCTTTTCAAAATATTGAGAATCATAGTCAAACACGCTTTCAATTACCCATATGTTTACTTAGGGCAATGAAAGTGTACAGCAGTCAGTAAAAAAAAATCGATTTTTTTAAATGTCTATATGGTAAGCATAACTCCTAAACGAATTGACGTACGGTATTCGAATTTCGTGTACGGGTTAGTGGTCGATTCATTCACATAAGGGGGAATCTAATGCGTCTTAAGAAGTCCCCACACCCGGAATTCCCGTAGAAATCTGATAAAAGAGTAAAAAGTTGAAAAACGAGTGTGTTTAACAAAGAGGTTTCTGCCCATCGTCTATCAAGGATTGATATTTTCTGTTTTTTGCACAAGAAAGGACAGTGTAATGTTTATTGAATATCATCACCAATTTCGCCATTTCGAAGTTTTTTTTCTTGTCCATGTAAAAATTACTGCCAAAAAGGTCACCAAATTCTCCATTTTCATTTAAACGAGGGAAAATATGGAAATAGTAAATAATGCCATATCAAATTTGAATACAATGATCAATATTATAGTGTATAGTCTCAAGTTTATGTAACTTATATTTTCATTTACTAATGTGATGCCAAACTGAGTTGAAAAGCATTATTTAACTTTGAAAATTATTAAAAACCTATAAATATAGAGTTTTACGTACCTGCAGTGTTGTCTAAAGTTGTTTAAAGGCTGCCGCCTTTTTCTGCATTAAATAATTTATGATGTTTTATTTATTTATGATAATTTATATGTTGGTAAATTAACTTATATAAAAAAGTTAAATTTTTAGGGTTGTTGAACTTTTTACACTTCACCTGATCTGCATGAGATATTTTTTGTGCTTTTAAACATTTTTACCTAATAAAAAATATTAAATATTTATAATTTTATTTTTTATTACATTTTCGGGGTAATTTGTTATAAGGGACGCAAAAGAGGATAGTTAAACCCTCTAATTTTTATCTTTCATTGAACCCTGGTAGTATCGTACTAATTGATGATACCCCTCCCCCATGTCCCATAAGTTGACAAACTATCATCGCCACTGTAAACACTCAAGTTCATAATCGCAACCCTCTTGATTGACCTCTAAATCCGCCCCTAGTGTTTCCTCTACATGAAGAAAGCATTAAAGATAAGACAGTTTTACAGAAACTCCACTCGAGGCACCTTTTCCAGCAACTTACCAAAAAAAACTCGACAATTTTACTCAGTGTTGAGAGTCCCAATTGACTGCTGTCCTCATAACTCAAAATAGAGAACAGTTGAATTTAAAATGTCTCATCAGAAATTTAATATATCTATTATATGGTGTTTGTAAATTTGCATTAATAAATTGAGACATTAAACAAAATTTAAGCTAAAAAAAATATTTAAAAGTTATGACCCTTTCCTTTTAGATGAGCGGTAGAAACTCCAGAATTGATGTGATTTACTCAATTGCAATGGATTGACATAGAATCTTAAAAATGAAAAGTATTATTTACTAGCTGCGTGACACCACCCTGCATTGATATAGAGGTCCAAGTTTTAAACGCGTCGGGTTTGTTTCATTCACAGAAAGATTCATTGCTATGCAAAATCAAGCTAGCTTCATTCTCCAAAATTTTCAACATTACGCAAACACAACTCGCTGAAAAGAAAATCACACTAAAAGATCATAGTCCGAGAGGCAACTGCAGTTTTTGGACCCCATCGAACATCATTCTGAATTTTTTATAGAAATTAGGGAAAAGTGAGTAGATTACGATTCCACTGGTCTGCCGTGGCAAAAATGGACTAAACTGATCACAAATCGACTTTTAATAAGTTGAATTAAATCCAATTGCCAAATGAGCCATAACTTGCCAAATAATGAGCATTTTTTTTTATTTGGTAACCCTCACTCTTTAATTTTCAATTAAGAAGGTTGCAGAAGATTCAGATATCTGGCGACGGTCTACTTGCATCTATTAAAAGGGAGCCAAGTTGGCAAAAAAATTTTACGTCACTTATGAAGTAACTGATGTCGCCAATTTGGCTTACTTTTAAAAGATAAAAGTTTTCCGAGCCAAAGATCAGAAATCGTTTGCGCTTTTTCTCATTGAAAATCAAAATGAAGTGGGTTGCCAGACGAATAAGTTTGTTCTATTTTTGGCAAGTTATGACATATTTGGTAATCGGATTTTAGTTCAACTCATTCCAAGGCGATTTTTGATCAGTTTCGGCCATTTTTGCCACGGCAGACCAGTGGATTCGTAAACTACTCACTTTTCTCTAATTTCTATAAAAAATTCAGAATGATGTTCGATGGGGTCCAAAAATTGCAGTCGCCTCTCAGTCTATCACGTTAGAAGGTTCATTTCTGCCAAGCATAAGCTCGATTCACGAGCAAAAAAATTATTTTCTACGTAAAGCCTTAATATTAGAATCACCTCCCTTGTCGAAAAAAAAAAAAAAAATCTCCGGTAATACAATAATACTACCTTCACCAAACTGATAATATTTTAAAATTATGTTTTTTGCGAAAAGCAAAATTAGAAGTCAAAAACTGCTTATGTTTACAATTTAAAAGCTGTACGCCTATTGGAAATCGAGTTGTAAAAAATTAATTAAAAATCTTTTTTAAAAATAATTCCAATGTTAGTATTCTGTTTGTCAAAAGTCCAATTGGAAGGCTAAAACTACTTATGTTGAAAATGTTAAACCACTACGCCTATTAAAAGTTACTTTGTAAAAATATAAATTAAAAAAACTAATTAAAATTTAAACATTATGTTTGTCAAAAATGAAATGAAAAGCTCAAAACTACTAATATTGAAAATTTCAGAGCAGTACCTTTATTAGAAGTCACTTTATAAAAAAACTTAAAATAATTTTTTTTTTAAATAAAAATTTTAATATCCTGTTTCTCAAAAGTCAAGTTAAAAGACAAAAACTACTTTTGTTGAAAATTTCAAAGATTTCGTCTATTTGAAGTAGCTTTCTATAGAGGATAGACAGACATACACACATACACTCTTTGTTTTATTATTGTACATATTATGGAAATTGAAGGTTGGTTAAGACTTCATCAAGAAGATAAGTTACGCTATTGATATACTGCACCGAAACATTTTTAAACCGTGTGCGCGCACACACACACAATTATTTGTTGTAAGATCATAAAATTTCACCGGTTGAGGTGAATGTAACAAGCAGATCTGTTGCTTGAATGTCTACTTAAGACAGGAAAAAAAAGGATTTTTTAATTATTTTTCACACACAATTATTTTTAAATTATTCGTCTTCTGCACCAAAAGAAATCCGTTAAAGGGATGCCAACCACTAACTTTTAAAATTTACGCAGTGGTCTGTTACATTTATTAAGCTCTCTAATGAATACGAAATATATTCTAATTTAAAATTATATGCTTCTAACTTGTATGCATAAGCTCTTGTTCTGTCCTAGGAATCTATTCTTTTAAATTAATATCCTCTAGCCCTTCTTCCGTAATTTAATATGTATATTGGACGTATACATATTAAATTTCCGCAATCCAGCGCAATAACTAAAATTCGTATTTATTATTGAAGAAATATTCAACATATTATTGAAGTATTTTTCGATGGAGCTTTAGTAAATATATTTCTAATATGATATGGCCAGAATTGTGGTGCATACTAGCGATGTTACTTAACCAATCATCTCTAAAATGAAAAATTAATGCCACTAGATTTAGATAGGATGAAATTATTATTTCTCCTCACAACGATCGCACTGGTTGCTAGAATATAAGAATCGAATGTGGTGACTTCAGATGACTTCCATACTAACGACTCTTGGAAATATCACCAACCAATCCAGTTTTATTCTTCCATCACTTCTTTAAATTTTTTAATCTCCCTCTGCAATATAGAATTTAAGAAGACATGATTTTGTGACAGATAATCTCACCTTAATTGTTCTGTCTGAAGAGAATAAAATGTAATTTAACCTATTAAAAACGCAAAAAAGGACAGTTTTCCATTGAAAATCCTCCCGGAAGATTTTTCTCGTGTGAAATTATAAATCATGTTGTGACGACTTTTCGTCGCAGAGTTGCCATTGAGTAGTTCTTGCGAAAAGAAAAATTCAATACACCCAGCCATCTTTCATCTTTTCGCAAATAAATAAAATATTATCTGAAGTCAGTTGCAAACTTATTTCAGACAAAAAATGTAGTTTTAGAAGAAAGCACGCGATTATGTCGCAGTTCGAGACTAATGAATCCCCATTTCAGAGAATCCACAAACTGATTGCATGCAACACTCCCTTCTCATCCGCTTATAAGAAAGATACAAGAAAGAAAACGCACCATGAATTAAATTATGTTTTTTGCCGCTCATTCTTAGAAATGAGTGTGATTTTATAGACATTATACCTACTCTACGTTGGAGGAATTCGGTAACGTGTAACATAAAATATACTAGATTACGAGTATGAAAAAATTTGAACCTTAACCCATTCGTTGCGTATCCCGCGATTTCCACGGGCAACATAGAAGTAGGTAAATTTGGGCATTCCGCGATTTTCACGGGGATTAATTTTTGCCGTCTATTTAAGTGGGCAACCCGCTCTTTCCGAGGTCATGGTTTCATTTTGGCTTTTCTGTGATGTTTAATTGTTTCTTCAAATCTGGGTGAACAGATGGTTAGCAAGGTAACACTAATTTTGTGCAAAGAATGCAAGGTAGAAATTTGCCTCGAGCCTTGTTTCGAAATTCATTATACTAAACTTCATTTCTAATAAATGTTTCGTAAGTATTTTGCATATTTTCATTAGTATATTCGTTTTACCTTTGTATTTTTCATGAAGTAAATCATAATTTAATCAAGACTAATTTTCAAAATTTGGTTTTTAATGATTCTTCTTCAATTTCAATATTCTGACAACCTTATTTATGATTTAATTCTATATTGAAAAATAAAAACTCTTTTACAATTTTTTTTTTGTGTGTGTGTATTTTAACTCTAAAATATATGCACATTTGAAATATGCAACAACAAAAAAAAATACGCAATTTTTTAAACCTATTCTGATAAAAAAAAAAAGAAAAATTACGCATCGAGAGGATTAAAAATGAGTTTGGTTTGTTTTGAATGCATGTAAGTTTGGGGTCGCAGTCAAAATATATACGATGTCAAAACTTATTTGCAATAATATCTAGACTGTAGTCACTGTGACCTATTACTATACCTTCTGGATAACTTGTAAGGGATTTCTGTTCTTTAAGCCATCTTCCCCCATAATGCTATCTAATAGATTTCCCATGGTTACGAACACATTCAATCTAGTTGGGGGGGGGGGGAGTTGTTAATATAGATCTCTGTGGGGATTGTTAATCTTCAAGTCAATAGTCAAGAATGCAAAAGTTGTAGTTAAAGATCAGTGATGACTGTAGTCCTAAGGGACGAAGATGTTTCATGGGTTAAACCTGCTTGAAATTGAAGAAAACATTTTTTCAACAAATATTGAAGCAAGAAGGTATCTGAGCACTGATCTCAAACTATATCTTCTGGATAGTTCATAAACTGTTTCTGCTCTGCAAGCAGTTGAAGCCAATTGAATACTTCCCCCCATAATGCTATGAAATAGGTTGCCATTTTACTGTATTTCCTTGATTTCACATTATTCTGGTGTGGAGGCGTTGGGGTTCTTTTTGGCCGTACTCTTGCAGAAACGACTCCTGGGTTTTCCGGCTGGTTGAACCCCCTGATGAGACACTAGTCGAAGCCTCTTGTTCAGTACTTTACTTTGTGCATTTTGCTGGTTGTATGTTCTACAAGTGAGCTGCCAATGTGGACTCTTATATCTTAACTTTCTCATTCTTTCGCCATTTGTTTCTACTTATATAAATTTACTATGGTGATTGTTGGGCCTTCTTCGGCTTTAAGTCAATAACCAAGCATGCAGAAGTTGAGATCAGTGTATCATCTGAGATAAGTATCTCCACTTAAGTGAATATTTCAACTGATCCACCATTCTGACTTATTAGGAATTGGAGTGCTTCAAATGCCTCAAACGTTCACAAGATTTGTATCTTGTAGAACAATCTCTCTACTCAACAAAAGGTTTTCTCAAATATTTTTTGTAAATAAAACAAAAGGAAGTGTCGCACCATTTTTGGTACAATTTTATTTCTCTTTCTGATGCAAGTAAATAAGAATAATTATTTTTATTTACTTGAGTACTCCCAAGATATTTATTACTCATCATTCTGAGCTTCGTTTTTTATGCATTTTCGATTAAAACATTTGTTGTTTCTTCTTATTTTAGTAAGTTTTCTTCATATTTATGATTTTTTCCTTCATAAATTTCTCTCTCTTGAAATTCGAACAATTATTATAGAGTGTGAGGCAATAGCAAGTTTAAGTACCTTTATTGAACATCATTCCGAACTTATTATAGAACTAGAGAAATGTTAGAATTGTAGAGAAATGTTAGTATATTATGAATACACTGGTCTGTGATACTTCGAAAATCGATTGTGAATTAATTGAACTAAATTCTATTGCAAATATGTCATAACTTGCCAAATAATGAACATTCTGTTTTGTCTGGTAGTTTTCATTGAAGAAAAGTTCAGACGATATTTATTCTCTGGGGAAAGTAATTCCAGATTTTAAAAGTGGAGCCAAGTTGGCGATAAGTTGGACGTCACCGATCTTGACTGTTTCCAAGAAAGTCAAATCGTTTATACCATTATTTTTAAAGTTAAAGATCGGTGGGTTACCAAATAAAAAAGAATACTCA
Source organism: Linyphia triangularis (assembly GCA_963978545.1). Classification (NCBI taxonomy): domain Eukaryota; kingdom Metazoa; phylum Arthropoda; class Arachnida; order Araneae; family Linyphiidae; genus Linyphia; species Linyphia triangularis. Next base: position 95,885,624 of record OZ021727.1, read on the forward strand.
TTATTTGGCAGATTATCAATTATGTTATACCATTTTTACCCTAGCAGAACAGAATATTCATAATCTTATCTTCTTCTTCATCAGCACTAGAGTCTGGTGCAGGCCAAGGCTTTTTCAATTTGCTTCCTCCAGGCAGGACGACTTGCTGCTAGATTTCTCCACCAATTCCCCTCTAACACCTTCAAGTCCTTCTGTACACTGTCCAACCACCTCGTCTTCCTCTTTTCCTTGAGCCTTCAATCTTTGAAAACGTCAATTTTTTAACTGGATCCAAATCTTCACGTCGAAAAACGTGCCTCAGCTATCTAATCCTGTAGGACTTAATAACTTTCAAAATGTTAGGTTGTCTGTATTTATTGTATATTTTATGGTTATACAAACTTCTCCATGCATTATTTTCTTTGACAGCTAAAAAAATTGACAGAAGGATCTTTCTTTCAAAAATATGTGGCCTATTTTCCTCTGTTTTTTTAATTGCTAAGGTCTCGCATCCATAAAGAATAATTGGTCTAATAAGGATTTTGTATAAACTTACTTTAGTATTAACGGAGAGGCATTTTGATTTTAATTGACTCTTTAGACAAAAGTAGCATCTATTTGCCATCAAAAGATGGTTCCTAACTTTAGCTGTTATCTCATTTTTATTGGTAATAAGCGTGCCCAAGTACTTAAATTGGGTAACTCCATTAAAAGTATAGTTTCCAATCGTATGTGACTGTACATCATGTTCTCTAGAGCTTTGTTTTTTCTTCCTTTACTGCTAAGCCCATATCTTTGGCAGAATTCTCAAGGGCAGTAAACGTTTCCACTACAGCCTGTTTTGTTCGCCCAACTATACTGTTGAGTGGACGGGTTCGAAAGATTTGAAGCCAAAGCAGATCAAAAGTTGCAGAAATTTATTCCAATATAACTCTTCTCAAATTCTCTTACAACTCCAGAACTTCTCGTTCTAGTAGACAGAATACAGCTCTTTTCACAACAATAGAGCACAAAACAGCAGTTAAAAACTTGACAACACAACTGCTCAAATCGCTGCAAAATACAATGCAATACAGTTCGCTTTCGGAACTCTCTGAACGCTCACTGAGACTCAGTATCAGTAATACCAGTCAACTAATGGACTCAGCTAACAACTAACTCAATGACTCAAAATCAGTCAACTAACTGTCAACAACTCACTACCGGTCTTATATAGAGGAGGGGAACTTTCGTGAATATTCCAGAGATGGACATTTGGAGAATTTTCCAGATCGTAGTCGAAAAGTCCTATACATGTACATGGTGACCGAAAATGTCACCAAATGGTCGCCAAGTTTGGCAACATTTGGCGATTTCTCGCCAAATTTGGCAACAAAAATTAGTCGCCAAAACCATCGCCAACTTGGCTCTATCTCGCCAATTTGGCGAGATTGCCATTACCATAATGTTAAATGCCCTGCTCCATGTAAAACCAGCTTCCTAGCATTACCTCCGTAAAACTATATCAAGCATCAAGAGGCTCACTCCAAGGAAACCAAATTAAGACGAATTATTGCACTGTCTTATGCAAAATGTACATAAATTTTCCTATTTACAAAATTAACACTATGAAATATTTACAAATATACAAAAATTCGTAACATTATCAATGTCATCTGCATAAGCTAGTAATTGTATAGATCTCTGCAGAATAGTGCTCCTAGTATTCATAATCTTATAGCATCTCTATATTCTACAAAATAATAATAATAATAATAATCTAGAATGATGTTCGACGGGGTGCCTAAACTTACAGTCGCCTTTCTGACTATTAGTATTCAAGAACGGTTCTTTAAATGTTCATAGTTTCAATAGACTCCTCATGTATCTGTTGCACAACAAAAATTAAAGTTAATTGCAATATATGCGAGCAAATCAAAATCCAAGCAATATATTTCAAAAATTAACCCTTAAATGCATATTGTTGCCTTTTCGATACATTCCTTAAATGCGTAGAATGTAGATCTCTTTATGTAGTAGCCTTTGCATAGTGTTTTTATTTTAATTTTACCGAAACTATTTTATCGTTTTCGAACGCAACTATAATCTTTGACAGTTTATTTCTTTATCTGTGACAATTTTTATTGTTGGAGGCGCTGTTGTCTGAGTACAATTTCATTTCGGCGGGTGTTACGAATTACGATAATTTATATAAAAAGTAATAAAAACACACAGGAAAAATTTTTGTCTGGTAAAAACAAGGTAGAGTAACGAATTATATTTATATTTTTGCATATACTGATAAATTTATGCGAGGAAAATGTAGCTTTTTTTTGTGATGTAAAACTACATCAATAAGCAAAATCCTTATGTTTTTTTTTTTTATTATTATTATTTTTCTCTTTAGCTACACCCATTTCTTAGTTGATTTCAAATTTTATTTATTGAAAATAAAATTTAATACATTTAAGGGTTAATTCTCAAACGATATGTATTTGTAAACGATGTATATAAAATTACAAAGCAAATATTTTAATCAGATAATTTTATATTATATTTTTAGCTTGTTATTAGTTCCTCTTTTCAGAGTACAAAATTATCTTCTAAAAAGTTGTAGAAATAGAAAACATGGTACAAAATACCTTCATTTCTCAAACTCCGCCATTTTATCTTGCAATCGCATCTATTTATATAGGTTTTAATCCGTCAATAAGTTCAATAATAACAAGCCAGCATACAAGAAAAAGGCGTGAGTAAATGTGAAATAAACGGTTGAATCGATTGGTGGCTTTTGAATAGCTTTATTGAAAGTAGTACTTGGAGCAGAGAAAAATATACTTTCCGATATCTCTTCTACTTTTAGAACGGAATTGCTGTGCGTTTAATTATGCAGGAGAGTAAATGGGTCAAAACATGCTATGCTGGATGACCTCTTTTTAAATGCAGCAAGGACAACGAAATTATGTGTTGTATACTAAAATGCCAGAAAGAAGGAAAAAAATATAATAATAATAAGAGATGCGTATTCCTTGACAAAATCAATCGTTTAGTTTTGTAGACAACAATGAGTCTTAAATGTTTAATCACAAGTGAAAAAAGGAAACAAAATTAAAACAACAACGACAAAAAAAAAATATTTACATTTAGCAATATATAAGTTAAAAAATAATCAAAGTTAAATAGAAAGAATCTATTTCATACTGCACAGAAAGGAAATTTTTTTTCTAATTGGTAAAAAATGGAATTCGTGGAAAGCATTTTTTCTATAAGGGATCCTATACATATTGAAATAGAATCACATTTTAAAAAGTGTGATAGTTGCTCCATCATACTAGTATTATATATTTAGATTTAGATTTAAAAAAAAAACCGTTGTGATATCAAGTTTTATAAATTTAGCTTGAATGTTAAAAAAGTAAAGTAATTTCATGGAAATGACCAACTAATGTTAAAACGAGACATGTCATAAATTATATAGTAATTAATATATTTAAATAATTATTCTTTCCTTCAAACTATAGTTGTTAGGAATCTTACCTAATTAATATGTAAATTTGGTTAAAAAGATTTTTTTTTACTTATAAATTATTTGCCAAACAAATTAATAAATTTTACGAATAGAAACATTGATATTTCTTGTATCCATTCGATCGACCATGGCTAGAAGGTTCTTCTTCTATTCATTTGGTTGAAAAAATATTTACGCATGTTTGAAAACGTATGCGGTCGTATGAGACAATGTTTTTTTAAAGAATATATTAATGAAAAAGGATTTCAGATTTATATATATTAAAAATATTATAACTTAATGAAAGTGGGACTTTGTATGAAGTCTGTCAAAAAGATTTTGTTGTATTAAACAAGTAAATCACTCCTTAGGAAGAAAACTTTCAGGGCCATAAAAAATAGTAAATGAGAAGCATAAGTGCAAAAACTTTATCCACATTTTTTTTAATTGGAAATATAGCCATAATTTGGAATGTTTGCGCACAGTACAATATTGAGTATTCATTTGAAATTACGTATTTTCTAAATTTGCTGTCTTAAATGTTTAAACATTTCAAAAGTATGTGACTACGGTTAAAATTGATTTTTTTTTTACAAAGAGAAACACAGGAATATAATCTCTAGTCATAACTTAAAAAACATAATTCTTTGTATTTAAAGAAATACCTGATTTTAAGATTGAGGTTTAAAGTTAAATTCCGTCAGGGAAATTCATATAATTTTCAGTAAAAAAATATGGAATACTTTTAAAAGAAAAGTAATTAATATAATAATTTTTATGGAAAGCACGAAATCGACGTCCTCATCAACAATTGTGAAAATCGTTGAAAATAGTGAATAGTTATATATCGGCTTATAACTTGACAGAAAAAACTGACACTAGCTCTATGGTACAAGAAACCTTTGCAATTACGCTTTATTCGGTTATACGCTGGGTACAATTCTTCTATGACATCCTTTTGTTTTTAGAACGATAAGAATCGTTTATAAATATGTTCTGTTAGTTGCCACGTGACTACCATAGATAGCGTGACAACAAGAAATGTTTTTTGCAGCAATTGATTCCTTTTTATGATATTGGCGCAATACGATACCTTTTTTTAGACCCAAATGCTCAACAAAATCGAAAAAAGTTTCGTTACACTTTTAAATAGAATGACGAGTTTTGTTTTTGATTGAGGTAACTTGAATGGATTGTAGTGGAATTCGATGGGGATCGAACTACACGAAGGCTACACAGAGATAAAACATCGAAGCAAAATGTACGATGAAGCCTTGCATTTTTGGCCTCGCTCAGATATGGCGACACTTGAGATTATTCTCCAAGCAACGCCAAAGTGAGTAAATTGAGAGAAAACGATATATCAAATGAATCGAAAGCTTGCCTTCAAACTCCTGAGAAGATTTTGTCCAAGGCGATTAATACCAACAAATTGTTGCAGTCTCAATTTTACTAGTTTTATGCGTAAGATTGCTCTAATTTGGCCCTGATTTAATATAAACAACTCATGGCGCAGAGTCCACACCAGAGTCGGAAGTTTTACTGAAGCTGCATTGAACCAAAGCCCTTCAGCATTAAGGACTTTTTCTTTTTCAATAATGCTGATCATATGCTTTTGCACTTCAGAATGTTTACAAATAACAAAGTTTGAAGATATTTTGCATTGTATCATACCGGAGTAAAATATACCGTCGATGGAATATGATGATGTAGTTTTTGCAAAAAATTCGATGACATTTAAAAAAAAAGTGCAGTCCATGACACGCAAAATTATGGGCATTATTCACGAACATATATTCGAGAAACCACTTTTGAATGATAAGAGTTACAGGCTAATGCAACAAATAACAAATCTGTTCTAAATGCTGGTCAAAATACGCATATGAATATATTGCAGCCAATGTTCTCTCACAGGCGGCGAATGTGTATTTTTATATTCCATAGGGGGAAAAAATTCCTCATAATCTGTTGCTAGTAAAAGTACAATCAGAAGGTTTGGTAAAACTTGCTGTCGTTACTTCTGGAATAGCTTCAACTCTATTAGGACTTGGTGAACAAAAGTCATACTCTATATTGTCAAATTGCCCTTAAATATTACTTCAGTCTGAATAGTCCTAAGTTTCATCTTTTGTCCTTATAGTGTTCATTTTGTATTAATTGTTTTATTACCAGAATTTTTTTGAAATTCAAACGCATATATGCCACAACAATTACCCATTAACGTGGGTCACGTAGATAGTAATAGATAAAAATTGCACTTGGGTATAAAAATTGAGAATATTTAATACTGCTTTATTCAATCAATAAGTGTACGTACAAAAGATTTTTCAAGAAATTTGAGACTTATACCTCGTTCATAAATTTCCTATCCCTTCAGAGTGTTTCACAAACGGTTTTAATTTTTCTTTCAGTGTGTTTTGCAAACGTCTTTTTTGTAATTTTTAATTACACTGCTTCTTCGTTGCTTTTTACTTTAAACTAGGGGTGTGGAACATCGCACAACTTTCAATTACACTATAATTACTGATGTGAATTTGTGTATCTTATCGTTTTTATCTTTCCATCGTTCGTTTAAGAAAATGGCCAGTTTGGCGATATATTTTGCGATATTTCCTATAAAGGGTTAAAAAAAAAAAAAAAAAAAAAAACACTTCGTCAAAATGGTGCTTTTAGTGATAAACTTATTAAAAATTCTTATATTATCCTTTCTTGCAAGTGAAACTGAGCAGAGATGAAAAATCGTTCGTTGATGAGGTATGCTCAAGGAAAGAGAACTCTGTGTTAAATGCATTCGTTTTTCAACATTTTACGCCATTAAAGCCTTTTTACGGGAATTTCGGTGGTGAGGAAGTTTAGAACACAAGTTTAAGAGGCATTGCCACAGCGAGAGTTAGAGCCTTTTTTTAGCAATTACTGAAAAACAGGATTTTTCAATGGCAGCTACCCTATGCGCAAGAGCGATTTTGATGAAAACCTTAATGGCAGGTCTTTGTGCCATCACCAACCCTCACACCAAATTTGAACATCGTAGGTCAATTTATTCGGGAGTTATCCTGACCATATACACACACACAGACATTTCTTCAAGATCACTTTTTTGAGATCAGGATGTTCCAAAACGTAGAGAAATGCAAATAAAAATTTTTTTTTTTTTTTGGACCGAATACTATACTTTCTTAACTCTCCGTAATACATATGAGTACTTGAAAGTAAAAAAACAAATATCTCTAACCTAATGATAAAGAAAGTGCAAACTGAATGAATGTAAATCTCAATGAATTCCACTAAGTGGCTCCATAGGTTGAGATTCAAGTTTAGTTAATTAGAAATGTCCTTAAAATTAAGTGTTTAGCAAGAATATTTTTTTTTTAAATATTTAATCTAAAGCTTATAAAACTGACGTATTGAAAACATACTTTCTTTTTAACTAGTTGAAGTTTATACAACTAATGAACATAATCTTGTTTCGAGTAGTATAATTAGCTATATGCTATTCAGAAAATAATTTTCAAAACATTTGTATCCACTTTGTCTCGGACTGAAAAGTTGTACTATTTTTTCAAATTTTATATAAATAGCGATGGTTATCTGTGGAGAATTTAGCTCTAAGAAAATTAATAATCTATATATATATATATATAAATGAATGTATGTATGTGTGTTTGTCCTTTATGCATTACTACACCATTAATTACATAGCCATGTAACTTTGGGAAATTGTTGAGTACCCACCCGCAAAGGTTTCTGGCATAAAATTTTGGGGTGGAAGAAGGGTCGAACGTTCAAATTAGGGAAATTCGAATGTCCCACTTCCAATGTAGTCACAACTCTGAAAATTGGTACTAATATAAAAAAAGACAAACATAGAAAAGTAAGCTATTCCGATTTCAATTGACCAACTTTAAGGGGTCAAAAAGGGGTCAAACGCTCCAAACTAGGTATATTCGAATATCCCACATAAAATGTAGTCACAGCTCTGATATACGGTAAATATTTCAACAAGAGCAAGCATAGAAAAAGTAAGCTATTCCAATCATGATTGACCAACTTTAAGGGGTCAAAGAGGGGTCAAACGCCCCAAATTAGGTATATTCGAATATCCCACTTAAAATGTAGTCACAGCTCTGATATACGGTAAATATTTCAACAAGAGCAAGCATAGAAAAAGTAAGCTATTCCAATCATGATTGACCAACTTTAAGGGGTCGAAAAGGGGTAAAACGTTTCAAATTAGGGATGTTCTTATGTCCCACTTACGTTGTAGTCACAGCTCTGATATTCGGTAAAAATATGAACAAGAGCAAGCATAGAAAAAGTAAGCTATTCCAACACCGATTCGATAATTTTAAAGGGTTAAAAATGGGTCGAAACTTTCCAAAAAGAAATATTCCACTGCTCTACTTCCAGTGCAGTCAAAACTCTGAAAATTGGTACAAGAGTCAACAAGGGTAAGCATAAAAAAAGTAAGTTACTCTGATGTTGATTAACCAGTTTTAAGGGGTTGAAACGGTGTCAAACGTTCCAAAAGTGGAATATTCGAATGGCCCTCTTGCAATATAGCCACAGCTCTGATATTCGGTAAAAATGTCAACATGAGCAAGCATAGAAAAAGTAATCTATTCCATTATCGATTCACTAATTTTAAAGGGTCGGAAATGGGTCAAAACGTTTTAAAAAGGAATATTCAAATGTTTTATTTCCAGTGCAGTCATAACTTTGAAAATTATTACAAAAGTCAAACAGAGTAAGCATAGAAAAAGTAAATTATTCCGATGTTGATTAACCAGTTTTAAGGTGTCGAAACGGGGTCAAACGTTCGAAACGTGGAATATTCAAATGTCCCACTTGCAATATAACCACAACTCTGATATTATGAACAAAAGTCAATAAGGACAAGAATAGAAAGTATTAAACTATTGCGGTCAAAATTAACTAATATTAAAGAGTAGAGAAGGGGTCAAAACAATACAAACGAGCCAATGTTCCAGTTTCAATATTGTCATAACCCCGAAATTTGATACGAAGGACAAGCATAGATAAAGTAAACTATTCCGATCTTGATGAACAAGGGTCTAAAAGAGATCGAAACTTTCGATACAAGGAATAGCGCAATATCCCATTTTCAAAGAAGTCACAGTTCTGCAATTTGATACATCTGCCAATAAACTAAGCTATTCCAATATCGTTTGGATAATTTAAAAGAGTCGAAAGGGATCTAAACGAGTTCTACTTCCAATATAGTCACATTTTTGTAATTAGGTACAAATATCAGCAAAGCGAAGCATAGAAAAACTAAGCTCTTTCGATTAATTAATTTAAAGGGTCGAAATGGGTTCAAAATGGTTCATATCCCTATACCTTACTTCCAATGTAGTCAGAATTATAACATTTGAAACAAAAGTTCAATTTTCAGAGGTCGAAACGAGACCGAACACCCAAAATGTGAAATTTATGAATGTCTCTTGATTGTTAAAATGCAGATGGTAAAATTTCGAAGCACGGGTATTTAGCTAGTTGCTTTGCAAAAAATCAACAAACGAAAAGTAATTTTTTTTTTTTAATAATGTGCAAAAAGTTAAACTTTTTTAATCAGAAATTGTGGTGAACGAAATACTTTATCAAAGGAGTGCAGTAAAACAATTCTTCGCGGAAAATACTTTACCTCAAGCCTCTGGATCAAATTTTGCATGATCTTAGTAAAGAGATGACATGTTTTCAGAAGAGATTCATTGGCTGAAGTTGATAACATTAACATATATATGTATTATATATGTATTAAAAATGTTTTTGCACGAGAATATACAAAATAGTGTGTGCAACAAGGGCGAAAATACTTTTTAAAGTAGAAAAATTATTTAACTGGTGCTAACGGCCTTCGTCAAATAAGCATAAGCAAAAGTATTACTTTTGCTACTAGTTGTATAAATGACTTTTATGAACTTGTAGTATATTCACAGAAACACTTTAAAAGGTAATAGCATTCTAACTGAATGAGGATCGTACTCATTTATATTCTAAAGTAAAGTGCCTCATACGACGCAAGAAAAAACTCTACGCAATGCACCAACTGCTATCTAATGAAAATTATTTCTGTCGCTTTTTGTATATATGAATTTATCCTCATTTAAATCTAAGAGCAACATCACACTAAACATACGTTTTCAATGCAATTATTTTCTCACATTTTGGAGTTTTAATAATACAACACATAAAACATTTTTAATATTAATCCTTTTTATGCGTAACTAATTTTATATTCAATAACATAGCACCGTTTCTGTTGTCAGCATGTGTTTGGTATTTGCATCTAATATTATATTAAAAACATCTCTATTAGCAAAATATGCGGTAAATACTTTTCAAAATTTATTCTTTAAAAATGAATGTGAATTTATGCACTCAAATCCAAATATCTTTTATTTATTCTGATTAAAACAATTTTGGTAACAAGAAAGAGTTTCTTTAATGATCGGTTAAATAGTATTTCAGTGATATTGGATGACGGCAATTTGGTTCATTAGTATTCCGTAAAAGGGACCTTTTAGTGACAGTGCTAGCCGCCAAAATTTGATAGAATGCATTGCAATCGATATCGAATCCATCTATCAAGTTTCAGAACGATTGGATGACGACAAGGAGGTTAATTAGGCCTCCTCAAATTTTCCCAGCATCGAAAAACATTGCCATAAACATACACACAAAATCGAAGTTAATATAAAGGATTTAAAAAGGAAAGGTGATCAGAGGAGGCTCTCCAGTTTTGCCTTGAATTAACGAGTTTCAAAAGCATTATTAGGAATGGGCGTATCCCAAAAGAAATAAAGCATTCATCAGACCTCTTAACTGATTGTTGATAACACATCTCTATCTCATCGGTAAAAAGGAGTAAGTAATAACTCCAAATGACACTGCAACTCATTAAACTCAAAACATGTTTGCATGAATGATGCAGATCCATTGAATTAACACTAATTAAACAGGATATGATACAGCTTGCGTGTCATACTTCATTTGTGTTCAACAACATTTCGAAATCTAATTAACTTAACATTTATATAAATTAGAATTTGTGTTCCTAATTGGACTGCAAACACACTCGCTCAAAAAATTTTATTATACAAATAGAAAAATAATATAACCCACAAAAACAAAGATTTTAACGTAAATTGTTTATATGCGTTACCAATTTTTATATTCGTTAACACAACGCCGATTCTGCAAACCGCTTATGCTTGGTGTTAGCGTCTAATTTTAAATATCACAAACATTTCGATCAGCAAAATTCGAATCAAACTACGTTTCAAAATTTATTTATTAAAAATGAACCCCACACTCACATCCAAATACCTTTAATTTATTCTGATTAAAACAATTTTATTATTTGGGCAATTCTCTGGCTGACGCACGGGACATTTTAGCTCTTTTTATCTACTCGTAAACGGATAAAAATTATAAAATTAAGAAGAATCTAATTCTTATGTTTTCATATTATATCATACTAGCTGTGTGGCCCCGCGTTGCTGGGGACCCGTTGAAAGACATCTATCAGTTCTGTGTTACAAAGGCTCAGAATTTCTTCGGATTAATTGTTGTTGATGATTAGTTTCATATGTACTATAACAGATGCATGTTTTCGTTCATTTTGTAATAGCGCGTTCGATCATTCTCTAGTCAATGCTGTTTCTGCTGCGGTGATGCCCTAGCTCTCTTAGCGGCAGATACTCTATACTTAGCATTTATATTCGTTCTTCTCTTTAGCGGCATATTAGCATATTTCAAAAGCTTTCAAGGAATTTCAATAATCTTCGGTAAATCTGCATCTGAGGCTGCAAGTAATGAAGTCAAATTGAGTCGAAATAATCTGTTGCTGTGCTAGGTTCTATGCATATTTTGACTCACTCTCATCAGATGAAATTAAATACATAATTTAAATTAATCCCGCCAGACAAATTTGACCATTTAAAATTTTGTAAATTTTTTAATACGTACAAAAAAACCTGTAAACATACTCAACAAACTATGTTAGGTGCCTATAGTGAAGCCCTAACTTCCATTTTAAAAATAATGACGAAAATATACTGTACCAAGTTTTTAATTTTTGTTTTAAAATAAAACAAAATCTGTACAAAGCAAAAAAATAGCAGGCATTGAAACGATAGCGTTATCTACCAAATTGTTCACAAAAGAAAAAATTATCGCCAAGTGGCATGGATATAGTACCATTATTGGTCAACGTGATGCCACACAACACACCTAATGATATACGTAGCTGCTTGACATTAGACGTTCTTCTTACATTTGATCATGTAAAGGACACATCCTGGAAAAAATATATATTAGATTTATTAAGTTGATCAAAATCCGATTGAAAACATCCGATAAAGCAACTTTTAATCGAATTTAAAAGTTGTTTTCTACAATCTCCATGTACCAAAGCTTCTATGTACCAAATTTCGTACCTATAGGGGCAAAACTGAGGATTTGTCAGACGTACAGATAACTTAGTTTTATAGATATAGATTTCTTGTTGACAAAGTTATATAGAAAAATAATTATTATCGTGCGTCAGATGATATAAATGAATATTTGACCAAATTAAAATAATTATTTTTCCATATAACTTTGTTACCAAGAAGAGCTATATAAAACAAAAGAATAATTGCTAGATTGATAATAATTTTAGAATTCTAATTTGTTTATGAGTAGAAAAAAGAGCTAAAATGTCTCGTGCATAGAGCAGAGAATTGCCCATTTATTTATTAAAAAAATTTGGTTACAGGAAAGAATTTCATCATTGGTAGGTTCAATACTATTTTAAGCGATTGGATGATGGAAAGTAAGTTTATTATAGGGCAACTTCAAACAGGCAACTTCTAAAAAGTAGATGTGTCATGAAGCTAACGAGGCCCCTTAGTTTGAGGCTGCTAGCGCCATCTGCCTTCCTCCCACACACGAATAATGTTGAGATTCAACCCCCATTCTACGCTGGGGACGCCATGTTATGAAGACATCTAGAGCGTTAGTCTCAGAAATGATTTTGTTTATATATAATTTGTGTCGTCTTTCCGTTAATTAAAACCTATTAGCCAAGATCTAGAGAGGACTCTTGCCATTCATTTCATTAACTGTTATAAAAGATTTACGAAACGTTACGAGCGAACGAACGGGGAAGCCGCTCGTCTCACAAGATGTAAATTTTTTTATTTTTTCCATAAAGAATACGATCATAAGGTCATAAAACAAGGGAAGTCTTAGGACATGCGGAGCACCAAATTGCTTGAATTGATTGAATTAAGAAATTTATCTAGATTCGTGAATGTTAACTCTCGAATGTTGCATCTTGCCTACAGGAATAGTTTTAATAAGGAGGGAGATTTCTTCACAAATCAAAAGAGGTACGAACTGACGTTCTTTACTAGACAACAAACATTAAAACATTCTTCAATTCTATTCTATCCTATCCAATCCTCGGCTTCTAACATCGTACTGACATCCGAAGAGAAGAGGATTCCTCAAGTTGCCTCGTATACCAAGAAAGAGTCTTCACACGGCAGTCAACTAGTTGAGAATCAACTTAGTTAAATCAACTAAACCACCTCGTCTCTCTTTAGTTTCCAAAAAAAGTAATTCCTCAAGCAATCTTAAATGAGTAAAGTGAGCACATGTCCCCTATTTGTAACTATTCTTATTGAGAAAGAATATCAAATTTTAAAATACAATAGACAATGGAAAATTTGATTTACTACTTATTAATGAGCAGAAATTCTTAAAAATAGCAAAAATTCTACCTATTTACCTCACCTGACTATTCTCAAATAATTTGTAACAATAAGACGTGCTTTTCTTATACTACATTTCCCCCTAGAAATTTAAAATGGGCCGATAGAATTAAACGTCCCTATTTTAGATTAGTTAAATATCACAAATATATCTCCTTCTAAAAAATGAGTCAAACCTCGTTAACGCGAAATCAATGGAGCCGCTGAAATTGTTCACGTTAACCGAATTTCGTGTTAAACGAATAATTAACGTTAAGCTTTAAGTACTCAGAGATTTTGCATGAGTTTATTTTACTTCGCGTTAAACGGAATTTCATGTTCAGTGATTTCGCATTAACGAGATTTGGAAAGGAAAAGCTTGAATTCACTCTGTAATGGATTGTTGGTTGAAATTGTCTTCTCCAAAGCAAACTCTCACTTGCCAATCAGATTCGGACATAGCGTTAGTTGAAGTGACTACACATTGTGGTAGTTAAGGTTTAGAAATCCTACCTTCAATAAAAACATAACAAGGTAGGTTTTTCCCAATTTGTTTGAGATTGTGAATTTAGATTTTAATATCTAGACTTCAACCACTACTCACAATTTTCAAATATCGCTGGAAATTGTAATTTATTATTGAAAATTTAGCCTAATTTAAAAATTCCTCATTAACAGATCATGCCAACTATTATTCACTCTAAACATCATGTGAACAATTTTATAACTATACTAGATGCATTGCTCATCTTTAATCGGAACACCAGCAATGAATTAATTCCAGATGAATACACAATTTGAAGATTTTTCATCTAAAACAAAGTGTCTTTTTTTTCTGCCCCACATTTTCGTTCCGGTGCACTGTTACCGCAGACTTTTTTACTGTTTATTGGAAGGGACATTTGACATTCACTGTTTAATCCAATGAATTCCTTCCATTACAGGGAACAAAAATACATGGAGCATGAACTTGATAAAAATTATCAATAATTTATGAACCTTATTAAAGTATAGCGTTTGTACAGTACGCAAAAAGTGTGAAAAATGGTTATATCTTGTATTTGATGAAGAAAAAAAGTACAGTTGTAATTCGCGGAAGGTTTTTAATAATTGTACATAGTTGTTTGTCCTAAAGAGTCATCTACGTATTAAACCTAAACCAAACTTTACAAAATTCTTCATGCAATAGCTATGTCCGAGTGAAGTATTGAGATCTAAAGTAGAGCCAAGTTTAACGTTGTTGTAAATTACAGGCATTGAAAATTAGTTAGATTTTCGTCTCAAAATCATAATTTTCTTTTTTAATTTTTCCCAAATTTCCAGCTACAAAGTCCAGTTTAGTCAAATCCAGTCAAAATTTTCCTAAATATCCAGCTATAAAAATGCTTGTGCAACTTGGATATTACGTATTACAATACCAATTCAGAAAACATGTGATCCAAAATACGTAATGGCTAAGTGTCACAAACATCTTTGTTATTGGATATTTAGGCCTATGAAGGGGAATTTTGACTTTAAGAAGAAAATCGTATTAATTTTCACTGTCTGTAATTTACAACTACGTAAAACTTGGCTCGATTCTAGATTTCAATACTTTTCACGGCCTTAGATTGTGCATGAAGAACTTGGCGTTTTTTCACAGAGATGTTTTTGTTGAGATGTATAATACCAAAGCACTGTTGAATGTTGAATTGACTCCTGGACGGCGCACCAAAATGAATTATAAGTTCACGTCGAGTTATCTTTTATTTATTCTGATAAATATGTTTTAGAAACAGGAAAGAGTTTCAAAAATGATCGGTTAAAATTTAACTTTCTGCTTTACAGAGTGAATGAGTGAGTTAGTCAGACAGTGAGTCAGTCAATGATCAGGATAACTGATAGTAATATTTTAGTAATTTTTATTTCCAACAATAAATTTTTAATGGCCAAACATCAATCGCATGCTACTTTTGAATTTGACAGTTTTTAATAATTATTAATAAATAAAATAACTTTTTTTTTAAAGAAACACATTTTTTATGGTACGAAATTCTAGCCTAGAATAGTCTTCATTCTTTTCACCGCATGATAAAAGATAACAATTTAACCAAATTCTATTCAAATCAACAAAATATTATAAGAAATTTGGCTTATAGGTCACCAAGAAATCTATGAACATTTCAAAAAGAGCACTCATATTAGACAATTAATTAATAGATTATAACCTTAAGTAAAAATATCCATACCAATGGGATTATTTACATAAGACATTTAATCATTTTCATATAATACAATGCTTGAACAAAACTGTATTTATATGCATAAGTTGAAAATATGCACAAGGTTCAGAAAACAAATTTCATTAATTGAATAAACAAATACTTCTTTTCTTTAGGTGAGTGAAACATATAAGAAACAATTTGCATCATCTTCTAAATAATCCCTATCACATCGTATGTCCCAAAAAAATTAATAGATTGGTATAAATCATTAGATAAAGTTTTCTTGGCTGAGCATTTCAGCTTCTTTTACGATGAGTAGTAATTGCTTTTCGATTATGTATTTGCATCCCAATGAAAACACGAATTATAAATAAAATATTAGAAATTCGAGCAAAAGGAAAAATTGTGTGCGGTTTTTTTTCTTAAATTTTTTTTTTAGTGTGTCTTTACAGAAATAAGATTTACAGTTATTGTCCTGAGGATCACACAAAGCTAGGAAAAAAGAATACCAAAAAAGTCTTATTGAAGGCAAAATTGATAATACTTTTTCAACATGCTAATGTGATGTTAAGGTAGTCATTAGAGGGCGTCTCATTTGGTAGATCATTCACCTTTTTATTCAAGAGCCGTTTGGAACCAAGCCACAAAATTCCAACTGCAGAAAGTACGAAAAATATGCTCCAATACAGTAGTATTAGAAGGAAAACATTAACTACTTGATGGATCTCTTTCTTATGATGATGGTTTTGTACAATAAGATATTTTAAGTCTCGTTGATGAGTCTGGAAAGCTAAGAAAAGTATTCTTTAGTGCAGAGATTAGTGTAAAAATGTATATCGGTGACATGACGATTTACTAAAACAAATAAAAAGATATTAATGTCATAAAATTGATATTTTACTCTGATTGCTTTGCACATTTTCTTAAATATTTTTGGCAAACCCAATATGAGAAATAGCATTTTAACGATGATAGACTGATGATCTAAACCATATAGAAGTATATATAAAATATTAAGTAAGCATACATTAAAAAGTAAGTAAATAATTTTACGTAAGTGTATATGAAAAAAATTCTCAATATTATTATTAGTGCAGCTCTTCTGTGTTTAGTGTATTATGAAGACTGTAGTAAGATCATGAAAAAATTATCCATGGAAAATATTTTTTAAATATAATAATTTACATAAAACATTTTTTTAAGTTAAAAGTTTTATAAAATAATTCGCAAATGACGCACCAAAGCTAATAACTATAAGAAAAATGTTCAAAAGCTTATTAGATTGTCGTTTTGGTAAAAACAAAACTTCATTTACAATTTTCCCGATGTGATTCAAACTGTAGAAATAACTTCAATTTAAGTCCATTCACATGATTACTTAATTTTATTTGAATTTGCGTTTCAAATTTACATGTTTCAGGCAACTTCAAACAAAAGAGCTCTTATTATCTCTCTTAGATTATTATCTTAGATTTTCCTTATTTAATTTATAGAGCAATGCGATATGTTTCTTCTTATCCAGGGCTACAGAGTGAAATCACTGGATTTCTAATTTTATATCTTTTCAAATTTTGTATCGACTTGGTCTCAATTTAGGTCAACCGCTTTTCCTTGCTTTATAAAGTTTACCTTTCATAATTCCTGTAGGCATATCTGTCAACTGTGTACTTTTTGCCTTAATAAATTTAACAATGTTCTTTCCTCTAATTAGTCTTTCAATTTCATAATTATATCTTATTCTCCATCTGTCCTCCATCAATTTGCCTCTTCTCGGTCCAAATATTTTTCTTAGAATTCTGAATTCAATATTTCTAAGATTAGTGGCATCCCTATCTGACAGGACCCATGTCTCTGCACCATAAGAAACTATTGGTCTAATTAGAGTCTTATATACTTGTAATTTACATTTTCTTGTAATTAATTTACTTTTTAAAATTTTATGGTTGGTCAAGAATGCCCTATTTCCATTTTGTATTTGTCTGTTTATACAGTCATGTACTTCATTTTTATTATATATTATGTTACCCAAGTAAGTAAATGTAGTGGTGGCCTGAAAAACATTATTATCAATGCTTATGTCTTTCACTTTTCTTCTGTATTCGTATTTTGGCATTACCATAAATTTAGTATTGTCTACATTAGCAATTAATCCTAATTTTCTTGTCTCAGTCATTAATTCTGTTGCAATTTGTATTAAACTATTTTATGTTCTAGCAATTAATACTATATCGTCTGCATATGCACATATTTGGGTAGATTATGTAAGGATAGTTCCTCTTTGATCAACAGATGCAACTGTTGGGTGCAAAGCAATAATAAACAGCACAGATGATAATGAATCACCACTGTTTACTTCATTATTAAATTCAAATATTTCTTCAGTTTTCCCACCAATATATATACTGACTTTGGTGTGTTTCGTGGTCATTTTTTTAAATCTTATTAATTTCCTCGGTATACCAAATTTGTACATTGTATCGAGTAATTTTCCTCTTTCAATACTAAAAAATGCTTGTGAGAGCAATTCTATACAAAGGCAAAAAATAAAGGGTATGTCTGGGTTTAGCATACCCCTCATTTGATGAATACATTGCTCTTTGACTAAAATAATAACTAAAACAATTTTTGTTCGCTTTTTTCTAAGCAAAATAAGTTAATTTTGATTAATTAAATATTATTATATTTTTATTTTTACCCTTAATGCTAATATTGTACTGTTAAAGCTGGCCAACATTGAGCTAGCTGCTTAACGTAACCAGCGGTATACGCTCAAGTATTTACAAAATATTTTACTTAAAATTAATCTTTTCCGACTTCCAGGGGCAACAATACAATCGTATAACCATTCTTAATTATTAACCTTGAATTAACGTTTAATTATTTGCAATTTAAGGTGTATGTATACCCTACAATTCACGAAAATCGAATTGATCAGAATATTGATTTTCTTTTTATTATATCACTTGCTAAATACTCGTGCTTCGCTATGAAATTTTAGCATGTACAATATTTTAGCTAGCTTTGAGGCCTCGCGTTGCGGAAATCTGTCATTCGTGTATAGGACAAAGTTTTTGGTGCTTCGCTAGCAGGAAAGTTCATCGCTGCACAAAATAGAGCTCGCTTCGTTCGCTGAAAAGTTAATTGAAACATAAAAACAGGCTTACTTCACTCGTTGGAAGGTTTATTGCTATGCAAGCATAGGCTCGCTTCGCTCGCTGAAAGGTTCATTGCTGCGTAAGCTTAAGCTCGTTTCACTCACTAAAATCTAATTGCTACGTAAAGACTTAATATTGGAAGCCTCTCCCTTGTCAAGAAAAAAAAAATTCCCCGTTAATACAATAATACAACACTCCTTTAGGATTATTTTAACACGTGTTTGTGGAAAGCAAAATTAGAGGTTAAAATTACTTGTGTTGAAACTTTCAGAGATCTAGGCCTATTCGAAGTCGCTTTTTATGAAAAAATTCATCGAAAAACAAATTAAAATTTTAACATTCTTTTTGTCAGTCCAATTAGAAGGCCAAAACTACTTGAGTTGAAAATTTCAGAAATGTAGCCCAATTAAAAATTGTTTTGTAAAATATTTGTAAATTCATTAAAAAAATAAAAAAATAAAAAATTATGTTTTTCAAGAATCCAATTAGAAGTCCACAACTATTTAGGTTGAAAATTTAAAAGCTGTAACACTATTGGAAATCATTTTGTAATATATATATATTAATTAAAAACATTAATTAATAACGAACTAAACAAAAATTTTAAATTCTGTTTTTCTAAAGTCCAATTAGAAGGCCAAAACTACTTATGTTGAAAATTTTAGAGCTGTAGCCCTATTAGAAATCGTTTTGTAAAATATTAATTTATTAATTAAAAAAATTAATTAAAAAGAAACTAAATAAAAATTTAAAAATCCAATTAAAAGGCCAAAACTACTTATGTTGAAAATTTCAGAGCTGTAGCCCTGTTAGTAGTCGTTTTGTAACAAATTTATTATTTAATTAAAAAAATTAATTAAAAAAGAACTAATTAGAATTTTAACATTCTGTTTGTGATGTATACAATTGGAAGGCTAAAACTACTTATGTTGAAAAATTTTCAGAGCTGTAGCCCTATTAGTAGTTGTTTTGTAAAGTGTTTATTAATTAATTAAAAAAGAACAAAATAAAAATTTAAAATTCTGTTTTTTAAAAGCCCAATTAAAAGGCCATAACTACTTATGTTGAAAATTTCAGAGCTGTAGCCCTATTAGATATCGTTTTGTAACATATTTATTTATTAACTAAAAAAATTAATAAAAAAAGAACTAATTAAATTTTTAACATTCTGTTTGTGAAGCACACAATTAGAAGGCCAAAACTACTTATGTTGAAAATTTCAGAGCTCTACTCCAATTTTAAGTAGGTTTCTATAGATCCACAGGAACCACAGGTTTTATTATTATAGATAGTATTCTTTGATTCTTTAACTTTCAAACATTAGTAAACTTTTGAAAATGTCATTAATATTTTTTAAGTTACAATTAATTATAAATAGGTACTACCGTGGTTAAGTACTAACTTTCTAAAACTTTAAACTTGCTTTCTATCGCACTGTATTTTCATTATGTCATGCTTTATTCAAACAACAATAGTTCCACAACAAAATGTTCAAGTATAAAATTTTGTTATATCATAGTAATTTACATAATATGTTAGATGTTTTGAAACTCAATTATACAAAATTGGTTGAGAAATTGATTTTTTAGTGATATTTAAAACTTAGAAGTCATTGAAAATATTGATTTTTTTTTTTACGTTTTCACATAAAATAAATTGTAAAAAAAACTATTACATTTTAAAAACTTCATTGGGTTTCAAAACATGAAGAATAATATTTCGAATGACTTCCAAGTGGAATTGTCCTTCTTAGTAAATTACAATTTGATATATCATTGCTTGAAAAAGGTACTAATTAGATAAGTACAGCTTAATTTACAAATTAAGAATTGCCGAATTTCGAAATTTTTTTTATGAAATAATTTTAAATATATACCCTCTAACTACCGTAAAAAAAATTGAATTTAAACTCAAAAATTTTAATAAAAATTTCTAGGGTAAACGTACTCCTTAATCTATTCGAGATATTGTAAGTTTACCATAATAAATTGAAATTAAACTTAAGTCCCAAAATGGATTCAATTTAAAATATTGAATTCGCTTTATAAGTAAAAATATCACCTATCAAACCACAATGACATTTTTTGCCCACAAATTATGTAAAGATGATCTTTTCCCTTCGCACTCATTTTAAATAGTTTTGTGTTTTTTCATCGAGTACATAAGTACATCGAGTACATGCGTTGCTTATACGAAGGGCAAAATTAATATTGAGTCAACATTTTTTTTTTTTTGTCTGTCGATATCTAAACCTATCACAGATTCTACAGGTAAATTTTCATGTTGAGTTTGCCTTTCTTGCTCTCTCAAAACACTCAGAGAATCAAACCAAGCATTGGAAAATCAAAAGATAGAAAACTTTTCAAATGCGTTTCTCTGACGACCACCTTTTGTTGATTTCATCCCTTAAATTGTCCATATACTAGCATTTAAGAATCGTTTGGATTCAGTACTCAATTTGTATACCTGCATTTGAAAAGTCAGATAAACCACTTTTCAAAAGCAGAGATTTACACAGCAAAGAGAAATGGGGGTTTTATCGTTCATTATAATGGAAAAATTAAAGATTAAGTAGTTTTAAAAAAAACATTCATTTTTTTGGCCCGTGAGTAAAGTACCCAATAATTCTTGGTAATGTAGAGTAGATACAGGTTTCTTCTGTGTATTTCCAGGTAGTTTTTAAACGCATTTATGGGTACCCAGTAAAATCTCCGTGTAGTCATAAAATATATTTGCCAATACACAAATTTCTAGTTGCCACAACAATCAACGAGTGTGGTTAAAATTTGAGGTGTTTAAAAGAATTCACTCGAGAGTGAAAAGAAGCATAAATCGATATCTCACGCTTATTGTTACAGCGACGAAGTTTCGAAACACTCCTCTTGATGCATTTTTAAGTAATTAGAGCAGTAAAAAAAACATCAATAATTTTGAAATGAAACATGTAGTATGATGGCACAAGGCAAGGAGAGTTTGGAAATAACAAATAATTGACAGCAAGGTACATCATTTATATAATTATCATAAATGAAAAAGTGCTTAAGTAAATAGTTAAGTTGCATTGTTTGATCAATATTTTAGCTTTCCTTCTTTTTTTACTTCTGATAGTTATAGAAATGAAACCATTTACTGCGTTTAAAAATTCCTTGATAACCTGTAATTTTCATGCAACAGACCGTTCCAACAAAACTCGTTTTTTCAATGCTCTGTTGACAAAAACAATGTAATAAAAAAGGGCGCTTTAATTTATATTTCCTCACTATGACCATTATCGCGATAGCTCTTCTTGTCAATCACGAGTGTACAATGCCTATATCTCATTGACATTCGTTCATAGTACCGCTCGTATATTGGAAAAGATATTTTATGATCACTCTGGAAGGAAATACGAAGTGGGTTACTAAAATTACTTTTTGTATTACTTCCTCTACTGTGGAGTTTAATTCAAGAGCAATTAAAAAAGTTCGGATATTTTGTACTTGTAAGAAACTTATTTACTTGCCTGTACCAGATAGTCCGAGGGTTCATCGAAAATGTATATAGAAATCCACAAGCGGTATTTTATGTGTAGTCCGTCGATTGTGCACTAAATTGTTACGCATATTATGTGAAAAGAATCAGTCCTTCAAGTAGAAAATAGCACTACTCCAGGTAAGAACGACATCCTTCATTTTTAAAAGTGTTCTCAAATCTGAAAAAAAGCAAACAAAACGTGAAAAAAACGATGGCACAAATACAAGAAAAAACAAAGTTTATATCTTTTATCTCTGTGAAACACTGCAGGATACAAGTGAATATAACAATAGATGCACACAACGATATGAGGATGGAGGGATAATATAGAAATGATTGTGGCGTATTTGTTGATATTTGTTGCAATGACCCATTGGCGTCAAGACGTATCATTCCTTAATTTAATGTGTACGGAAATTATCAGGTACTTACGAATAACAATTGGCTTACCTGAAGTTTAACTTTTTTCTGACTTAGTAAAAAATGGCATTTAGTGAAAAAAAAAATCGTTTCTTTTCTTCATTTTTTTTTATTGTAATAGAAATTAGTTACACTAGACGTCGAACTAGACTAGACGACACAAAAACTTCTATTATTCATTTTATTGCATTTAACTAAAGAACAACGAAAATAAGGATTTCTTTTTTCTCCTATTTAGTCGGAGTTATTGCAAAAGTGCCCCATAAACAATCCCAAATCCAGTCTGGTTAAAGTTTATTAATGATAAAGGGAACAGTTAAATAGTAGGAAGTGTTTACAACCTCCAAATTGTCACATCGAGCAGGGTATAATTTTTTGCTGTTACATTTTATTGGATCGTTTAAAATTAGAGAGACAATTTTAGTGGGAGATTTTAATTTTTCAAACATAGATTGGAAGAGGTTGAGCATTGGCAACTATCAAAAGATCATAAAAGTTTTTAAAAGTGGTGGAAGATTAGTTTTTACTGCGGGATTATGCTTATACGTGAACACAAATGTGTGCTATGTTGCGTTTTATTTTTATTTGTAGTGACGGAATGCAAAATGTTATGGTAAGTGAATACTTAGGTGAGAGTGTCCATAACATATTATTTTCCACTGAGGCAATGATGGCACCGTTTTTAAGATAAAAACTATTATTTATTCACTTCAGAAAACTCACAAAAGTTATTCGAAGAACAGCGCAATGACTCTCAACTTCAAAACAAGCTTCAATAAAAAATAAAAAAACTTCGAATACAGCGATTATACAAGCTCAGTCTAGTAGGTAAACAAAGCTATCAGCTTTCTTCGAAGTCCGAAGTCAATCGGAAAACTTTCCCGATCTCCGGTCTTATTTATACCTGGAGTGTGAAAACATTCTCGAAACATCCATCCAACTCGACAAATAAAAGAAACATTTAGAAATTTCTCGATTGCTTTAGGTGTTATCACCTTTTTCTAACTTGTATTATCGCTGTTAATAAATGAAATAAGATAAAATAAATTACAATAGAATTTATAAATAATAAGTCACTATTTACACTATATACAGACAATTTGTGCAACAATATTATACTTCATTCTGTGTGGAAAGGAATAATACCGCGTTAACTTTAAACTATTGGAAAGTAAATTTTAACTCATTGATATAAGAGCATATTCAAGAATTTTAAGTAATAAGTAACAACACACAAATGTTGAAGGGGATTGAAGACGTTGTCAAAAAGTTCATTTCATCAAAAAGGGGGAAAGGAATTTTTCCTACCAATTGGATCCAATGTGAATTGGTAGTGAAGAAAATAAACGCTTTTAAATAAAAACAACAAGGTAGCAAAGTTTTTTAAAAACTTCAAATCAAAAGAGGTTCAAATAATCCACAAGAAAATTAGTCTGGATTTCATGATTCTTGTTAAAACAAAAGTAAGAGAAAAATCTTTCCAATCATAATTAATGCTAATCCAAAGGAACTTTTGCATATGCTGAGACCATTAGCCAGTATTATATAACTTAAGATAATGAAAAACATTTTCAATGAGTTATTTACTGGTGTTTTGAATAATTCTTTTGATTCTAGTGATGGAATACAGAAAATAATTTTCAAGACAATTTAAAAATATTTTAAAAAAACAACACCAAAATTTTTCCCTTCGATTTTCGCTACGTGATCTTCATTACAGTTGTTATATAAAATAGAAAACGTTTTTTTTTCGAAGCAATATTCTGGTTTTGACTAATGTTAAAATCGTATTAACAACTTATAAAATATTGCATTAAGACATGTTTCTTCTCAAATATGTCAATAAAAACTTCTTTTGCGAAGTAACTGAGAAATTGTTTTTATCGGGAAAAAACGATACAATTTATTAGCTCATGAAATCACGTGATGTTGTGGGTGGACAAGTGTTAAATTATGGAACAGAAATTGGCAACCGTGCGAATGAAAATCAGCACGTAACGCTTGGGATCAGTGGCCACCGAATAATAAGGCAAAAGGATTCGGGCACTTACGCACTGCTTCATTGGACTGAATGGGTGCCTTGAATTCGGCTATTTTGCAATGGGTAAATAATTAAGTGTTTGTGTGACGGAACAAACTGGAAAATTTGAAGAGCTGTGATTGGAAACTCGAAATAGCATGGACAGCGGTACAATGTATGCTTTCCCACATTTTGGACATCGATTGAGAATCAATAACCCTTTCAGCCCTATTCGGATGCAGGTCAGTTTATGAGTAATTGCTTTACAAAGAAGAAACAATAAAGCCTATAGGGAAATACACTTTACTTGTTTTGCAGTTAATAAAATGCATTTAAAATTGAAAACAATTGAATTGGAATAAATTAATGGAAAGTATATTAAAGAAAGATGGATTTCAAAGAATTTAAGTGTGGGTAAAAATATTTGTTCTCTATTGATATTTGAGTATTATAATAATTATGTTTGCTAATATCATTTTTAATTAATAACCACTACATAGCAAAATCAGTTTACTTCGCGAAAAATTAAGTTGAGAGAGGACCACCATTTTGTTTTCCTTTATTTAACCTAAACATAATACTTTTTCTTTTTAAGTTACACGACATTTAAAACTCAAGTAGATTATTTATATTACGGCTAAATAGGTACTTGACAACTCTTCATCACAACAAATAACAAAATTTTGAAGAGGTACATCGCCTGGGTAAGGATAGTTTAAAAAAAAAAAAAAATCTTTTATTTTCGAATTAATCTTGTTTCTCTCATCTCCGGTTAAATGCAACTCACTGTCTTTTAAGAAATTTCTTTAGAGTCACAACATGTTTCATAAGCGGGGAAAAACTTTTCCGACCAAAACCTTTCAATTTCAAATCAAAATGGCTCTCCTGATGGTCAAGTAAAAGGCAGTTTACTTGACCATAAGTAAACTGCCTACTTGAACGGTCAAGTAAAACTGCCTTTTACTTGACCGTTCAAGTTTATCAAAATTAAAATTCTCCGAATAATACCCAAAGTAGTTTTATATTAAAGCACACTTATTTATCGTTTGTTTGAGACTATTCTGGTATTTACTCAGTAGTAGTGAACTCAGTAGGAAGTGAACGAAAAGTGGACAACAAAATTTATTTAAAATAACGTAGGTAAATGATTAGATAGCAACTTCCACATGGAAAGTGATCCCAGAAGAAGAAAAAAAAACAGCAATTCTTGCAGAAATAAAATAACTATAAATTCTCTTGACGGTGGTTACAAAACAGGATCATTTACATAAATACATTACAAACGGTTCACTGTCTAACAAGGATTGTGGATTGTAGATCTAGGGCCACTCAAAAGACATGTGGGCTGTCTTTCAAGCCACAAGACCTATTCAAACTCATTGAGACTTAGAGTAAGGCTAAGACAATACGAGCGATTTTTCGCAGAAATGCAGTTACAAAATATAGACAAGCTGCTGTAACATACATGTGGCCAGACGTAGCTTGTTTTCAGACCGGTAGGGATATCGTCCGTCCCATTCTCAAGGTCGCCCGCTGGAGGATGCAATCAGTCCTATTTTTCAAGGTCAGTGAAAACATTTCGCTACGGCAAACTGTTCCTATATTTGTGCGTTATCGTCTTAAATTTTTGATTTTTAAATTACTATATAATAGAATACTACTTGAATTGTAAACTTACGATTCTTGAAATTGATAAATATCCATATCTTTAAGATACAAGGTTTAGTGATTTCAAAAACCGTGAACTGAAAAGAGATGCTTGGATTGTAAAGGGAATCATGTTGTCCTGAAGACAAGCGACTGAGCTCGCATTAAAGAACACGCATGTGTAGTCGACTTGTGGATTTTCAAGTTGCATAAAAAGAAGCTGCGTTTACGCAGCATGAAAAAACGCACGTGGTGGCCTTATACTAACAGATTCCAGTATTTACTCAGAATTCGAGCACCAGCAAATCCAAGACGCCGCTGGCAGAGTGACTTTCTGCTCAGGACATCAAATAGAGACATATTTTCAGCTCAATGAGTGCAAGCAAGATTTGAACTGCGGTTTTTCTAAAATGACTGGGCTTAAATGGAAATGCTCAGTACATTTAATTTTCAATGGGAAAGAAAGCCTATTGAAATTCAACGAGTCATGCGACTCTAAAAAATAGATATTCTACGGCGGAAGATACTTATTACATTGAGCAACATACCATTGTAAGGAGTGATGGAGAAAGGAATAAATACTCTATTCGACAGCTTCATTTTCAGTAAAATTTGATGTAAAAGAAATGTTAATTTTTTTTCACTTTCATGAAAACTTGTTTTCAACAGTTGCCTGAATAGTTTGGTTATTTATGAACATTATTCATTTTGTAACTTCTTAAAATATTATTAGTTGATCATTAAATTAAACTCAAATAACGTTTACGAAGAAAATATATTCCGTTCAAAGGATTTATTACATTATTTTGTGGTGTAAACAAAATCTACTAAATGGACAGGATATAGCGTAACTAATTGTTTAAGAACATATTGATATTATCAACATTTTGAAAGCATTGGTGCTTTTATTTTAATTTTGTACATTATTTTAATGCAGTGAGGAGTTTTTACAAAGGCCTTGCCCATCTTTAGTCAGTGTCGTCTTCCAAATGTATGAGATCAACAGACACGTTCAATATGATAAATGAATTGTCATATCACAATGAATTCCTATCCAAAATTCAACTGAAAGTTATGATTTTATCCCCGAAAACTGATTTAAAAAAAAAAAAAAATTCAATTTGTGAAGCATAAACAATATATGCTGCAGACATATGTCGTACATCAATTTAGGGCCTCAATGGCAATAGTAGAATCACAACTGGAAGTATTTCAAAGTTAGATCAGATTTTATAATAACTTAAGGATAATAAACAAGTTAAGTGATGTTTTCTATTAGAGAACGACAATTGATTTATTTTTAAAATAGCACACAGCAAATTGAAATGTCTTAAATAAGACACAAAAGTGTCTTAAACAAGTGGTACTGTTTTAAGACGTAAAACTGTGTCTTAATCTTTAAGAGACTTGAAGTGTCTTAAAAAATGGATATTTTCAAATATTTGGAGAGTCTGAATTGGGGATATTTTCAGACAGCTGATGTGACTGAATGGGTTGTTTATGGTACCTTTCAGATGTTGGAAAGCTAAAAACACATATATTTAAATTAAAATGCAATAGAAATGTGCTTGTGTTAAATTACAAATTTTTATTAAAAAAAAAGTAAAAATTACTGTTTTATTAACATGTTGCTCATAACTTTTTGTTGACTATGTTTCACGTTCCTGGTAAATTTAAGCATGAGATTGCAAACCAGCAACACAACTGTTAATAATATGCTCACAACTATTAATATATCCAAGTAAGGGAACTGGGACTTATTGTAAAATATATGTATTGGGATAGTAAACGTTGTATTGTGCCTGAATCTCAAATAGAAAAGTTTTGGCTTCTAAGATTGTATCACAGTTTTAAGTTTCTTTTTTCATGTCATCTTCAACGACAAATAACAAGCGTAATGTAAGCATGCACCTGGTTTATAATACTATGCGTTGCACTGGCAAGTCTAAAAATCTGTGGATACATTATGTGGCAACATAAAGTTATGTTATAAATGGATCAAGTAGTTATAATCTAATTATTCCCCATTTGGGAATTTTACCTGGTTATGACATTCCTATAATTATACTACATAATAACATTGGTTATAACACTATGACGCTTCAATTATTGTCGAATAGCCGAATATCTGAATCAGATATAGGGCATTTAAAAAAAATCAAAAGGAGATGCTTCAAAATAGGGAGGTGAAACATATTAAATTTGAAAAGAATGTAATTTGCACAAACATTTTTTTGCGTTTCTGAAAACGTCGGTTCCCCAAATTTTAGTATGCTCTTAAAAAAATATACCAAGACATACATTGAAATTTGTTATTACTGTTAAATAACATATTAAGTGCATATTAAAACTAAAAAAATATTAAAATTCCTATAATTTGAGGATAGGACCTTTTTACAACAATTTTCAATGTCACTGCGACACTTCGTTAATCGTTGAGAAGCCGAAGCAGAGAAGGCATTTAAAAAATTTCAAAAAATTTATGAAAAGCCGGGGAGGGAGTGGTGGGGGTGGGGGGATAAAAAGGCATTAGAAGTATCTTTAAAGATATTTGCTTCAAAATACATAGGTAGAGCTCAGTAAATTTGAAAATCATGCAAGTTATTAGAATTTCTATAGTTTTTTCGCATTTTCTCAAAACGTCGATTTTTAAAATTTTGTTATGCTTCGTTTAAAAAACTATGCAAGATATAGAATTGAAATTTTCATGGCAATACATTACAGTAACATAAAACATATACAGATACATTTAACATATACAGTACATATTAAACAAAAATATTAAAAAAAAATTTGTTTATCATTTTGTGAAATCTGATATTTAATGCAGTATACAGACATTTCTAAGAAATATAAGGCAAAAAAACTTTATTTTATATTAAATTTTTTTTACGAGCTACCTCAATTCAACTCACTACGGAAAATTCTATTTAACCGAGTTTTAAATAAGTGATTAGTAATAAATTATCAGCTTATTTTTATGAGTTTTTTTGCTAAATATAATTTTAAATTGTTTGAACAATATATGTACAAAAAAATTTCTTTATTTTGACCAATATTTAATGAATTATTAAGACCGTTGATTTTCCTGATTTTATTGCTGTCATCGAGTACTAAGAATAAATTTTATTCAGATTATATCAAATTATGCTAAATATATTTTTAAAATCATTAGTACTTGTAATATGCAACAAAACCAATAAAAATGTAATTGAATGTAAAAACAGAAAACTTAGAATTCTGTGAATGTCATTTAGAAATACTAGATCAATTAAAATGTACAATAATAAAAACTCTGAAAGTAAGTGTATCATTGAATAACACTTAACTGCAACATGGTACCCCATTTTTCACTAATTCACTGACTGTCAAATATAACGCGAATCTAAATAGTTCAAAAAGGGGTTCGTTGGTTTCTTCTAAGACAGCATACTTCCAAGTCAAGGATGCTCCATGTTGTTTTCAAAAACGAAGACGAACGCTTCCAAACAATTCTTAAGCATAGTTAAACAAAAGCAACAGATTAAAGGATATTGTCATTAAAATGACCGTTTTAAAATAGCAAACACAGGAAAGTAAACTATTTTAAATTAATTTACAATACCATTTGGTAATCGTATGCTACGATGCGAGACGCAAAAAATACATACATTAGTACGTGGAAAATATGCAAGAACTTTTTACACAGCGCGTGCGCCGTGAGCTCTCCCAAAAGCAAAACTCTTATCTCATTGGATGACCACATTTTGAAGTTTCGCAATATGGACGCATATTTATGACATTTAACCTGTCTTATTTCCTGTCTGAAAACCCAAATGTCTTATTTTGACCATTCCTTTAGCTGTTTAAGACACTTATCGTGACTGAATGGAAATTCAGTAAATTCAGCCGCGTGTGATGTCTAATATTTATTAGCGTGTTGTAAAATTAGTCCCCTAAAGTGTCTGAAACTAACTTTCAGACACTTTTGTGTTTATATTTAAGACGCCAGCATTTACTTTGCACTGAAAAAAAATCCACAGTCAAACAATCTCAAAGCTGAAATAATTAAAGCGGAAAGTAGCATGTTAATGAACTTCAAGCTAATCTAGTTTAGTCTTTAGTTTGTAGGGATCTAATTTACTTTTTAAAAATCCAGAAATAAGAATGACTTTATTGGACGTTGGTATGCATATAAAAGCTTCCCGGACATCCTCTCACAACATCCCTAAAACAAGATCTAAACTACTGAGAGTTCTAGAAGATCTTTCGCCTTTACGTCTCAAGTGAGAGAAAATCTGGGAAATTCTCAACCATAGACTTATTATTATCAATAGACCGCGCGTTCCCATTTCAATTATACAACGAGAATGAAACCAAAATGAATCACATGAGTAGGGACTTTTTGGGAGCAGGGTTGCAGATTTGGCGGGTTTCTCCTCACTCAGGCGATAAAGGATAATAAGATTATTAGATAAAGGATTAATTTTACGACGTAGTTGTCTTGTATGTTAAATTGTTGGTTGCTAGACCGCATGTTTAGAGTAAACTCGTGTAACCAAATTAAAAACCACGTGACTGATAGACGAAGGAGAACGAAGAAGATAACAAAAACCCCACTCATTCCAATGGAAAACGCCGAAATGCGTCTGACGGAAAGTACGTGAATACAAGAAAAATGGTGAAATATTGTTCTGCATTTGGTTGCAAAGAAAAATTCCAGAAAGGAGGCTCAAGAACATTTGAGACAAGTAAGTGCTATTTTTTAAATTTTCTATTTAGTTAAGGTTTTACAGTACACTCATAAATATGTTTTTGTTTATCGCCTGAGTGAGGAGAAATCTGCAACCCTGCTCCCAAAAAGTCCCTACTCATGTGATTCATTTTGGTTTCATTCTCGTTGTATGATTGAAGTGGGAAGTCTATTGATAATAATAAGTCTATGGTCTCAACTGGCTGTATCCGACAATTGAAACAGACAACGTGTGTCACATTTGTTACTGTAACTACTCACTTTAAAACTAATGATTTCAGACCACTAAACGAGGTTTGGTTCTGAGACCTTTAGCATGCTAGCCAAACATTCTGCCTCTGAGCCAAGAGCCCGGTTAAAAAATACTACTTAACACTTTGTAAAGATAATTTTTTAGCGAATAATTTCATTAGAATTGCCAACAAAGATTCAAGAATACTTTTTATTGTATATTTTACCTTTTAATTTTATAAAATTTACGTAGTAGCTGTCAATAAATAAAAATGTGTTTTTAATGTTATTCGGTACTTAAGTACCAACTCAACTTTCTTGACGAAGATTGGCGACTGTTTTAATAAGAGAAAAAAGCCATTTTGCGATGACGTTATAATATCCATTGAAACTGCGCGAATGTGTGTGCGCTGTAGGGATAACCTTCAATTTCCTACAATCTCGCATTAGTGTTTCTATATCTAGAGAAACTGGAAAGGTGAAAAAAAACTTGTCCAAATAGGATCGTCTGGGAAAACCCCCTCACTCTCCGCTTAACGGTTTCTCGTTCTAGTCTCCTGGGATGGAGAAAACGATCGTCATGACGGATGGACTGATTCCTAAGCCAAATAACGTATCAGATTTCTTTGAAAGAAAGACAATACATAATTTTATGAAGCCTTATACAAAGTCATTTCTCTCGACGTAAAAGAAGAAAAATCTATTTAGGTTTTTAGAATACGACAAGGATTGTAAACGACTTATTTTTTGTGTTTACAAGCTGGTCTAAAAATCAATGAATTCGCTAATTTTTTCAGACGAATTCCTTTGTCTTAGACTCAGCATAAAACTAACTAGAGAAAACAAGAATGATAAGTGTCATATATCTCGCATTTAAAAAGTATTACTGCTTTCTTTCTATATTGAAATAAGCCCAATGTTATTACTTTCAATTATCCAATATGTAATATAGCAAAATAAAAGTACTATATTCAGTAAAAAATTCGATTTTTCTTGTATTTCTACACGTTTTGGAACGTACTGAGATTAAAAAAAAAAATGTAGTATAGAAAAAATGAATGTCTATGTGACTGTGGTCAGTATAACTCCCGAAAGGATTGACCTAAGGTATTCAACTTTTGTATACGGGTTAAAAGTACTCATAAAACCACCTGTCAGAGTTTGTCAAGTAATATGGGCAAAAGGTATCTACCATTGAAAAATTTATGCTTTTCAACAATTATCAAGAAACGGCTGTAATGATTTTGATCAAAAATGCCTTTTTAAGGTTCTCTAAGCCTCTGAAGTCCTCGTAGAAGTTCGACTTGCTGAAAAAATAAATACTTTTACCCAGAGTTCATTACCATTGAATATTACCCATCAACTACTGTTTCTTCTCTATTTTACTTAAATGAAAGAATATTGTAATAGTAGTGGGAAAACATAAAAGCCATTTTTTTTTTTTTTTTTTTTTTTACAATATTATCACCAAAAAGATCACCAGACTGTTTTTTTAAATTGATGAAAATATGAAAAAACTAGGGGTGTGGAACATCACACAACTTTCAATCACACTATAGTGCAGATCTGGATTTGTGTCATTTACCGTTCTCTCGTATTCTTCTAGATGCTCAAAATTACGAGACGTATTTGGCTGTGTTAAGCACTTTATAAGTGGCAGAAATAGACAGTCGGTAGTTCCAAAACAAAATAAAACAAATTATTGCCTATTTAAAACTTATTGATTTAATATTTACAATGATGCAATATGTGTAAATTTCTTTTGGATTAGAATTCCGGGAATTCTCTTTCTTATACAATTAAAACAAGCCAGATTTGTTTGGATTCGGCTAATAACTACAACATATTTATTATCAACGTTTTCCGGGTACATGGCTATAAAAACTGAGCACGGAATTTCCTTTAAGAATATTAAGGTTTCCATGCTCACATTCACACCGATTGAATAAATACTTCATCATTGCGGATAAACAATTTGACTGTGTTAATTTCTAAGTATCGCTAAAAGGATTATGCAAATCATATGTTTGCTAATATTGCTTCTTTAAGATAATTCAATGCGCTACTTTAATTATTTTGGCGCTTCATAGAAAGCCCGTCCATAATTTTAAATTTCTGAAATAACTTATCTTTTTTAAATATATGTACCAGAGTGTTTATTTTTATTGTTTTCCAAAAAAGTTCTGCTACGTTGCCAAACTGTCCATGCTTACCGCGTCTCGACATAAGCAGTAAGCATCCAAAGTATCGTAGCTCATCATAAATAATCCAACGTTTTCAGTTTCATGGCACAAAATATAACTTTTCGAGGATTTTATTGATTATGTAGCTAAAATAGCTTTTTCATATTTTAAATGCCTCACTTTGAAGCGAGCGGAGCGAATCAGGGGGATTGCACAGCAATCCAGGGGGTTGGCGAGCAGGAGGCGGAGCCCCATAGTATAAAAAAACAACTAATTAAACAATTAAAAAATAATGATTTTTGCGATATACTTTTCGATAATCCTTATGTTATCCTTTATTATAAGCGAAACTGAGAGGAGGAGAAAAAACGATTGTTGATGAGTTTTGCTCAAGGGAAGAAAACTCTGTGTTGAAGGCATTCGTTTTTCAACTTTTTAAGCCCTTAAAGCATTTTTACGGGAATTTCGGAGGTGGGAATGTTTAGAACACCATGAGAGGCATTACTACAGCGATTTTTAATAAAATCGTTTGAGCCGTTTTTTTGCAATTACTGAAAAACATGATTTTTTCAAAGGCAACTTACCTTACGCGCATGCTCGATTTTGACGAATACCTTAATGGCAGGTCCCATGGCTACCACCAAACCACACACCCAATTTGAACGTAGTAGGTCAATTTGTTCGGGAGCTATGCTGACCACATACACACAGACAGACAGACATTTTTTCTATATCACTTTTTTGAAATTAGGATGTTCCAAAACGCGGAGAAATGCAAGGGAAAAAAAAAAAAAGGGAAAAAAAAATCTAGTTTTGCGATAAAAAAAATTTTGCGATAATTTTCATATGAGTCTTACAAAAAGAAAAAAAAAAAAACTTAGCCAAAATGAGGATTTTGGCGATATTTTTTTCGGTAACTATTATACAATGCCTTCTTATAGAAATTGCAGAGAGAAGAAAAAAAAAACGATCGTCGATGAGCTATGCTCAAGGAAAGAGAACTCTGTGTTGAAGGCATTCGTTTTTAAATTTTTTACGCCATTAAAGCCTTTTTACAGGAATTTCGGAGGTGGTTGTGTTTAGAACACCTTAAGAGACATTACCACAGCGATTATAAACAAAATCGTTTGAGCCGTTTTTTTAGGAATCATTGAAAAATATGATTTTTTCAATGGCAGCTACATTATGCGCATGCGCGATTTTGACGAAAACCTTAATGGTAGGTCCTTGTGACATCACCAATCCTCGCACCAAATTTGAACATTGCAGATCAATTTGTTCGGGAGTTATGCTGACCACGTACACACAGACAGACATTTTTTCTAGATCACTTTTTTGACATCAGGATGTTCCAATACGTGGAGAAATGTAAAGACAAATATCGATTTTTTTTTTTTTTTTTTTCTTACCAAACACTGTAACTTTATTACTTTATGTATTATATATTGGTAATTGAAAGTAAAAATTGCACAGTTTAGCGATATTTTTAAACTAATTCTTGTATGGGTTTTTTAAAAAATAAAAATTCGCCAAATAGATAATTTTAGAGATATACTATTCAATAATTCGTATATTATCCTTTCTTATAAGTGAAACTGAGGAGAGGAGGAAAAAAAATTATCGTTGATGGGGTATGCTCAAGGAAATAGAACTCTATGTTAAAGGATTCGTTTTTCAACTTTTTACGCTACTAAAGCATTTTTACGGGAATTACGGAGGGAGGGATTACCTTAAGTGATATTATCATAGCGATTTTGGAGAAAAGTTTCTTAGCAATTACTAAAAAGCATGATTTTTTCAATTGCAGCTACCTTATACGCATGTGCGATTTTGACGAAAACCTTAATGGTAGGTCCCTGTGACATCATCAACCCGCACAACAAATTTGAACATCGTTAGTCAGTTTGTTCGGGAGTTATGCTAACCACAGACACACAAACAGACATTTTTTCTAGATCACTTTTTTGAAGTCAGCATGCTCCAAAACGTGGAGGAATGCCAAAAAAAACGAATACTATATATATATATATATATATATTTTTTTTTTTACCGAATACTATATTTTTATTACCCTATGTATACATATGGGTAATTGAAAGTAAAAAGTGGGTAAATTACAACAATCCATTTCAAATTTAATTGCAGGGACCAGTATTAAAGAGTAGTTGTTAAAGTTTGCAATGTTCCACACCCTTAGTTTTTGCTTTCGATTACCCTATTTGGAACAATAATGTATTCGGTAAAAAAATAACGATTTTGTTTGAATTTCTGCACGTTTTGGAACGCCCTCCCCTCTCCCCGAAAAAAAGAAAAATTTCTGTCTGTATGTCTGTGATCAGCATAATTCCTGACCGAATTGAACTATAATATTCAACTTTTATAAATGGGTTAGTGATGGACATGGGACTTGTCACTAAGGTTTTCGTCAAACGTAGACGTTCTAGAAAGGCATAAAATGTTTTCACTTGACTTCAAATTTGGAGCATTTTTGAAATTGAAATGTTTTGTTGGTGATTAACATTTATTCTTGCATATGTCTTGTACTTGTTAACATAGACAATAGCAGGATTAAATTAAAATTTAGACCTGTGGGGTTCTTTTATATTATAAGTCACTATGAAACTAAAAAATGTGCGATCTATTACCGAACAAATGTTTGAAATTTTTTTATTAAATTACAAATTTTTGAATTAGTAAATCAGCTTCCATAATAGGTAATTAGTCTAAAATCGAAACTTATTTCTCAGTTTTTGCAATAGAAAAATATTTTATTTATATTTAAAATTTTTATGTGTGTTTATTAAACTTATCATTATTAGTTTAACTTTTCTCTAATATATATATATATATATATATATATATAAAAGATGTTGTACTATATTTAATCAAATAATATCATAAATAGGTTTTATGTTTGTCATTTGCAATTCTAAGTAAAAAACTTTATTTTTAACAAATATTTTTTTACGAAGTAACAAATCTGACATAATTTGTTTATAAGATTAAAACAAAGATATCATGGCTCAAATATAGATCACAGAATTAGTTTGTATGTGGCAAGCAGTTAATCAGGATACACTAATTAAATTTAAAAAGTTGGTAACAGGCCTAACAAGAAAAATTTTACCTTGTGAGAACTAATAAATCCTTACAGTATCCTATCAGCTTGATTAAAATGGTTTCTTTCACATACTGAATCGTGAAAGCAATATTAAAAAATTATGACCCCATCTACTGATTAATTTTGAATATGAATAACTTTGATAACACACCTGACATTTCTCTCTGACAACAACAAAAAATTAATATGTACCAGAAAATAAAAAAAAAAATTAAAAAAAAAAATAACAATAATAATTAAAGATATTTTATGGATTTATTGAAAAATAGATTTTTAAAAATCCATTAGTTCTTCAAATTTATTTGATCCATTAGAAATTGGTAAAATATGAAAAAGAAATTTGACTTTGTCGTTTCGGATATCGCATTTTCTAATATTGCTCTTTGTTTATATAAAAAAGAAAGGTTCAGGGCATATTTTGACAATATTATACTCCATAACTTTAAATAGTATGTATTTTTAGGAAAAATAAACATCTAGGCCCTAAGGTTATTAAATTTCAAAATAAAATATAGTCTATTGTCGGACATCAAAAATGCCTCAAATTTGAAATTCCCCTAATGCAACAATTATCGCCAAAAAGATCGCCAAACTTTTTTTAAAAATCAATTTTGAAAACTGTATATTACATCAATCCATGTCAAGTTTAAATGAAGT
Source organism: Linyphia triangularis (assembly GCA_963978545.1). NCBI lineage: Eukaryota > Metazoa > Arthropoda > Arachnida > Araneae > Linyphiidae > Linyphia > Linyphia triangularis. Next base: position 95,922,731 of record OZ021727.1, read on the forward strand.
GACCAGTATTACAAAATAACTGAAAGCTGTGAGGTGATCCAGATCAGTTTTAATTTGATTGGTTAATCTCTTAGATAAGACACAAAAACATAGGTTAGGTTTTGCGTTACAATACCGCAAAGAAAAAGATTGATGATAAAATTAAGAATCACTTGCAGCTTTTAAATTTGCTGTGGCAATTTTTTTTTTTTACTTATGGTACTTTCTACACAATCTAAAAAACGATTTACGAAAGCAATAAGTTTTCCTGTGGCCTTCTACAGCCAAACTGATTGTACATCTATGTTGTTAAACATTTGTGGTATAACTTGTCCTATCATTAACAATTGTTTGAAGTGTTTTAAAAATTTATTTAGGAATTTTTAACCTAACCATAATTTCATTTCCAATTGCAAAATACGAAAAGTGTTTTAAACTTGTCTCTAATTTAAAGTAACTCAACCGATTTTAACTAGATTTTAATGTTATGTTGCATGTCCTCTTGTGAGAGAAAGAGAGCCCACTACTTCAACTGTTACTCTCTATTGTTCTTATTATGTTAAAAAGATCTATGACGAAATTAGGAAGTATGAAATTGTGAAATAAAAAAAAAATCCTTTTAAATACAGTGCACTGTTGAAATAACGAATAATTTCTAATAACAAAATAATAATATATCATACGAAAACAATATTCTAATTTTGTTTTTTAATTTTAAGTTCCTCGTACATAAATTGAAGTATTAAAAATAGTTGAAATGTTAGAGAATTTCTATTGAAAAGCAGTCCGTGAATCTTGTTGAAATGTCACACCTGATAACTCGACAGCTCTACAAAGTGCATTGTAAATAACATTCGCTTTCGAATATAAAAAAGGAGGTTATCAATTTGACTTACCAGTGAATACGAAATATTTCTTAAGAAAACTACAGGGTCAAATTAAATGAAACATTTTGCATTATATAAGTGCCCACACAGCAAATTTTGTTATTATCTTAAATTGCAATGAGTTAAATTTTTTAAGTTACGTTTTTAAAACTTTACCAGGATGCTTCTGGTCAAAAAGAGGTTAAATTAAAAAGCATTGTTCTTTTATTTTTTTATCACAATATTAAAAAATATTTGTAATTCAAAAACTGATACAAATATATTTTTTTCCGAAATTAATTTTGACATTTCATTTATGAACAACATAATATGTAAATTACATACTAATGAGTTAGTCTATAAATTATGTATTAATTCTCTTCATATTATAATACTTCTTCAAATTAAGTTTATTTTGTCTTGAAAAATTGTTGCTTATATTGTTTAATATCTCTATTAGAAAAGTGGGTTTTAAGAATTCCGGTCTTCAAATACCATTTTATAAGTAACAAACTTTGTAACATTTGCGAATTCTGTTGACGATCGAGATTTTTGTATCAAGTACAATTTACGAAATTGGAAAATATTAAGTTATAACAATTTCTACGTTAACTAGAAGGAACACTATTATCGTAAAATTTAGACCTAAATTAAAGATTTAACCTTCACACAATTAGCAGTTTACAAAAGAAAATTCACACATAAATTCACAAAAGTTTAAGTTTCAAGAAGCAGCTCAAATGTACGATATTAGACAATTTTATTTCAAATAGACCGCTTATTAACGGATTTTATACAGCATAGGTATTTCTTTTTTTCTTTTTAATTTGGTATATTGTTTGAATGTTGGTACAATCCAGATTAAGTATTATTTTTGGAAATATTAACTTTAAAAGTAAACAAATTACTGCATTTTTTTAAAAAAAATTTATAATACAATTTTTAAAAAAAATGTAAATTATCTACCTGATTCCAATTTAACAATCACCTTTCTCTCCAATGCTGTTAAAAATAAAGTTTCATTGCCACTAAATAATCCACAGACAGCAGACACTTTCACTAACGCATATCATCGAACGCTAAAAAAAGACAATCAAATCCCGATCAATCAAGAATGCCACAATCGATGAATCAACAAGAAAACAAAGTCGTCTGCCGAAGAACTTCTTCACAACTCCACTCGGCGAGCGAGTCGTTGCCAGATTGCATGTCACTAATGCGCTTAATATTCATAACATCACAATGGGACACGTACACAAGACCGAGCGGGTGCGTTGCTATGGTGACCAAATTGTGTACGTTGTGAACCTTTGCCCATTGAAATGCTGTTGGGAATTAGAAGTGGGGGGACCTTAGAGATTTGTGTGACTTGTGGAATTTTGGAGCAACCCGTCGTGAGATTTCGTCTTTGATGGTTTTTTAACTCCCTCTTTGGACTGAGGACAGATATTTTTTATACATCCTAATCAAATGGAAAATATTGGACCTCTCATTTCTCTCCATATTTTTATATTAGTCGTCATTATTTTTCTGATACAATTGTTTCTTACTGGTTCGAAGTAACAATTAATGCAGACAGATAAATGAATTTGGCTCGTTAAAAATATAATTACAAATTTATCATTTCAGTACACAGGATCTAGTGAAATAGAGTTCCTTTTTTTCTTTCTTTTCGGACTTATAACAGAAACATACCACAAAAAAGAAAAATTGGAAAAGAGTTCCAATTTTTCTTTTTAACCTTTACATTGTATATATCCACTACTTGTTACAGATTAGAGACGAAAATTGGTACAGATATTCATAACGTCCCAAGTAGCAAAAATAAAGGGAACGCGATTAAAACTCTAAGAGGAAGACAAAAGGGAAAAAAACTCATTCTATCTATGAATTATTCCAATGGACTAATTTACCGTGTACGTCAAAATTAGTACAAATGGCCACATAATCATAATTAATGAAATTAAGCTTTCTATAACTCTAAAAAGGCAGTAAAACTACTTCCGTATAATCGCACGTTAAATATTAGTTATTGGATTGTATACATTTGAAGGAAAGAGATAAACTGTTCTAAATACATAATTTTTAAATTTCACACTTTCCATATTACTGGACGCTGACTTTTGTTGATGTGTTTCCCTGTGGGTTGATTAAATTTGCATTTCTCCTTCTTCCCATGTATGAAGCTGGGAAATGTATTGCCTCTTTGATTGTACATTTGAGTACGCCTTATCGTATACAACAAACTTTTAATAGTTCTAAAAGTTAATAACTGATCACGACATAAAAATAATTTGTAATGACTTAGACTCCCTCTGTAAGTAAAAATTGGGTCTACCAAACAGTTCTGTCCGTTTTTAGATTAAAACAAAATACAAATTTTTCTTACCATCAATAAACTTTATTAATTAGTATAATTGCCATTATTATTAATGACTTCTTGCCAGCATGAGGATAATTTGTAAGCCCTATTTTTGAAATATGTTTCATCTTTTGATGCGAAAAATTGAACCAGTGCTGGTTTGACATCTTCTTCATTTTTGAATTATTTGCACTTCAAAAAATTTGGTAAGGATAAAAACAAGTGATAGTCGGATGGTGCTAAGTCCGGGAAATATGGTGGATGCGACAGAATTTCCCAGCCTAGTTCTACAATTTTTTGATGAGTCCCCAAAGCAGCATGTGGCCTAGCGATGCAGTATGATGCCCTTCCTATTGAACATCACCGGCCTCTTTTTTGGGCTGCTGTCTTTAAATTATTCAGTTATTGACAATACTTCTCCGAATTGAACTTTTCTTTCGGTTTTAAAAGATCATAATGTATTGGTCTTCGAATGTCCCACCATATACACAACATTCTCTTGTTCAGAGTCAAATTTGGTTTAGAGGTGAAAAGGCTAGATTTTCCAGGTTCACAATATACGATTTTTCTTACTATGTTTTCGTGAGTAATCTACTTTCATCCCCAGTTATCATCTGGTTCAAGAAGGACTCGATTTTGTTCCGAGCATGCAGAGATGTGCATGAGACTACTCGATCGTCCAAATTCTGCTGACTTCATTCATGTGGCACCCATCTTTAATATTTACACATCAATGCTATCTTCTAAATATGGTCTGAAATGGTTTTCTGAGCTGAATTAAGCCTTTTTGTGATCTCCGATATTAACAGAAAATGATCTTTCTCCAACTTGGTCTCAACAACATCATCGTTGATCGAAGATGGTTGCCCAAAAAGTAGCTTATCAGAAAGGTCGAAATCACCTGTTTCAAACTTTTCGAACCATCTTCTGCATGTTCTATCAGAAACTGTACCTTCACCAATCACTTTCAATAAATTTCTATATGCTTCTGTAGCATTTATTTCTTGTTGAAATTCGTATAACATACAGTGGCGTAAATGAACTTTATCATTAGCCATGGATACACTATCGCTTCGCACTTAAGACTAAAGTGAATCAACTTTGTTTTAGTTAATTTGCTATGTCAGTATGTATACATCATGCGATAAAAATAGAAAGACGAACATTCTCCAAATAACACATGTGCTTACGTGTCGAAAATTCTTGTCAAAAACGGGCAAAACTTTCCGGTAGACCCGATATTTTGTTACATTTTTCGTTAACTTATTATAAATTTCTTATTAAAATTAAACACTGCTTTATTTTTCTTTGAAATCTACCTTGTTCCAATAGCAATAACTCTTGTTACATATAAATGTTAAGTTGAAAATGTGCGAATAAAATAATTAATCCTTCATTTACTTGTTATCTTGAGTCAAGCGGCAACAAAGAGTCAATAGGAAAAATACTCCGACCTCTTTTACGTTTTCGTCGTTATAATAAAAGTAGTATTACGCAGAAAAGCTATGAGAAAATGCAATATAAACCAATCAGAAATAAACCGTCATGTATAAAGCTATTGACATGCCGGTGGCCAAACCACATTGAGTCTAGAAAAGCTAATTATCTAAAGGATCATCGTCTGTGATGATTTTCGAGGTTCAGTTTCTAGTAAAATGATTCCTTGATCAAAAATTTTAAATAATGAACAATTTAAATATAATTTGTGTGGGAAAATATTTAGTACGTTAATTTTTTGCGCATGTATTAAAATAAGCTTACATTTTCATTTATTTTCAAAATATTAAACACTCGATAGCTGCAATTTCGAAAGAATCAATAAGTAATTACTTTGAAAGCATCGGAAATGCCTTACAAGATATTTTACCTTCTAACATAGAAAGTTATGTCGAAACTAACTTGACAGATGAACCAGGGAAAAAAAAAATATATATCACCAGAAACATGATTCAGAGAGAGTATTGAACTCTACAAAAGCCTATATCAGAAAAGCTGCAGCAGGAGTTGCAACCTATTCATATGAAAATTGAAGATTGGTAAGCCCTAAAGGAAGCAAAACATGTTGGTATAGATTCGATAGTATGATTTTATAAAACACAATCTTTTCACTCTTTTGTCTTAGACTTCTATGGTTACACGATCATAAAATTCCCCTCGTATATTTTCCTTCGAATTTCCCTCATCTGACACAGTCTTGGGCACTTTTTTTCCTCCGTTATAAAAATATTGGCGACAAATAATTCTCGAATATATGTTGAAAGGTGGTTGTAAAGAGATCTCAATTCTCTAAGACCATCTCCCTAAGGTTCTTATTATTCAAAGCCACTCGAGAGGCGAAAGTACGCCACCGTTTCAGTCGCTCAGAAAAGACACTCGAATCGAAACATGCAATCTTTTGGAGCTTATTATACTGGGCCACTGCTGTGGCTAGAGGTTGCATCTGTCGCTTGTGGCGCTCAGACCCTAAACGAACATGCATTCCTATGGAGCTTATTATGCTGAGCCCCAGCCATGGCCGGAAGCGGAGGCGTGCTAGAGTGGCTCTGTATAATAACGTCCTTAGTTGCATAAAAAATTAATTTCAAATTGATTCGAAAGTGGAGGACAAGTGCTACCTATGGCTTTTGGAATTATTTTGTTATACAACTTTGGAGCACCTACTACTATCTCAAGAGATTAAACGCAGTGATAATTCCACAATGCATTTTTAGTTGAAATTGGAGAAGACTTAAAAGAGGACCCAACCAAAGATAAAAGGAAAGTGAATCAATACTGGCGCTTTAGTTCAGAGCTTAATATGAAGAAAAGGAGAATTTTATAAGAAACATTAGATGACCCAAATGACGTAGGATATTATGGAATACTAGAAATGGTAACAAACAACCATCTCAGAATTTTAGCTTCCTAATGAACTGCAGATATTTCGGATGAAACTTGAATTGTAGATTCATTTGGAAAATCTAAAAAGAAAAGTAATTTGGAGCCCATCAGCAACAATCCAGATATTTTTTTTTTTTTTTTGTATGAAAATTCCTCGCGATAGAACAGGTAGACGATCTTTTTTAGGTTTAAAAATACTATAATCCATAGAAAAATGTTTTACCAAAAATTCTTTGCATATAATCTTACAAAATAATCTTAGCAATTACTTACCATTTACTTTCTCCCCCCAAAAAACTTAATATCTATTGTCATTAACAATGAGTCTATCTGCCAAATCACCGTTCGGTTGGATGACTGCAAATTGAGAATTTGTTTGCAACCAACACCCGCATAAACAAACAAAATCGATGTAAAAATATAAAGGGTTTAAAAATATAAAACTGAAATATAAGGGGTTCCTGCATGATTTATCCCCAAGTCCTTGCCATTCATATGGTCACTGAGAAAAATTTTGAGCGAAATTGTCTTTCCTAATAGAAGTTTGTCAAGTTAAAAAGTGTTTCTTATTAATACCTGTGAATCCTTTTACTTTGGTTTGATGCTTTTATACTTTGCTCACTCATGTTTAAAAAAAATTTAAAACTTGTTATGACATTTTTTCACTAATCGATGGTTTACCATTGAAATAGTAGAAAATTACCGACATACCTACACCAGTAGGGTGGTTCAAAAATATATGGGTAAATTTTTTTTTTTACCTAGAGACCAAGACACCCCCTCATTTTTTTACATCTACCCATACAAATGTTCTAGCAAAATTTCAGAATCCTACTCCAATTAAAAGATGGCGCTCAATGAACAGTAAAATTTCGTATTTTGTGCGTTTTTGGGTATTTGTAGTGGATTTGGTAATAAGTATAATTGAAAGCAATTTTCTTAAAGAAAGTTTTTATTTATACAATAATTAATTTTTTTTAAATAAATTAGTAAAAGTTTATGAAATAATTAAACTGTAGTGGGCTCTATCCCTGCTCACAAACGCTCGTTAATCTCCCTTGCTACTCCATTATCTTTTTAAATTCTGATAAAATTGTCCCTATAAATTAGGCGGTATAAAATCCTGAAAAGCATTCAAAATAAGCTATTAATACACCTAAATACGAAATGAATAATTAGTGTGGTGTTATGTAGATCAGTAGTGGTGTTTATTTCATCATTTAACCAAGCATTACAGTAACACTTGGCTACATTTTTTGTAAGCCGAAAATGGTCGATCGGAAATTATCTAAATACCAAAATATAATTTCACATCATAAAATTATCACTCAATAAACAGTGGACTAGCGAGTATAAATAGTTTCTAACTTTCAGCTCTATTCAAAGTTTCTAAATGTATAGCTGTACTTAATGAACATTTTCAAACGACACTCAATCTCCTACCAAGAACAACATCTAATTGAAATCAATCGAATGAATAGTTAATAACATCTAAAAGATATGGGTTGGGTATGGAAATTATAAACAACATAAATCGTGTAGATGGTGCCATTCAGATTATCGTAACCCACTGTCATTGTAGAGACATGTTCGATAACGAAACATTGAAAAATTACCATGTCAAGAGTTCTTTTTGTAAGTAAAAAGTAAATATCAAGAGTTCTTTTTGTTACAAATTCTCCAAGACTGGCGTTATCTTTCAACATTTTTAATAGCTCGCACCCTTTTATATTTCTGGAATCTTTTGTGTTATTCATATCTGAAATACTTTTTAATTTTTCCTTTGCTTTAATTCTAAGTGAAAATATGGCTTAACCAACCAATTCATTTGAAAGATACCACATAAGCTTTTCCAGCGGCGATTCCAATTTTAAAATCCATTATCTTATACTTTTTAACGTTTTTCCACAAGTTCAGGTCACCACCAGAAGCAAGTGGGGCTTCTATCCATATCTTTACTGTACAAAAAAGCATTGAACTGTACAAATAGCTGGATCTGCATTTCGTCTCTCTATTAGTTATACGGAAACTTTCTTGCTGGTCTCTGAATAGAAGGATTTAAAAATGTACAGGAGTTTAGCTATCCACTGTGCGTAATGAATTGATGAAACTGCTCTGCAATTGATTTTCTCTGGTATATTGCCCAAAACGATTACTTTCAACTCGATTACTTCTTTATAATCATCTCTAACTATTATAGATTTATACACAGATGAAAGAAAGGCTACAGTTGAAACTTTAAACTTTTTAACGTATTTTTTCAGTTATAAATCCTGAAAGTTTGTTTGTGCAATTCTTTTTCAAACGGCTTTAAATCTGTTGAAGAGAGAAACCTCTGTGAAACATGATGGTCCATAGCACAACTAAAATAACTTTGCCAATATTAATTACATGACATGGTGTCAACAGGCTAGCCACAATAGTTCACGTCCGATTTTTTCTTCAAATTAATGCATGCCTCTTATACACAAGCAATAGTCATACTTGTAGTATCAAAACTTTGTCCAAATTTAATTCTCAACTTGCCATTGTCTAGCATAAAAACAGTTTTTGAAAATATATTTCGCTGTTCTTCCACCACTCAACTTTGAGACACTAAGAAGTTTTTCAATACCATCTCTCGAAACATATAGAGACAAGCGGTCAATCTTTCTTAATCCAAAAGATTTTAGCAGAAGTTTGCCGTTCCAATGAAGGGCTACATGACAGTCAGATTTGAATTTACCCATTGCTTAAATCAGAGTATTCTTTTCTAGGTTTTTTTACCCCTCTTTAAAGAAGAAACGCTCGAGAAACATGCCCCAAAGATGCGACTACTGGAACAATCAAACGAAATGCTTCACGATCATACGTTGTTTTTGATAATATGGATGTTGCCAGATACAGTAGATAACTGTTGCCAAACTATATTACATGTATTTAAAACCCATTAAAACTTTTTTTTTGTAAAAATGTAGCCATGCGTTCTTATTAGCATAAAACTCGAAAATTATGCGAAATTACAAAAAAGTACAAAAAGGAATGGTCATTGAGCACCGTCTTTTTATAGGAGTAGGAAGCTAAAATTTTAGGAGAATAATACTATGGGTAAATGTAAAAAAAATAGAGGGTGTCTTGGTCTGTAGCTGAAAAAAAAGTTTTTTGAACCACCCTAACATACCAGTTAAATGGATAGAAAAATTTACGTAAATAGGAAAAAAACATGTTTTGTTTTTAATATTCATTAAAAAAAAAACTTTTATTGGTGGGGCTTTAAAGTTATTATTTTTGAAAAATTAAGGTAATTACATTAAATCTCAACGATAAACACATTAAGTTAATTACAGGTAATAAGTTTCTAAACACAAATATTTAAGCTTCATTTAAGATCAATACAAATAATTACAAGATTTTTTAAGTAGGAGATATAACTTGTTTCCAATTTCGTAACTCATGCATATCTATTAGGTGAATAAGTGAATACTGGTAATTAAAAGTTCAATGAAAGGCTTTTTGAAAACTTTGTGAAGGAGGGAGGGAGAAGCCAAAAAAGTTGTGGCAAAGTGCATATTTTGCCGTTAAAAAGCACTGAAAGTTTAAAAATGAAACTTATCTCTGTGCCCTTCTTAATAGCCGCCACTTTTTGAAAGCTGTGACATACTACACACTGCTTAAAAAAATCTAATTCAGTTTAAAATTCAAGATAAATGCGTATTTATAATAAATTTGTAGTTTCTAGGTTTGCATTGGAAATAACATTTCACAATGTACGCTATGTTCTGTACAGTAATCTTCAACTATAAGTGGATCTTTCTAGAGACTATAAAAATGTATTTCTCAAATATAGCAATTACTTTAATGTAGAAAGTAAATGATATTCTTGAATGAAGCTATCATATATTGCCCTGTAAATGATAAACGTCATTGCAGATTGTGAATTATAGAAACGTCTACTTTTATTTTAAACTAGCTGAATACCCGTGCTTCGTTACGAAATTTTAACATGTGCAATATTTTAGCTAGCTATGAGGCCTCACTTTGCGGAAATCTGTCTTTCGTGTATAGGTCCCGTTTTTAGCGCTTCGCTCGCAGGAAGCATCGAAACGCAAAATCGAGCTTGCTTCGTTCGCTGAAAAGTTCATTGATACATAAACACAGGCTTACTTCACTCATTGAAAGGTTCATTGCTATGCAAGTATAGACTCGCTTCGTTCACTGAAAGGTTCATTGTTGCGTAAACATAAGCTCTCTTCACTCACTAAAATCAAATTGCTACGTAAAGCCTTAATATTGGAAGCCTCTCCCTTGTCGAGAAAAATAATTCCCTGTTAATATAATAATACAACACCCCTTTAGGATTATTTTAACACGTGTTTGTGGAAAGCAAAATTAGAGCCCAAAACTACTTATGTTGAAACTTTCAGAGCTCTAGGCCTGTTAGAAGTAGCTTTTTGTGAAAAAATCAATTAAAAATCAATTAAAGAATTAATTAAAAAACATATTAAAATTTTAAAATTCTCTTTGTCAGTAGAATTAGAAGGCCAAAACTACTTGTGTTGAAGATTTCAGAACTGTAGCCCAATTACAAATCGTTTTGTAATATATTTGTTAGTTAATTAAAAAAGAAATTAAATAACAAATCAAATTTTAAAATTATGTTTTTCAAAAATACAATTAGAAGGCCACAACTACTTATGTTGAAAATTTCAAAGCTGTAGCCCTATTTGAAATCATTTTGCAAAATATATATTGATTAATAAAAAATATTAATTAACAACGAACAAAACAAAAAATTAAAATTCTTTTTTTCAAAAGTAAAATTAGAAGGCCAAAACTACTTATGTTGAAAATTTTAGAGCTGTAGCCCTATTAGAAATTGTTTAGTAAAATATTAATTAATTAATTAAAAAGAAACTAAATAAAAATTTAAAATTCTGTTTTTCAAAAGTCCAATTAGAAGGCCAAAACTACTTATGCTGTAAATTTCAGAGCTGTAGCCCTGTTTTAGTCGTTATGTAAAATGTTTATTAATTAATTAAAAAAGAACAAAATAAAATTTTAAAATTCTGTGTTTCAAAAGTCCAATTAAAAGGCCAAAACTACTTATGTTGAAAATTTCAGAGCTGTAGCCCTATTAGAAGTATTTTTTAAAAAAATTGGTTAATTAATAAAGAAAATCAATTAAAAAAATAATCAAAATTTTAAAATTCTGCTTTTTAAAACTACATTTAGAAGGCTAAAACTACTTATGCGGAAAATTTCGAAGCTATATCTCTGTTTGAAGTCGCTCGTTAAAAAAAAAAAAAAAAAAAAAAAAAAAAAAAATTAATTAAAAAAGAACTAAATAAAATTGTTGCATTTTGTTTGACATGTATACGATTAGAAGGTCAAAATTTCTTATGCTGAAAATTTCAGACCTCTACTCCAATTTTAAGTAGGTTTCTATCAAGGGCGTATATATGGGAGGGGCCCAGGGGACCCTGGTCCCTCCCGAAATCAGGAAAAAAAAAATTAAAGTAATAAATAGTTATTATTTGCGTTTGTTTGCAAATAATTTCCATTCTCTTAGCTTTCCAAAAATAAAAAAAGTTTATGGCACCAGAAGAAGTAGTGAAATTAAAATATGTATAATGCAGGTGAGGCTTTGGCATTTTATCTGTAGCTCTGTTTATTCAATAGTGTGCTTTTTAAGTAGGTGTGATTCTGCAATCCTCTGCATTATGCTATTGTGGAATCTTAGTTTGCTTTATTAAGTTAATGGTATTCATAATGAAGCGATAAAAATTCTATTCAAAACTGTTTTGTAAAAAAATATCGTGTAAATAAGCAGTGCTGAAATTGCCTGTGTCAGTAGCAATGTTCCTTTTGACATTGCAAATTCTAGTACCGTTGATCCAGCATCAGTTGCGGAGGATTTAAACAAATAAAGAAAAATTTAACGCGTAGAAAATGCATGGAACCTTTTTACAAATTTATTTCTTCTTCTAACACTAGTCTACAAAATTAATGGATATTTCAGTTTTTCCCTAATAACTTCTCACTGGAGCAGCATAGATACATGAAATTCACATTACAGAGGCATCTTTACGTAACATGAAGATAAGTAAAACAACTCAGTGGCAAATTGAAATGCAAAGTGTACAATAGACAGGGGCCGATTTAGAAATTTGATTACTATAGGCACAACATAACAGATGCCCCCCCCCCCCCATCGACAATTGTTGGAGTTATTTAAATATTAATTGACAATTTAGAATACCGTCTATTGCTGTCGTGATTAAGTTAATGATGAGATATTAATATTTAAATAACTGATAAGAATTATTAAAATTTATTCTTGTATTTTATGGCATTGATCAAGTGCGCTGAACATAATATTGGTAGTTGCATACTTATTCAGGATTTTAAATAAATGGAGTAGCATTAGTGTGCAGTTGACTTTTAGTGTAAGATATGATCTCCCATGTCATCAATGTTTACTCGGCACTGTATTCTCATACTTGACATGAGTATCTTTATTTAATTCTAATGGCTAAATTACTCATCCAGTCTTTTGAACTGTTTGCAAGTGATGTAAAGTTTCCAATGCATTAAATCTTTACAAAATGCCTATCGTAGAAGCGTCCAAATCATATTTGATGAAATTCGGATTAGAGGAATGATCTGGTTTACTTATAGGGGCGATATTCATACTTTTTTTAATAATTTATTCAAAGCAAAAGTGAAACAAAATTTACTCCAAGTAACAATAAATGCTATTTAAAACCCAATATTTCACCGTTTAAAAATTTGCCTGGATCAAGTTAACATAATCACAGTGAAAAAGTTGAATTCAATTATCTCTTGCTCTCTTAAATGGCACCTAAAGAACAAATTTTTTAACATTAGATACTTTTTTCTGAAAATAATTTTTTCAATCTCATGAGTAATAATGGACTTCAGAGGTTCTATAGAAAGGTGGAAAAACGATATTGTGTGGTAAATGCCAAATCAAGTTAACGATTTTGTGGGAAAAAAGTTTTGGTCTTTGGGTACAACCCAAGTGTTAGCATGACGTGATAAATGACGTAATTTTTAGGGCATCTTTTCTCGAATGACGTTATTCAGTAAAAAATCACGTCGGTTTTGACGTCATTTAATGGTTATACAAACTGACGTTCCTAAAATGACGTAAATTTTTTGGTCATCATATGATGCACATTTTTTTGAGTCATGAAATGACGTCTTTTTATAAATAATAAATTACTCAAATAATTTTGGGTCACAATATGCCGTCATTTTTTAGTCATCATATGATGCGAATTTAACTTTTATTATTTTTTATACGGGCCCATGGAAGAATACACACTTCTACTTGTGAAGACTACTTATATGGCAATTTTATTTTAATAAACATGTAATATTCGTCGAGTATCTACTACAACCAGAAAATAAATAAAAATAATAGTACAACAAATAGGTGAGTAGGTTTTAGGTAAGTAATCTGACTGAGCAATTTAGTCACTAGAATTCATCAAGAAACTCATGTTAAGTGTGAGAATACAATGCCAAGTAAACACTGATGACAGGGGAGATTATATCTCACATTAAAAGTCAACTCCATGAGTTGTGAGATTTTTAATGTGAATGCCTTTTTGCAACTGTTCTCTAATGGTACTTCATGCTTTTGCATGTGTCCCCACTGTGTACTTTGCATTTCAATTTACGACTGAGTTGTTTTATTTATCATTTTGTTACATAAAGATGCCTCTTTGATGTGAATTTCATGTGTCTATGCTGTTCCACTGAGAAGTTATTAGAGAAAAACTGAAATATCTTTAAATTTTGCAGATCAGTGTAGTAGTTCTAGCTCAAACCATACTACAACTTTTCAAATTAAATGACTAGAAGAATTTGACTGGTTAGCTTATTCTGAAGGAAAATACCGATCTTTTTGTAAATATTGCGTGATATTTTCACACTCCAAAAGTATATTCAAAGGAGTTCACCAAGAAACAGGGAAATTAGTAACACAGGTTTTCAGTAATTTGATAAAAGGAACGAAAATTTTCGATCACTGCTGAAGATAAAGAAACAATAGTAGAGATAATGACCTTAAAGATTAATTAATTAACAGAGCAGGTTTTTATTAAAAAAAAAGTTATATAAGGAAAAAAGTAGGGGGAGTGAGGAAAATAATATTAACGAGAATGCAATTAAGTGTTTTATAAAATAATCTGCTATCATATAATAAAGCATTAGTTCATTTCAGTTATAAAAGTAAACTGAATATATATATGGAAAAAATAATAACTATGTTTTTTCCCAATATTTCGTTTAAAATACCTTGAAAACCATCCTTAATCCTTGAGTGAGAGCTCACTTAAAACATAAAAAAAACAAGTGCAAATAACGGTAAGTTTGGTCGGCCCCTCCCGAAATTGTAACCTATATACGCCACTGGTTTCTATAGATCCACAGACAGACAGACACACAGCTTGTTTTATTATAAAGAGAGGATTATAAAATGTGGTGAAGACGTCTTTAAAACTGAGTAAATAACACTTCCTTTGCTCAATAACAATAAAAACAAACTTTAAAATAGCAAACTTATTTAAAAACACTGGCATAGAGAGAGGAACTCTCATCTCGAAGGCACTCAAAAGTGGAAAAAGAATGTTAAACCAAAAAATAAAATTGCTTCTGATGACAATCTGATCACGCCTTAAAGTTCTTACTCAGGAGTTGCCCAGTATAATTACATCAGCTCCGTGAATATTAGGGAATAGAACTCTTTGTTAAAATGCAAAATCGTACAATTAAATCGTTAGTGTCAAACAAAATTTGTATTCTTTTGGAATTCACAGTTTTAATTATATCAAGAATATGAAGAAATTGAAAGCAATATCATAAATAGTTACAAAAGGGAAATGGCTTTCTCTCCCATTTGTAATAGTTGCCACTGTTACCCTCCTTTTTTTTTTAAAGGAAGGGAAGGTAAAAAAATTTTAGTGGTCTTTTACAATGAACGGAAAATGAAGTGTAACGACTAGAGAAATCAGCTGCTTTAACGTCTGTGCAATATAGCCCAGGAGTTGCCCTTGCACCAGTAAAACAACCAAAGAGTTGCTTTTGCTATGAGGACAGGGCTACATTGTTCTCTGTCTCCTCTCTATTCATCACTAAACTCAAAGAGATCTACGATTTTTGCCTTTTATTTTTTGAATTACTAAGTCACAACGTAAATGAGGGAAGTGTGGTGTTGCCACCTATCGGGAAAAATGACAAATATTTTAAACTAAATGAATGACAAGAGCTTTTTTTAATGAAGATGTAAAAAGATTGAAAAAACAAAACTAGTTTTTAAAGAAAAATTCGTTTCTTACTATTATAGAATATTCAGAATTCGTAATTAGTTAAAATTTGAAAATGAATTTAAAATAATTGACATATACAATGCAAATGATTCTGCTTAGCACTTCGCGTTGAAAGTCTCCTACATTTACAAGTTTCATAATAAAACGAAACATTAAGTTTGTAATTCTTTTATTTTCCTTTATCATTTTCTTTAATTCCATAAATAAAAACATTTCGAACACGTTTTGGCCTGTTTCACAATTTTGACTCTAACGAAATTTCTAAATATAATAACTTTAGGTGCAGTAGTGTCGCCATCTGTAGAATAAGCCCTGAAGCTTCAATTATCTAGGAATGTGAAAGGAACAAAATTTTGTAGCTTAAACAGCATGTGAATTTCGAATATTACCAAACATGAAGACGTATATATACATATATATATATATATATATATATATATATATATATATATATATATATATATATATATATATATATATATATATATATATATATATATATATATATATATATATATATATATATATATATATATATATATATATATATATATATATATATATATATATATATATATATATATATATATATATATATATATATATATATATATATATATATATATATATATATATTTTATATATATACATATATATATACATATATATATATACATAGATATATATATATACAAATTTTTTTGGTCATGAAATGACGTCTTTTTGTACGTATTAAATGACTAAAATATTTTTGGGTCACAATATGCCATCATTTTTCAGCTATCATATGACGCGAATTTAACTTTTATTCCTTTTATACGGACTCAAGACAGAATACACACTTCTACTTGTGAAGCCTACTTATTGTTATATACAGCGTGTCCCCGTATTACCTAGCCGACCTTTATTTTCGACACCGTTGGTCCTAGATGCATAGTCCCAATTAAAGAAATGTTTTAAATAGTTAAAATAGTTTTACTGAATAGTTTTTAAGTTAGCAAAGAGGTTGGTATGAAAGTTACGGATTGTAAATTTTTATACGGTCCCCAGTCCCCCCAACTCATATTTAGAAAAATGTTGCCAATGAAAAAACATTTCAAACAAAATAAATTCGAAATGTGTACGACCAATATTCATGGAGATATGAAAAATAGAATTTTTTCAAATATGAGTTGTGGGGAACTGGGGGACATATAAAAATTTATAATCCGTAATTTTTATACCAACCCCTTTTCTAACTTAAAAACTATTCAGTAAATATATTTTAACTATTTAAAACATTTCTTCAATTGGGACTATGCCTCTAGGGCCAACGGTGTCGAAGATAAAGGTCGGCCAAGTTATACGAGGACACGCTGTATTTGTGGCTTGTAGTATTTCGAATATTTACTAGAACCAGAAGCCACAAAATAAATAAAAATAATAGTATAACAAATAGGTGAGTAATCTTTATGTAAGTATTTGATTCGTATTTAGTGTTTTCTGGTAATGAAAATCTCGTGTTAATAGCTTGAAATTATAAAGTGTAGAGATTCAAAAG
This sequence comes from Linyphia triangularis, assembly GCA_963978545.1. NCBI lineage: Eukaryota > Metazoa > Arthropoda > Arachnida > Araneae > Linyphiidae > Linyphia > Linyphia triangularis. Next base: position 95,939,693 of record OZ021727.1, read on the forward strand.
TGAATGTAAAAGAATTTTATTCTGTGATTTGGTAGAAATAAGAAATGGAATGCATATTTGTAATGTAATATAGTTTCAAGAAACACATACAAGAAATTATTTTTAGTTGAGTTTCACTAATTATGCTCTTTTGTTTACTTTTCAATTATCACATATTGTAATGTTTACAATTTAATGTTCATTTCTAGACATGATTAGTTAGTGTTAATGCCTTGTGTGCTGATAATGTAAACAAACTTATTCTCCTTTAACATCACAAACTGAATGTTAATATTTATCCGTAACTCCCTCTCTATTAGTAAATACATATGCAGTCGCTTCTTTCAAAACTTATTCGAAATGATTTTGCTATGTTTTTTACCCTGGGCCTTAAGCTCAAGGATATTGTTTCCGTTTGATCTTAAGTGTCGTCCGCACAATTCAAGGTTCGGCAAAAAATTTCAAAAGTTTAATGAAGTGGCACGGGGGATTAACGAGCGTTTGAGAGCAGAGGCGGAGCCCTCTAGTGTTTAATTATTTCATAAACTTTTGCTAACTTATTTAACATTTTAATTATGGTATAAATAAAAAAATTCTTTAAGAAAATTCCTTTCAATTATACTTAATACCAAATCCACTTCAAATACCCCAAAACGCACCAAATGCGAAATTGTACTGTTCATTGAGCGCAATCTTTTAAATGGAGTAGGATTATGAAATTTTGCTAGATCATTTGTATGGGTAGATGTAAAAAAAAATGAGGGGTTATTCACCCTACTAGATTCGCAACTGCTAAATTCGTCGCAAAAGATGATGCAATACAGTTCACGACTCTGAACGCTCGCTGAGAGACAACTAACTCAACTCTCTATTGGCCTTATATAGGAAAGCTTCTTTAGCGAATCTTCTAGAGATAGAAATTTGGAGAATTTTCCAGATCGAAGTTTGGGGACATTTGGCGATTTCTCACCAAATTTAGCGACCAAAATTAGTCCCCAAAACCGTCGCCAACTTGGCGAGATTGCCATTAACCATAATGTTAAATGGTCTTCTCCTTGTAAAACTCGTTTTCCAGCATTATCTCCGTAAAACTCGTTTTCCAGCATTATCTCCGTAAAACTCGATTTCAAGCATTAAAAGACGCATTGCAGGAAAGCGAAGTAAAGACAAACTCCTGCACTGCCTTATGCGAAATGTACATAAATTTTCCTTTTTACATAATTAAGACTACGAAACATTTACAAATATACAGAAATTCGTAACAATGGGTAATCTTTTCCTTCAGCTGTATTTATACGGAAATCTTTCTCTTGAAAGGTCAGGTTTAACTTTTGTTTTTACTGTTTCAAGAATAATTGCCGTTTCTAATGAGCGGATACCTGAAAAGTACTTAACAGACAGCCTTACAATCATTTGAAGCGTTCTCTGAAAATGTTGACCTTAGTCATATAAAATGTTTGTATAAGTATTTCTCGACAGAGAAGTGTGGAAGCTAAAATTATATTTCTTTTCTAAAGGAAGTATGTATTTTGCATGTTTCACTCATTGAAAAGTACCCAGTTTTATAACAAGCGCTATTATGTTAAAATTGTATTTCAGTCAATGTTAACTATAAATTTCTAAATCCATGAATTCCGACAAGCAATGTAAGGGTTTTATTATGGCATCGATGCATATCGATTTACTGGTTTGATGCGTGGAATTGGGGCTCTTTTATTGACATCCAATAAAATCCAAATGCCGGAAGAATTGTAGTTTTTTTTTTTCTTTTTTTCATATTTCGCATTTTCTAAAAAGAGTGAACACGCTATTTCTTATACAATTACCATCAGTGGTGCATGAAGAATCATATGTACTAATTGGTAGTACGTTTCAGCAGTTTTGAATAAATTAAAAAATAAATTAAGGTAACACTGTTTATTTGAACATAGAGAATCTTAAAACAAAAAGTAGTTGTATGAGATAAGGATTAATCGGCTTTTCAGAGGTCGAAAATTTTTTCCGTTATACCCAACATTTCTCTCGGGTAGATATTCAATGATTTTTTTTTTATTTTTTTTTGGTAGAAACAACAAAATTCTATCAATTTAATTTTAAATAGGTTTTTAAAAAATTGTGTACCTAAAGTTATGTCCTATGGCAGAAAATCGACCTCACTGATTAAAATAACAGATTATAGTCTACAATTCGGGGTATTTGAAGCTGATTTCATATGAATTTGATACGCTGATTTCAAATATGGCAATTTTTGCCTAGGAGCGCTCTAATTTCTAAGATATAACATTTTAATGAAATATACGTTACACTATTTTAAATTAAATTCATGGATCAAATAAAACTAAAAACTAAACACGGAATTTTTATTACTAAAACTAGCTCTACCCGGCCAAGCGTTGTTGTGGCTCAGTCTGGTTAAATGGAAAAGAAAGATATTGTATACGCACAATGCTTGTGCGTATACAATGCTAAACGCCAAAACTTGCATTTTAAAGCATTGCATTTTAATCAAAATAAATAAAAGATATGTGTATTTATTGCTTTACATCAGACTTATCAGCTTTCGTAGATCGTGGACTCGCTGTATTCAATCAAGTTTTTTGGGGGGAGGGGGGGGGGGGGTATTTGGCAATACACATAAAGGATTTATATTATGGGTTATATTGTTATTTAAATGAGTGAAAATATGAAAACGGTAAATAAAACCGTATCAAATTTTTTTGCAATGACCAATATTATAGTTTAATTGAAAGTTGTGAGATGTTCCATACCCTTAGTTGCTATTGATTTTAAAGTTACTTGGTAGTTAATTTAACAGTTTAAAAGAGATTTTTCTCTTTTATAAGTTATTTATTAAAATTTTAAATTGATAAGGAAAAATTAACGAGTTTGTTAAAACAGTGTTAGCATTTATTTCTTGACTCACGGTTGTTTTGTGATCATGTAAACGTACAGTGCGTTACGAAATGATAGGTCCACTCTATAATTACTAATTTACTCATGTATAAAAGAAGAAGGATGTTTTATTATTATTTAAATCGAAGTATAAACTGAACAAAATTTGCTTTATACATAAATTTCAACGTATGTATAGTATTTAAATAATACTAATAAAAAAAAACAGAAATAATTGAAAAATCTTTTCGAAATGATAAAAAAAATTAATAATAATTAAAGTAGCATCAGTGAAAAACTTTTCCGTTTTCTCCCAAAATTAGTTTGCAATACCTCTTATGCATGCTTTCTACAAGATTTTTCATTTGATATCTGAAAATGTTTGTGCATTTTAACAATATATTAGACGTAAGATCATCAATGCAGTCGCTACCGCCTTCGTCACGTCTCTTCTTAGAATTCCTCACATCTTTTTCACTGGAGAAGGTGGCCTGGGTACTGGACTGTAAGCTGGTCGGTCGAAAATATATTAATAGTTATCCAAAAACCATTCAAAAGTAGAGTTTGCAGCATGAATACGTGCGTTATCGTGCGGAAACATGAATAACGGACCACCAATGTTTACGGTATTGGGTAACAACTAATGCTAAAGTAATTCTTGGTATCTTACAGCATTTAGATCTATTTATGAAGACTATATCAGTTTTTCCACCCCATTCGAATCCAGTCCACATCATAACAAAATCCACATCAGCTTGCCTTTTCGAAAAAAAATTTCTCTTTGTTACGAAGGTCATGCCAATAGTATTCTGGCCCATCCAAATTAAATTCTTTTCATCGTTGAAGATTATTCGATGCCAATCCTACATCCAAGTCATAATTTTCAATTCAAATTTCAAGCGATTTTCTTTATGTATTTCTGTCTGGTTTGAGGTTGCTTTTCTTTACATGCCGTGTTTTCTGACATCTCTAAATACTGCATATATGGGTATTGAAGGGTTTTGCTGCAGGGCTAGAGTAGAAACTCTTGAATTGCCTGATTCTAGATATCTTAAAGACAGTAATCTCAGACATGATTTAACATTTGTTGTTGTTCCAGAAGACTTTAGTTGACCATAAACGTTACCAAGTCACAAAAAAAGTTGTTAATTTCATTGTGTGACCTAGTTAAAGGTCTGTAAATTTCACACTTTGATTTTCCACGCTGTTTAAAAAGCAAGAATTTTGCCTCTCACCACTAACAACACAGTTCGATTACGACCCATATCGTTAAATAACTCTGAGCTAAAAGAAAACTCACAAACCTGTTTAAAGTCGTGCAATGAACAATCTAGGTCATCCAACGACAAGATTTATGGAAATTTTTGGTAACTTAACTAATCGGTCCCAAAAAATAAAAGCTAACCTAGAATTTCGAAATGTTTTAAAACGTACTAAAATTATTAATGAAACACTTTTACCTATTATTTATTGAATCATTTTCTTATTTTGTATATGAACAGTCGGATGCGAGGGAGGGACTTTAAAATGATTGATGCAGAAACAGTTGAACTACTTTTAAATTATAGTAACAAACATTTTTAAACATTAGTGGACATTTCGTAAAGCACTGTATTTAAATTGAATTCACACAAGCTGAATGTGTGTGATTGAAATTCGAATACCAGTTTAAAATGCTTTTCTTAAATGTTGGTAGAAAATGTAAAATTTTTACATCACTAAATGTTAACAATTATATGTGTTTTGTACAAAATTTTGCTTTTCATGATAGTGAATGTTGCATTGCATTATTTATTTTATTGACAACAAATTACAGTTCAGTTACAGAAAGAGCTTAGATAAAACAAAAAGAGCTAAAGATAATTATAAGTTTTAAGCATCAATTTGATTTTGAAATTTTAATGTATTCTTAAAGAAAACATAAATGAACAATTTTATATATCAGGCTCGCTTTCTTTTTTGAGGTAGGGATTTTATTATCTAATACATTTGCAATATTTTTTATGAAGACGCTTTTGAGTAGAGATGTGGCTAGGCTATGTAGTACAACCTAGTTGGAAGGGGTCAGGACCAATTTAAAGTTCTGTTACTTAAATCTTTTCGATGTTGTCATTGGTAATCTACAGTCCATTTTCTGAACCTAAGATGCTTCTTTAGTAATCGAGCATAAAAATATTTTTTTAAAGAATCGACTAGATTAGAAAGTTGTTTATCAATTCAATTCATTAATTTTGATTTAAGGCTACCATAGATTTGTATTTGTATGTATATAATTTAATAAGTTTAATAAAAAACGACTTTCATATGATGTTTTAACTTTTCAAAACACCATTAAGTTTTGTTAAGGAAAAATTAAATTCTTAAAATCAAAACATGCAAAAAAATAAAAAATTGTTATACATGTAATAAAAATTGAGTGATTTGTTTTCCCATTTTATCTTTGTGCTGCACATAAAAATTTAATGTTACAAAAAATGCATTTATTCTGTTGAATAAAATACTTTTACTAAATTGAAAACTCATAATTGTAATTCATAAGTAAACAGAAATATAAATATCAAAATGAATGACTCAGACATTTGTAATTCCACTTTATAGTGACCTTAATTAAAACAGTTATATGAAGCGTAAGCATCAATGGTCTAAATGTTACATGTATATGTGATAATGTACATACATTTGTATGTGATCATGATGGGAAGTTTAAGGAGTTGCAAATTTCATATTTGACATGGCCACTGTAATGAGTAAATACTGATTTATGACAAACATAACTAAGTCGATCAATCAAATAATAACTAAAAAAAACCCTGCTTCTTATTATTTAGTGCTTTATAAATAAAGTAAAATTACTAAATAATGATGTTTCTCTCTTTTTGAATTCTTGCACTTAATTTTATTAAACTTAAATCTTATTTTATGACTAGTATCAAGATAAAGTGTGAAGACGTTGCCATCACCAACATCACTAGAAAGATTGGGAATGCCCTGTCAGGATCTGTTGATTGGAATGAGAATCGCAAATAAAACGTCCAAAAAAGAAATGAAAATACAAGTTCTAAATTTCGAAAACTTCAAGGGAAGATAAAATATGTAAAATAAAATATGTATCATTATAAACAGCTTGTATCAAATTTTATGGTTCATTATATATGCACTGCACAAAGTATTATATATATACACTGCACAATATGTATAATTATAAAAAGCTTGTATCAAATTTTATGATTTATTATATATATGCACTGCACAAAGTGACCATTAATTTAAGAGTGCTTTTTCTAAGCCATAAAATATCAATTAATTTATATTGGTTTTCAATTATTGGTAAAAAAAGCAATTAAAACAGGAATGAAAGTAAGAAAAATTATCAATTTGATAAGATATTCATGTAAATATTCTTGTGAATTTTTGTAAAATAATAGATGTTTTTGTCAAATAGTCTTTGGAGGAGAACTTTTTCAAAGGGAGTCTTAATTCACTTTATTGCTATTACAATTTTACAATAATATGGTTGAAGTAAATGGTCTAAATCATTAAAATGATACTTATTTACTAACGATTTGATTCTTAATGCAAGAAGAAGAGGAATGTTTTAAGAATGAGAAGTGACTTTACATAAATGAAGTTGATCTGTGCATAAAAAAGATGCTTCACAAGTGTAAAATTCGACTTTCTCTTTTTATGAAACCTTAATCAGCATAAAAAGTTTAATTGATTATTAATTTTACCCCTCGGGCTTTAAAGTCTACTGCTTGGAAAACTGTCTTCTATCAAACATAAGTTATTATCATTTTTCTATAGTTTAAAATTGCATGTATTTTTCCGAATCCAGGAATTCCAAAGACATTTTTTATCGAAATGAGATTCTTTGGGGGAGGTGCAAACGATATTTTAGAAATGTTTAGGTATAATTTAAATTATTAATCTTTTTGTGGCAATAATGTAATATTAAACATTGGACAGTACAAAATTGACTCTAAACGCATGTAAGAAATACCATTTACAACCACTCCTTCCACCAAAAAGATAGTTCAGGTATGTTGAGCGGAAAATTTGCATTGTGATATTGTGAAAAAATAGTAGCCTTTCGATAGTGTCAAAAGTTGCACATTATTACTGGCCAAAACTGCTCATCAACACTAGTCAATACTGCACTGCGATTTTGACCAATATCGGAAATTTTTTACCGTACGATGGTGGCCATTCCATCATTACCCAGGATTGGCCAATCTTCCAGAACTCTTGTTTCCGACTTTGGCCTATACTGTTGTTCTACCAGAGTTTGCCAAAATGCTGAAATATCTGAGTGAACATGCATTGAAAATCAATTTCACCCCATAGCATTAATCTCATGCGGGAATTCATGCATCGGCATATCATGATTAATTTTTTTTTAATAATACTTCATTTTATAAAATTAGAGATCATTCTAGTCGTTTATCGAAGGGCGGCGCAACCTTCGTTCCCTTTTTCTTTGAAAATAGCGTCCTTATCTGGAAAAATGCAAAATTTTCGTTTCAATTGGAATGCAATATGCATATCAATCCTCTCCGAAATCACATTTCACGTAAGAGCATTCATGTTTAATCGTACCTCGCACAGACCAGTGACTGACTGGAGTCATTGAATGGTTGCTAATACCACTTGCGTTATTAGTAGGGGGATTGTAGAGGACCGTCCCATAATTTCTGAGTGCTAGTAGTACGAATGGCCATTTCGTACTATGTCTTCTAGCACAAAATACAGAAAAGGAAAACATAAAAAACACAATGTCGTCCTCACGTCTAATATTTTTTTTTTTTTTTTTTTTTTTTTTTTTTTTTTTTTTTTTTTGGCGCTGAAAACTGGTTTAGAAGTTTAGATCATTTCATTTCGCCTGTTACCGGTGATTTTTTGTGGTTTTCGGGATATCGCAAATCGTTAAGTTTTACTTCGCTGTCATTTGACCGATAGTTTTCGTGGAGTTGCTGGTAATTTCCCGATAGTTTTCGAGGTGTTGCCGGCATTTGCCCGATCGTTTTTGCAGGACACCAATGTGGTGTCACCGGACGGCATAGTGTAAATTGTTAGTTTAAGGTTTATAACCATAAGCATTTAAAAAACATATTTTTGCTTTGATACTCGAAATCGTGATCGTGCATCACTGTTATTGTAGGAGTAATAAATTTTGTTAAAAAACTTATTACGTTTTAGTATAAAAAACACCCTTTGGATTTTAAAAATACCCCTTAAAATTTAAAGATGGGGTGAAAATACACTTTGCAAATATTTAAATGGCGAATACTGTATGCTACCTTAGTAGTACCCTCTAGCAGTAATAAATTAAAGAAATTAAAGTTAGTAGTTTATTTTATTAGCTGAATTTTATTATGAACTCGTTCTGATTATTGTGTTGTTTAATGGGAATTTTCCATATTTCCTCCCATTCAAGATGAAAATGCGTGGAAGTGTAATAACCTCTTGGGAGGCGTTTCTCATTACATTTTGATATCTCTGAGTTATTTAAGTTTCACACTGTCCCAATGAAGTGTAGCCCTCTTGCTAAAAGAAAATCAAATAGAGTTTATTCCATTCATTTTCAGAAACGATTGCATTGCCCTCTACCGAAGTCTTCTTTCAGTATAGACCAGAGATTTTATGGTGTAGTTGCTACACAGAGGCAATACTGAGCCGGAATATAGTTAAATCGATACCTATGAAAGCGGGTCCCTTCCGGGGGTTTTTTCAAGGGAAACTATCCTATTTTTTCATCACTAGAGTTTTAAAAAAAATCGTAAAACTCTTCCATTAAGTTAAATAACTAACACAACACCATCTATCATGATCACTGCGATGTCTACTCGTTTTAAACGAAAGACTGAAGAGCTGCGGTGAGGTTCAATCGCGGGAGCTCTAGCATGCTGTCCTAGCATTTTGTCTTTGTACAACTAATTTAATTTATGTCTCTACATGTATTTATAATTAATGTTAATTATTTTACAACAAAAATCTTTTTTTTATAGTCCTAACGAAGATTATTAATTAAGCATTATTATTAAAATTATCAACCAATTATGTAACAACCCGAATTTCCAAATTTAAATTATTTCTTATGAAATATTTGGGTTTCCAAATGTACATATGTTCACATCAAATATAAGCATTATCAGTTGTAAAGATTTTCAAATCAAATGTTAGTCAAAATGCGATAAAAAGAGAAAAAAAGTAGGCTTCAAACTTTAACTTTTTTTTGCTGTTTGGTCTACCACGCCCACTTAAATATTTTGTTCCAATCAGGGAAAGATTAAAATTCTGATAATTTAAAAAGTGAAACAGACAAAGGAAGAAAGTTTTCAAAAAGGATTTAATTGGTTAAAATTTAAAAATGATTAACTTTGTTTGCGAATATTGATTCCAACTTCAAATTGCTAAGATTATTTATTTTTGCTCATAATTATGAAAACACCCTATGGTTTTTGAACTCCCCGTACAACACAAAACATGAAACGGTTTTCAGTCTTACTATGGAGAGTATCAGTCGTTCAAATATGTACATTCAACAGTTCTGAAGTGATGTTTGTTTGCGGCTCTCTCCACCAGATGGCCATTCTTCTCTCTAGTAAAAACAGACCTCAACTAAGTAGACGATCAGTTTTCCGTGAAGTTGCACTGAAAACTTTTTTCCTCTCAACAAAAATCGTTTGGTGGATTCTGCGAACTCTCTTTCGATGTGTGTTGCCCCACTGGAGTTCGTTCATCGCAATCTGTTTCATTAGGTAAGATTTATTTTGGACTGTTTTTCAAACTTGCCTAGAATATCTAAACTCGTCCCATACGAGTGTTCGACATCTTTGTTCTGCATTATATTGATAAATGTTTCGAAATACCATTGAACTTCCTGGACAAAAAATTAAAATTCGTGAACAAAACTCTTCTACAAATGTAATAGCAATTAAAAGAGCATTTCAAAGTTTTGCTGGACGTTTTCGTGAAACAAAAATTATGCCACACATGCTTAATTTCTTTTGGTTTTACCGACTAGGGATGGGAAACATGTTACAAAATTATAGAATACAAAACATGTTTCATTTTAATATAATGAGTTATGAAAGTTTGTGTTTTTCTATAAAAAAATCCGACAATTTTATAAACATTGTTTAGTAAAATTTTTTTATGATAGTATTAACTGAGCATATTTAATATCGTTCCTGAAACTATTCAAGTATAAAACACATATATGTACTTCCAAATTCATTCAATCGAAGCCAATTGAGAATTTTTTTTAAAGAAAACTTGAACAACAGAATTAACCTGTAATAATTACAAATCATTGCAGTGCTACATATACTATGCCGAACATAATTATATATGGTCATGATGGATGCAATCGACAATTTAGCTTTCAAAATTATAGAATGTCAGTTTTTTCAAAACTTGGAATTAAGAAGTGTTTATACACGAACTTTTTAAGTTTTTTCAACGCCGACCAAACGGTGTAGTGGTTAGCGTGCTAGCTTCTAGACTGCGAGGTTGCGGGTTCGAGTCCCGTGTTAAGCATGGGTGTTTGTAAATGTATGTTGGCTTGTCTAATGACGAATGTTTCGGCGCATTATAGCCCTCGTGTTGCTGACGGCGCCAGATAATCTGAAAAACAACCAACCAATAAGTTTTTTCAACCCCTTATGTGATTTCAGACATTAAAATTTCGTACACTAGTGTGTTATATGTACTAAATAATAAATATGGGCCTGGCTGATGATAGATTATTATTCGTGAGTGCCAAAAAATATTCATAAGACTTGATCAAAAGGTAGATATTCAAATCGTTAACCAGGTCTTTCATTACTTAAGGTATCTTAGAGTTAACTGACACTGTCCAATTTTTTGAAATATTCAGGAGAGTAAAAAATACAAACCCGTCTAAAGTGCAACATAATCTTAGTTGCGTATCGCTCATTTAGCATAAATGTATTTCTGCGATAATATTGGAGTGTTTACTAATCGATGGGTCGCTTCTTTTCCAAGTATACAAACAAATTATTCGAGACGCCTTTTCACAAAAAATTACGATATTATAGAAAAGCGGAACTCTTCATTTTACTTTTCAAGGGAGTTTATAAGAAAAAATCTCCTCTCGCAAAGATTGTTCCTGTGCTCTAAATCTTCTTTAAAAAAATGTCCTCTCACAAAGATTGCCACTTTTGTTCCTCTTTCAATGTGCATGAGGAAATTACACATTGACACATCTTGGGGAAATACTTTAATTTCGGAATATTTTCGAAGTCGAACGGATCGGCTGATGTAAAAAATATTTGTTTTTCTAAAAAGAGATTTTCACTTTAAATTGAAAATGTCAAATAAAAGTTACATTCATATTCCTACTAATAATTAAGAAAAAGTTTTTGGTCTATTAAATACTGGATTTGTGAATCATTATACAACTGTCAATTACTTTTCAATATTGGGGACTGCTTTTAAATTTAGAGTGCAATTAGACGTTTTGTAAATCTTAATAAGTATCCATAATCTTAATAAGTAAATCTTAAAAGTATCTTATGTATCTATAATAATAATACAAAGTGTCTGTGTGACAGTGGATCTAGAGAAAGCTGCTTAAAATAGGCGTAGATATCTGAAATTTTCAACATAAGTAGTTTAGGTCTTCTAATTGTACCTTTGACAAACAGAATGTTAAAATTTTAATTAGTTATTTTTTAATTAATTTTTTTTACAAAGTGACATCAAATAGAGGTACAGCTCTGAAATTGTTTACATAAGTAGATTTAACCCTTTAATTGGACTTTTGAAAAACAGTAAGTTAAAATTTTAATTAGTTATTTTTAATTAATTTTTTAATTCATTATTTATTTTACCAAACGACTTCTAATTGGGCTACAGCGCTGAAATTTCCAACATAAGTAGCCTTCTAATTAGAGTTATGAAAAACGAATTTTTAAAAAGTTTTTAATTAATTTTTTTTAATTAATACTTTTACAAAAAGCGACTTCTAATAGGTCTTAAGCTCTAAAAATTTCGTCATAAGTAGTTTTGGCCTTTTAATTTTACTTTTCACAACCACATGTTCAAATATCCAGAAAGGGGTGACGGGTGTTGCATTATTGTATTAATATAAACGGGGGAAGATGTTTTGTTTCTCGGTTCTAATTTAGGGTTTACGTAGCAATTAATATTTCGTGAGTGAAACGAGCCCATGCTCCATCAGCTCCATAAGCTGAGACCTATACACCAATGACGGGTCACCACAACGCGGGGCCACGCAGGCCAGTCAAAATATAATACAAGTTGAAAAGGAAAGCTTTTGAAAATGTCAGGCAAGATAAATTCCTCCAAAATAACTATGAACGTATTGTGAAAGAATCCATCAAGTAAAATAGGGCATCCAGAAAAAGTTATGAAGATCCCAAGCAGCCCAACAGTTCTGACCAATGTTGGAAACAAGGATTCTGAAAGATCGGCCAATTCTGCTTGACTCATCGTTCCAAAATACATGATTATGTTAAAAATAAGGATGTTAAAGACATCGCGAAACATATTTTTATCCCTTCGTTTTTTCTTATAAGTGAAATATTTCAATTTAAAACTGTGGCTCAGCATTTAAAAACTTTGAACATAATTTATCATCATTGAGTGAGATTGGTCCATATCAGTAACAACGGCCATTTTTCTACAGTCCAAATCGGGATTGGGAAATGTTGAGGGATATTGACCAGTGTTGTTGGGCGACTGGGATTGTTAAAAAGGATGAATTTTTGTATGGTACCGGGCTGGAAAACATCCTTAAATCCTCGTTGAATGTATAGAGAAAATCGAAAAGTGTTGGTATAATGGACTTAAAATAATAGCCAGGGTGTGTTTAAGTTTTCTATGTGTAACGAAGATTAAACCACGTGACGGGAGAGATCCTCGAACGAAGAAGAAAAAAATATTAATTTCAATGGGAAATGTAGGAGTGCATTCTATGAAAAATCCTTGAATCCTGTAAAAATGGTCATATTTTGTTCTGCATTTGGCTCTTATGTGAAATTTAAGAAAGGGAGTTCAATAACCTAAGACTTTTACAATTGGCACAAACTAAAACTGAAAAAAGTAGTTTCTTTTCAATTAATTCATTTTAAATTCCGAAATGCCATCAAGGAAACCGAATACAACTTCACAAGACTTTTTAGCATACACAATTCCATTTGGGATGCCTTTATCCTTCGAAAAAGCTCCCTCCTTCACGATCGAAAAAGTAATAACGATTATTCCAGCACAATACAATCATCAAACTATTTAGCATATAAGATAATTTCCTTTCTTTGTTAAATAAATAACCCGTTATCTAACTTGAGAACACCAAAGTGAGGAGAAAAGTGCCAAATATGCAATCTTTATTTTTCTCATCTTGGCTTCACTCTCGTTGTAGAATCGAAGGCGCCGACTATTGTATTTTTTAGTGTCCATGGTTGGTATCGTAAATAGATTACTATGCTGTGGTCCCGTCGATAGCTCTAATTGTTAACACCCCTTTCTCATGTATAGTTGAATTATTTGGTGTAATTTGAGCCTTTTTAACAGTGCTTTTTATAATGATTTTAATGGCAATAAAGGCTTTAAACAGCAACCTGGGGTTAGGCATCGTTGTGGTTCGGAATCCAAGTTAAGCTGTGTGTCCTGGCCGAATTAGCCATTATTGTGATAAAAAATAGGTAATTGAGCGTACATACCAAACCAGAACCATTATGTATATTTGCAGGTTCTATTGCAATGACTTTGGGACTTAGTGGCGAAAATGAATATTCTAATATTGATTGTGGAGACATTCTTTTAAAAACGTATCCAAAACAACTGATTATTTCTATAACATCGGAATTTGAGGTGTATATGAACTTTGTAAATATTGATTTAGTAAATCTAATTCTTGAGTAAAAAATGAAGAACAAATGAACAATATTGATGTATGCCCAGAAATAAATTTTTTGTTAAATTTACTTGAATTGGAAATGTTAGTTCTTGTTGTATTGAATGAGTGTGTGTGACATTAAATTTAAAATTCCTCAGCCAATCATGAAAGAAGACATTTCTCAATCCAGAACTTGTATAGGAATTTCGATCATCATTTCTCTGTACATTATAACACTGAAGAATTATAATTGCCATCTCCTTCATAGAACCAGAAATTTAATTGCACAGCAAAATTAAAAATAGTATTGGCAAAAGAGTATTGTTAATGAATTGAATTACAGATGCGCATAACAGAGACATTCTTACATCATTAAGCCATCGACAACTAGAGTGTCAGTCAAGTTTCAAAGATTCAATTCGATTGAATGACTGAAAGGGAGTTTATAATTAATACCAAACGAAAATTGAAGCGTGTGAAAAAGCTGCCTTTTAATGATAGTGGCAGCTCTCAAAACTTGATAAACTGCAATATTTTCTACAATGAATCTATCTTTCAAATTTTGACTCGATTGGATGACGTCAAGTTGGTTAATCGCCACTGTCAATTTGTTAAATATGAGTATCGAAAATACTTCGATAACACATATTTCAGAATAAAACAATGTAATGGTTTTCTTTATGAATATGAAAAAATATTTATCCAATTCACGAAATATAAAACGGTTACAACGTATTTTGTTAAATATTTTCTTCGTTTTTCGTGGCTAAGCAATTGTTTGGAATGAAATCTTTTTCCAATTAATTAGTATTTTCTTAAAATAAGTTTGCTTCAGAAGTTTAATAAAGGAACCAAGTTTTCATCAAAATTATTGCATTAACCTAGATTAAAACACTTTAAATGAGCCCAAATATATACCTGCTTTTAATTATCATTCTATTCTGATCATAATACAAAGTGGGCGCAGTATGATCCGTATGTGTTGCCCTTGCGCCGTTAAACTCCTACCAACCATAGTGCAAAGTGAGGGAATAAAGCTGCCATTTTTTAACGCTTCCTTGACCGCTATTGTTCTACACATTAACGTAATTAAGCGAACGAACGTTTTTCTCTGAAAGACAGTTTTTTCACGATGAGTGCAGCTAAAAATAAATGGCCATAATAATTCAGTCCACACTAATAAATGGAGTATAAATTGGGTCTCGCCAATCTCTATTTTAAATTCCGTCGATAGTGTTTAAGAGGTATTGAGCATTGCATAATTTTCAATTACTAATCTATTTTTACGCATTTTGAAATGAACAGGTACAATTTACCACTTCGGTTCCATAATTTTACTTTAAGTTTAAAAATCACCCTAGTCTATTTAGGCAGTTTGGAAATAATTGGTTTCACAAATCTCGTTCAATTGCTGAGGAGATTAATGGCAAAAATAGGTTATAACTTTTATTATCGGCTGACAAAAAGGTCTCCAAAAAGACAAGCAGAAAAACCTTTATATAAGCTTATTTCAACAGTGTTCTGTAGAAGCTGAAGTTAAAATCTATGTATTTTTATTGTGATAGCACAAATGAAGTATGATTATACGCATCTATTGATTCAGTTCAAAACACGTGATGTCACTGTTCAATACAAATGGTTAAGTTTGAGGAAAGATGATATCCTTTGCTGAACTTAACCTGGATTTTAGAGTATTTAGATTTAGTCAGTGATGGGGATGTTAAGAACACCTAAAAAGGGATTGATAGAACAATTCATTCCAAGTAGAGTATATCGTTTTTTTAGCAACTAATCAATAACTGGCTGTGCATGTTGGGCCTTGTGAGTGGCCACTATTGACATGCATACTAATATGAACTTTATGACACATTCCGTTCTAGAGATTCAAATGGAGAGATAAACTGTCAGACAGATTTGTTGACCAAAAATAACTTTTGTTTAATCGTGACCATTCCAATTCGTATAGAATACTGAAAACATAAGCATCGATTTTTCCCCAAATGCAATACTTTTACTACATATCGGTTAATTCAAAGGATGTACGAGTCTAAAGCATTTATTGCATATAAAAGTTATTATATTTAATATAAAATTTAACCTGACTGTCGAAAAACTTAAATTTCCGAAATTAATGCTTGGAGGGCAACTTTCCTAGTTTGTTTATGAAGATAGAGTATGAAATCAAATGGTCATTGACTCTTGTAAGTGACATTTCACAGTAATACAATTATTTTGACAAAACACACAATTACGTTTTTAGTTTTAATTTTGGATTCTTCTGTCTTTCAGTAGTCGGGTTCTTAAATTTTTCTTTCGTGCAATAGTTTTATTTTAAAATTGCAAATTAATCAGCAAGAGGGTAACATATTCTTCCTTTTACAAAAATTCCAATTTAACTGTTAACACTTGGAATATGAGTAAGGTTTTAACTTTTTAACTTTGATTACTTTAAAAGTTTGTTCCTTACATACGTAGTTTATTTATTTATTTATTTATTTATTTATTTATTTATTTATTTATTTATTTATTTATTTATTTATTTATTTATTTATTTATTTATTTATTTATTTATTTATTTATTTATTTATTTATTTATTTATTTATTTATTTATTTATTTATTTATTTATTTATTTATTTATTTATTTATTTATTTATTTATTTATTTATTTATTTATTTATTTATTTATTTTTCTAATTTTTATTTTCCCAGTTACAGACTCGAAAACAACTTTAAATCAATAAACATGTGCAATCAAATAATTTTTTTTTAAATTTTGTAATAGCGTTTTATTACGCAAGAGCAAACTCCGAATATGGGGTGCCATGATTGAGTGTTAAGAGTTTATTTTAAGTATTATCTCTCAATTGTGGTGCTTTTTTGTAAGAAAATATTTTGATTTTTAATAAGTCTGGAAGAGGAAGTTGTTTTCACTTTAAGCACCCTATAAAATAATCAATTTGTAAAATTAAGCTGATTAAAACTATATTTATGAAACAAATATATTTATACCTTGATTACTTCCATTAATCGTACCCCAAGATCTAAGAATAATGCAAAGAAGGACCCTAAATTTGAGTTCTAAAAAAATGAGTAAACTTCAGACAACCGACAAGAGACTATCAGTTACTGTTATATCTACTTATATTGAAAAGAGGAGAACTACGATACTGAGACATTTCACATGCAAGGAGAACATTTCGAGCCGTGTAGTCTATAAGTCACAAGTTTTAGAACAAGTGAAAGATGTTAATAAAGACATAGTGGCTAAAATGGGACAGCGGATCGGAATGAAATAACAATTCAAAGAGCCGTAGGACTGGGGTTCTAAAGTTCAAGCCTGTTCGACAATATAAAAAATAGCTGTTATGCATAGAGAAAAAACACGTAATATGATTGCATTTTTAACTTTTTCAATTAATGCTCAACCACTGTCATAAAACAAAATATATGTGGTATGGAGAAAAAAATTCCATCAATTAATATAGTATATAAAAATAAAGATGAATATTGTTTAAGATAAAGTAGATGTTTTACAATGTATTTTTATCATGTTGGTGCAAGTAGAACCAAGGTATTTTCCATCCCCTTCAAAAATCGGTCGCTTACAAATAGTCTATTCTGCATGTGCGCTGTCGATCCTGATTTCGCAACAAAAAAAGGGCGAATAAAATGATTTTTCGATCGTCGGAGCATTTGTTTACGATTGAGCGTTGCTTAGCAATGGATCTGCCAGCCATGTCATCGTTCTCTGTTGGGCACTTTTCCTTTGACCCATCTTTTTGTACTGTAGCTTAGGTTCGTTCTTTTTTTACCATGTGGATAGGAGCGAGTGATAAATACGGACTCAACCGCGTTTGTTTTTTAATTGATTTCAGTATCATATAAATTATATATGTTGCCAGCATCATACCGTCGGATTCGAGTGAACTCCAATTGTCAAAATTTGCAAGAGAGCAGAGAAGTAAACATTATTTTAAATGCTTTTGCATCATTCATTTACCACACATTTTGTTCAGTGATCAAGTTGCAGCATGTACTAATTAATGCAATACTTTTCTTCCTGTTTGCAATGGTGCCAGAAAGTGATTTGAGATCAAAAGGGAATTCAGCACCTTTTGACACTAAACCAACGATACGATCTCGCTAATTAATCGATCGGCTAGCAATTAAACAAATTACAAAAAAAAAGAAGAAAAAAAAAAAGGGATAAACGATAGCACAATGGAATTAAATCTTATAGCGAATTTTGTGCAGTTTTAAAGCTTTATTTACTAATCCTGTTCACATTCCTTACAAATTGTGTAACATAATATCCATATTAGTAATTGTAAACTATTTTTTAAAGAACGATTTTGCGCAAATGCTGTAATTGACTGTGGTAAATATTAAGCTATATCACTCATTTTTGGTTAAAAATCTATATATATTTGGGGGCTACTTTTTTTTTCTAACAATCATAATAAAAAAAGAGAACTCCGAATTTTGATGGCAAAAATTAAAAGTCGAAATTTAATGATTAGAGATAAATTACAAATCATGTGGAGCAATTTTATTAATTTCTTAAAAAGACTAAACAAATTGACAAACCACCCTCTAGCTAAACAAAAGTCTACCTTTCACATAGACCTATCAACGACAGGCCATACAATTAGCATATCTATTAATATCAAACCATTCATGAGTAACTGCTCCAGCGTTTTTAACAGTTAACATAATTTTATTAAATTTAAAATGCATATACTTTGAAAAAGTTCGACAGTAGAGGTCCGAAGAGGGTGGAATCAAGATTTGTTTGGTACTGATACATTTATTAATTGTCCCATTGACTAACATTGGAATGTTGTCTTCATCATTCACCACGGTTTCTTTTCTATTATTCCATGTTGAGTCTAAAAAAATTAAAGAAAACAAAGTTTAGACAGTTTTCAATAAATTGTTAATGAAATATGAATAGTTAAAAAATTAGCTATTCGTAAAACCGTACTGTTGATTTTCAATACATATGCGTATTTAAATAACTGATAATTTTTCCTCCTTTTTGTTTCCAATTAATAGTTTGTTGAAGGTCAACTATAAATGTCATACATATTTTTCGTAAAACAAAATATAATTACAATCAATAAATGGCTAATATTAAATTTTTTTAAATTCCCTCAACACTGAGAAGAAACAAATGCTCATTCTATTCTGGTGTATGTAACAATGAGTAACTTAATAGTGACAGTTAGTAAGTCTCTGTTTTACTTTCCTCCTAGAGAAGTCCAGATGTTTGTGTTTTGATATCGCTTGACAAATCCAATGCAAGCAAACTTTAAGCCTGCTTTACAAACTACCAGTCGGGGTTACAGTTTAGGTCACCAGTTTCACTTAGATACTGGTGCCAGCATAAAACATTTTCTATTTACTGGCGCCGACGACTCTAATCATCCAATCGTATACACTCTCCCGTGATCACCGACAGATGGCGCAGCAGTCATTTAGCTGACGTCAACGAACTGGTGATCCAATCTGGAACCCCGACTGGTAGCGTGTAAATCCGGCTTTAGTATTAGACTTATCATTTTCTATAAATCGTTCAGTTTGATTAGATAATTTTGTCATGGCGCCTAATCTTTACAACTGCACCAAAACTTTCTAGCAAAAATATTGCCTTTTTAAAGTAAATGCGAGGTAGAGAACATATTCTGAAAAAAATGTGAGGATGTCCAAGCAACAAAACAATTGACGTCTCAATTGCTTTTGTGCCTTATGTTAAAGAGTAAAATTTGCAGATAGCAGACAACTACTGGGAACCTAACTCGAATCAACTCGTAGTTTCAGCCTCTGAACTGCGATTTCGGCTTGAACTGTACTCGATTTGCGTGCATCTTTTGCGATATTAAAATCCTTTTAAGGAGAAATTCACTTTCCTCAGAAAGCGCGTTCTTCACCTTGCGTGTAATACGTTCGCGTGACTGAGTTCCCGCTAGACTTGAACTTGTCTAAGAAATAGAGAATCAATTGATTACTATGGATGCAGTGTGGACTGTCTAAATTGGATATTCAGGTGACTCTATACCAGGAAGAGTCGCTTTGGAATACGTGAGGAATTTAAATGCATTGGCGAGATTTCCAAAAGGAGTGCCCGTTATTAGGGTTTAGTTCATTAACCTCTGTAAATACTACGAATGCAGATTAAGAACGTGGCAGTTTTCCACTGAAAAGCCACAATGTCAAACTGTCAAAACCTGCATGTTGATGTAGCTCACGCTGGTTTTCGATCTCTTTCAACTCAACTCTTACAACAGCTGGAACTCTGATTTTGTTGACATCGTGTTGATACAAACGTATACATGAAAAGCAACAACATAATTATTTACCTTGAACAATGGAGCGTGGGGAAAACATTCATTTGATATTTATCGAAGGAGTTGTGATCATCTTTTTTTTACAACCCAGCACACGCAACTTGTCCGAAGGCTTCGAAATCTTAATGGGCGGTCGGAAATTAAATATATTTATTATGAATTTGGAAGATTCCTTAAGTGGAATAAGTTATTCTTAGTAGTAAAGAAATTGCCTTTTGCAACCATAATAATTAACAAAATTTCCCTTTGAAGGGTGAGAGTGGCAATAAAGAAAATGCAAGTTTTAACGACAACAGATCTTGACAGAGGGGCGAAAATATTTTTCATGCAACCATAATAATTAACAAATCTTTACATAGAAGAGTAAGAGTAATAATAAAGAAAATGTAATTTATTACGACAACAGACTTTGACTGAGGGGCAAAAATATTGTTCATGCCAACCATAATAATTAAAAATATTTCTCTTTCAAGAGTACGATGAATAAATAAATCTCAATTTAAAACGACCAACGTCAACAGACTTTGACAGAGAAGCGAAAATATCTTTTATGTAACTATAATAATTAACAGTATTTTACGTAGAAGGAGGCGAGGAATAATTAAGATAATGCAATTTAAAACGACCAACAACAACAAACTTTGGCAGAAGGGCTAACAATATAAAGAAAACTACTTATAGTAAGATTGCATTTCAGAACGGGCAAGAAATTATTCGAAGAGGAGACAAATAATTATTTAGATCTAGTGCAATTTATTAATAGTTAAACCATTCCAAAACCATAAGAAGGATTTAAAACATTTCGGCAATTCTCTAAATGACGCACGGGCCATTTTGTGCTCTTTTTTCTACACGCAAAGAAACTAGGATCGTATAATTTTGATGAGTCGAGTTGTTATGTATTTTTTATGTAATATTAGTTGGTGGTAAAGTTATATGGGAAAATCATTTTCTAACTCGGTCAAATATACATTTATAACGTCTGACATTCGGGGCTCGGACGTTATAAATGTATATTTGATCAAGTAAAAATAATTATTTTTCTATGTAACTTTACCATCAATTAATCTCTAATAATTATAAAAAAAAAAGTGTCTATGCGCCTGTTTGTCTGTCTGAAAATCTATAGAAAGAGACTTCTAATCTGAATAGGATTTTGAAATTTTTAACATAATTAGTTTTAGTCTTCTAATTAGATTTTTAAAAAACGTAACGTTAACATTTTAATTAGTTTTTAATTAGATCAACGTCAAAATTGTCGTTTCTTACAAAATTATGAAGGAAAGTTGTTTAACACTTTAAATCCCAACCCGCCCCAAATCATCTTGTAGAAAAATTTCCAGCCAGTCGCCCTTTGGTCGGGTCCAGGGATACGGATATTTTAAACTGGGGTGAATCTTTCCGGCAGTAGTTATTTGAAGCGTGAAGGTCCCAATAGGCTATTGTAGAGTATGCAAAGGGGATCCATGGGTTTAGAATACTCATTGTCAAACTGCTCCACCCATTGGACACTGAATAATATAGTCGGGATTTTTCTTGTATGCGAATCTTGCCAAGTACTTAGCGGTGGCGTTTCATTCATTAATAAGATGAAAACTAAATGCTCTGACATATCAAGTAGATGACCCAACGCACAACCCTATTGCAAGTTGTAGACATATAATAATGATCTATTAAACCACTGACGGTCATGCACGTATATATGCGTCATTTGACCCTCAGTTTCCCCAGCAATACACAACATTTTTAAATTTATTAGTAAAATTTAAAATAAAATATTTTTTAAATATTGTAATTAGGATGATAGTTTATAACCTATCTAAAACAAAATAAATTAAAATAATTAAAACAAATTATGTATTTGAATTAGAAATATAATTTAAAATTATTGCAAGGAAAACAACTTTAGAATTTCGCCCATGGGTTATAGTCGACATGACCCCCCACAAGAAACCAGGTGTGGCTCACAGGAGAACGAGTCGGACAAGTTCATTTCCAGTTTTTTTTAATGGAAAGTCATTGGGTTTTTGTGAAACCCACAACGCTGACTCCGTGGAATTTAATAGTTACCTTGCAATTAATTAGGGTTAATTAGTCAATATACATATATTTTAATTTCTTTACTTTCTAGTGTAACGCGCCAATTGAATAGTCACGTCAAAAAGTAATTTCAATGTTGTCCATAGCAATTTAAAATATTCACGAAGTCTTCATACAATATATATATATATATATATATATATATATATATATATATATATATATATATATATATATATATATATATATATATATATATATATATATATATATATATATATATATATATATATATATATATATATATATATATATATATATATATATATATATATATATATATATATATATATATATATGTAGGGATGCTGAGTTTGAAATAAAATCTTTTTTTTAACATGAACATAGTTTATTTAACGGTCGGTGTCTAAAGGAATTTTAAAAGAGCTATTGTTGAACATTTAGTACATCGCTCCGAAGAGCTCTTACAAATACGTCTTACAAATTTAGTTACATAGCGTGGAATGAAATTCAAATAAAACGGCTGGCAGGAAGCAGCAACGTCACGCAGTGACGTAGTACTTCTCCTAACCAATACGATCCGAAGTGCTCGAGTCGGGGGGGGAAATCCCACAAATCGGCCGTCCTGACATGTCGCTGACCACAGCGGCGTACTTAAAACTTAAAAAAGATTTAAATACTTATCAAGAGCACTGCGAATCGTTTACAAACACACATAATTTTATAGTGATTATACAATTGAACATTAAATTGTGCATTTTAAATATCGTTATGAATATGAACACATTATTAGAATATACAAATACACAAACACAATTATACTTATGATGAAAAAAAAAAAAAAATTTTTTTTTTTTTAGAAGGGGCTACCCAAATGGTTTCATGAGGTCAGCTGAAGAGGTGGTTTGATTTGGGCCTGCATGATTCCCTATTTTAGCTACCTCGTATCTGTCCCTACCATTAACTTTGGTGACTTCGTATGGGCCGAAGAATTTGGGTCTTAGCTTCAGTCCTGTACCAAATTGAGTTCTTTGGATAGCTACTAAATCGCCAAGTTTATAGATAGTAGCCTTTTTGCATCTTTTGTCATGCTCTTTTTTATTTTCATCTTGGATTTTAAGGATATTTTCTTTGGCTTCTCTTCTGAGCTGATTCCTTTGGTTGTTGTAGTAATCCATTATTTCTTCTGTTAAGATTTCTTTTACAATGAGATCTTCTTTGGGAATCGGATGCAACATTCCTTCTTTCTTGCAGCTTTTCTTATTTGCCAAGATACACGGTATACAATTGGCAACCACTGTTTCAGTCTGGGAATGAAGATCAGGAATGAAGAAGTCTCGTTTTGCAATTTCTTTTGTTTTCGCAACTGAAAAATGTCCTCTTTCGTGGGCTGATTTAATCAATTCAGTCTGCATCCCTTTTGGTGCAACCATTAATTCTCGACCATTTTCGTACTTGTACAAAATGTCATTCTTCAAGAAATATTCTTGGTGGCTGTCCTCTTTTACTAATGATTTCAGTGTTGTTATGTACTCATCTTTGCATTGAGCAACTTTCAATCTTGCAGTTACAGTTTCATCAATAATCATCACTGGATTTCTACTCAAGGCATCAACATGTTTCATTCTTTGCCCTGGTCTATGAACTATCTCGTAATCGTATTCTTCTAAAAGTAGAGCCCACCTTGCAATCCTGGTTACTAGATCTTTTTTGTTCATTGTCATCTGAAAAGCAGAGCAGTCTGTCACGATTTTAAATTTGCTTCCCATCAGATACACCCGCAGCTTTTTTTAAGGCTTCTACAATTGCGAGAACCTCTAATTCATAACTGCTATATTTCTCTTCCGCTGGACTGGTTTTTTTAGACATGAAATGGACGGGATGTAATTGTCCATCGTCAGACTCCTGAAGAAGTACGGCACCGAAACCTTCTTTGCTGGCGTCTGTGTGCAATTCAGTTTTTCGACCTGGCTTGAATAGATGTAAAACGGGGCTTGTGGCGAGAAGGGATTTAAGTTTCTCGTAGGCATCCTTTTGCTCATACCCGAACACAAATGGACAGTCCTTTCGAAGGAGATCACTAAGGGGTTTTGCGATCTTCGAATACCCTTGAATAAACTTCCTGAAGTAACCTGTGAGGCCAAGGAAACTTTGTACTTGCTTAACATTTGTTGGAATAGGAAATTTTTTAACAGCGAGTGTCTTCTCACTCGATGGACGAACTGTTCCATTTTCAACAATGTGACCCAGAAATTCTACTGAGTGCTTTAAAAACTGACATTTCTTTGTCTTTATTTCCAGTCCATATTCGGATGCTCTTTGAAGAACAATTTTCAATTTCTCTACACCTTCTGCTTCATCGTTTGATGGAATTATCAAATCATCCATATAAATAACAATAACGCCTTCTTTCATTAGATCTCTAAATACACTGTACACATATCTCTGGAATACACTTGGACTTGTACTGAGTCCAAAAGGAACTTTTAAAAATTCATACTGTCCATCCGGAACAATGAATGATGTGTACTTGCGACTGTTTTCTTCAACTGGCACATGGAAAAATCCATTCTTCAAGTCTAAGGTGCTGAACACTCTGGCATCTTGCAACCGGTCAAGAACGTCTTCAATCAAGGGCAACGGAAATCTATCTTTAACTAGCTTGCGATTTAATTGTCTATAGTCCACGCAGATTCGTGTTGTGAGATCTTTCTTCTTGACAAGTACCACAGGACTTGCATAATCTGATGAACTGGGACGAACAATTCCATTCTTCAACCACTCGTCTATCTGCTTATTGACTTCTTGTCGTTCAGAAAACGATAGTCAACGGGCTCTTTGGTAAACTGGTATTTCATCTTCTAAAATGATTTTCATTGAAATATTAGTGAACTTAGTTTTCTTCGGTTGGTAAGAGGTTACAAGGTCTGCTACACTTTGACGAAGATTTGCTTCTTTGATATGATTAAGATCCAACTCATTCTCTGTTCCATCTTCTGTTAAGAATATCCATTCAGCTGACTCATCCAAGAGAGTTTCAGTCTTCTCATGAAAAGGACAGGGAGCATGAGCTAAAAATGCTGACCCAATGATGGCTTCAAAATTGAAATCCTCAACAGGGATAACTTGAAAGTCAAGTCGACACACATGTCCGTCAATGTCGACTACTTGCTGGAACGATCCCATGGTTCTAACTAGACCTTTGCCTAGGCCGGTCAAAACAGATGTATTTTTCGACAGTAAAGGAAGGGGCTTAATTTTTCTGTAGATGTCATCTCGTAAGATATTACGTGTACTGCCTGTGTCTAGAAGTGCTGTAGCGGTTACTTCACCCAATTTGATTTTCTTCACAAATTTATTAAGATCGACATCCGGATAATTTTTGGGTTCATTTGATTCTACGGCAACTTGCACCAGGTGTGTTTCAGAAATTTTTTTACGATCTTTCTCAGCCTTATTGTTCTTGTTAACGACTTTAGGACAGGAATTACGCAGATGTTCTGGAGAACCACATTCATAGCAAAGGAGCTTCTTCTGTCCGTGAAACTTGCGTTGACCAGACATTGGTCTGTTGTCTTCAGTTTCAGACTTAACATGCCTCAATCCCTTGTAGCCTGAATGCTCTTGACTAGTGCGATTTTCACTAAATTTTCTGTAAGGTTTCCAATGAAAACTTCTCTTTGTGAGACTCTCCTTCAAACTTTCAAATTCATCGAACATTTCAGCGAGATCGTCTGGCTTTTTCAGATTTAACCATTCTTTGAAAAAGTGTTCTTTTATGTCTTCTGGAGCTCTAAATTTTAACTGTTCAGTGATGAGCAAGTCCACTAAGTCTTCAAAAGAGTCGACTTTTAAATCAGCTATCCATTCTTTAAAATAGCAGCTCAGCTCATGTGCGTAGCTCCTCCATGTCTTATCTGGACCTTTGACATGTCGATAAAACAAGTTCTTCAATTTTTCAGAGGTTAATTTGTATTTCTTCAAAATTAACTCTTTGACATAATCAAAATTGTTTGCATTTTCAACCGACTCTCGAGCAAGCATGTTCGAGATATCTGATGGCATCACATGAAGTAGGTAGGCAACCCAATCTTCCTTAGGAACTCTAGCCATTTCTGCGCGTCTTTCAAAGTTGACAAGGAACAACCCCGTTTCGTCTTTTTTCTCATCGAATTTAGGTGTTATCTGAGCAAGCGGGATCCTTTGTTGAGTTTCTTCACTTCGTCTTGGAACCACAGCAGCAGTCTGCAGTTGCATGCGCTGAACCTCCAAGCGTTGCATCTCAAGTCGAGTTTCCCTCTCTTCACGTTCTCGGGTTCGTACCTCTTGCTCCGTCCTCTCTTCGATGATTCGATTCAAAATTATACGCGTCGTTTCTTCATCATAGCCATCACTTTCTAAAATCAGTTTTCTGATATCTGCTACCTTACTTCCATCAGCCGGAGTCAAACCCAACTCCTCAGCGACCTCAACTAAGTCAGTCTTACGACCCTTACTTAAATAGGACATGATAACTTTCGAACAAAAACAATGCGAAAATATTAACCTTTTAATAATTTTCAACTATATTTCACGTGGGTTTAAACTTTAAATAAGAATGAACCGTTACAAGGAACTTTCCTCAGCTTACTGACGGTTCCAGGGAATTTTAATTAAAATCCTTAACTGTATTCAATTATTTCCCCAATCAAAACAGCAGAGAACAATCTATACCCACTAATTAATCTTTACCATTAAATTAGACCTTGTCAATAATACTGTCTAATAAAAATTAATATAGCTAATCATATACAAATCATTACACAGATAAATTATACTGCAAAATATAATTTATCAAACCACAATTGATTGCATAACAACTTCAATTTTTTAAAAAATATATTTTAAACTAACTCCCAATGAGTAGCTAAATCAAATTCACAGAAATTCTAAAGTTTTCTTTTCTTAAAAAAAACTATACCCAATATTTCTTAAACAACCTTTTGGCTTATGCTTTAAAAATACCTTAACATTCAAGTTAATACTGCTCGACGACAGTAAAAAGCATACTAAAGAAATATTACCACCAGAATTTCACAAATTAATCAAATTCTTATTTTACGACTGCAAATACAGATTTCTAGATATTCTAAATAGTTTTCTTTTCTTAAGAAAAACAATGTCTAATATTCCCCAAACAGCCTTTTGGCTTATGCTTTTAAAAACACTTTAACTTTTCCGTTAACACTGCACGACGACACTAAAAAAGCACACCAAAGAAATATTAACACTAGAATTTCACAAATCAATTAATTTATAATGTGGTATAACAACAACTGCTATTATTTGATACCGGATGCATGAAACAATCCTATCAAAATATAAACAATACCACAACGATTCCACCAATTTATCATTTACATGCAACATTAAAGAAAATATCTTTCCAAAAACTCTTTTCTGAAAAACATAATTCCAAACTAGTTCAACAAAAAATAAATAAAACTTCAGTTGCAGAGGCCATATGATTAGGGGAAAAAAATAAGACAACACAATATTTTTTTAATCAGCAACCCTAAAAAGAAAAGATAAAAAATCAAATGGCAAATGCAGCTGGTACTTCCAGTCTATTTTAAATACTCGAAACAGAATGATCAACTTTTTTTTCTTTTTTTTTTTTTTTGCTTTCTCTATTTCGAAATCGTTAATACATAACGTATTTTAAAACGAAACAATTTTAAAGAACACATTTCAAAAAATAATTACTTAGTGAAAAA
This sequence comes from Linyphia triangularis, assembly GCA_963978545.1. Taxonomy (NCBI): domain Eukaryota; kingdom Metazoa; phylum Arthropoda; class Arachnida; order Araneae; family Linyphiidae; genus Linyphia; species Linyphia triangularis. Next base: position 95,967,615 of record OZ021727.1, read on the forward strand.
ATAATATTAAAGTATTGTTCCAACTAAATATTAAAATTCTTAATGATCACTAAAATTAATATAAAATATTTTGAATAAAGTTGTAAATGGCTTATCTGGAACTCCGATTTTCGCTGCAATTCAAAACGTCTTCCAGCAGTCACTTCACGTCCGAACAAGAACTGGACAGGGGATTTCAAGTCCAAACAGGAACTGTTCACTTGAATTTAATGTCCAAACAGGAACTGGTCACTGAAACTTAAGTCCTTTCGGGAACTATAGGCTTGACTGGACAGTTCTGAACCAAAATTACGTCGTTGAAGCACTAAGAATCGGTTTGGAAGAGGCACACTTCTGGTTGGAGCACCGTGAACATTGGACACTTCGGAATTAAAAAAAAACTTCAGGTGAAAGCAGTTTTTCAGTTTGATGCAGATTTGTTGATCTGTTACATTCGAAAAGTAAATCTCGAGAAAGAAATCAATCGCGGCCGAACGCCCAATTTGTAGGGATGCTGAGTTTGAAATAAAATCTTCTTTTTAACATGAACATAGTTTATTTAACGGTCGGTGTCTAAAGGAATTTTAAAAGAGCTATTGTTGAACATTTAGTACATCGCTCCGTAGAGCTCTTACAAATACGTCTTACAAATTTAGTTACATAGCGTGGAATGAAATTCAAATAAAACGGCTGGCAGAAAGCAGCAACGTCACGCAGTGACGTAGTACTTCTCCTAACCAATACGATCCGAAGTGCTCGAGTCGGGGGGGAAATCCCACATATATATATATATATATATATATATATATATATATATATATATATATATATATATATATATATATATATATATATATATATATATATATATATATATATATATATATATATATATATTATATATATGGCTGAACTATAGACACCTTGCATCCTCTTTTAGGTAATCTGCACGTAGCTGAAAATTATTCTGACAACTTCCATCGGACTGCAGGTAAAAAAAAAAAACATTGAAATATGCGCTTATTTCTCTGCAACTTTGAAAATTAAAAAATAATTTTGAAGAATTTCTAGAATTATATATTAAAATCCCAGTTTTATTATTGTAAACTCGACATAAGTATCATCGAGATAAAAATAAACAGCCATGTATTGGCTGTGCGTATTCTTCGGGCCTTCAATTGGCTTAATTCACGTCCCCAAATATATTTGTGCGCTTTAATCCAGCGTTTCTCAGCCTTTCAGTATTCGCAGCCCAGTTTTCAATCATAATTTTCATCGCGCCTCCGCTTACAATAAAATGAATAGAACAATAATGTATATTGAGTATTTTTTATTCTGTTTTTAAATTATTTTTAACTAACTGCCAAAACAAGAGTAAAAGCGAGCCAACGTTGGCAAGAAACCACATGTGGCTTTTTGCCAAGCGGGCTGTGAAAAAGGAAAATATTCGATAACACAAGTTTCAATTCCAGCCAGTCTCATTCGAGTCGATCCTTCTATCGCTATCGAATCTATCGTGAATGTGTATGTTAAATATGTTTTCGTGTTAATTGCAATTCACTATATTAAATATTCACGGCAGCGGATTTATGCAGACTCATGGACAAATTTTTAAGCGGAAGTAAGCGAACATTAGACGACAGTCAAGCACCAACAAGTACACAGACGAACGTGGTTTCGAAAATAAAACCAAGAAAATATTCTCAAGAATACTTATATTTTGGGTTTACCAGTACTGAAGTAAATGAAGAAGAAAGGTATCATGTGTATCATTTGCTCAAAAATATTGTCTGCAGACAGCAACTAAAAGGACATTTGGAAACGCTTCATAGTGAGTACGTGAACAAACTCAGAGAATTCTTCGAATTGAAATCATATAAAAAGCAAAAATCCTTGTTTACTGAAACTTTGTCTGTGAATAAAAAAAGCTTTAATTGCATCTTACAAAGTTTCATATAAAATTGCCAGATGTAAAAAACCTCACACCATTGGTGAAGAGCTTATTTTGCTAGCAGCAATAGAGATTGTAGAAACTATATTTGGAGATAATTTTTCAAAACAATTGCAGTCCATACCTCTTTCAAATGAACTGTTGCTCGTCGAATTGGTGATATAGCTGAAGGTGTACAGTGTCAGCTTTTCTCGAAGTTGCGTGACAAATTGTTTTCAATACAGCTTGATGAAGCAACAGATAGTAATAAAGATGCTCATTTAATTGGGCCTATGTTCGATGTTGTGATAATATGTCAGTAGTAGAACTACTTTTCTGCAAACCAATAGAACTCCAAACAACAGCGCTCGCATTATTTTCTATTTTAAATGATTTTATGAAAGAGGTAAACATAGAATGGAAAAATTGCGTCGGAATATGTCCCGATTGTGCTCGTTCAATGTTCGGAAGATTCCAAGATATACAAGCACTTGTAAAACAAAAATCGCCTCAGTGCGTCTGGACACATTACATGATCCACAGAGAAGCTTAGGCTTCGAAAGAAATGAGTCTTTGTCTGAATATTGTGTTACCTACGGTTGTAACCGTAGTAAATTATATAAAAATGAGACCCCTGTAATCGAGAATCTTTTCCGCACTTTGAAAAGACATGGGTTCAGGACATTCAGCGTTACTATTTTATTGCGAGGCAATTTGGTTATCACGTGGGAAATTTTTGCAACGTGTTTATGAATTAAGAGAAGGCATCTCCATTCAAAGGAATTGCCATTTGAGGAAGAAAAATTCATAGACTTCACGAGACGAGTCAGATGAGGACCTGGTTAATGCAGAGAAACGAAAAACTATAATTGTTACATTAACCAAAGGTAATCAAAATTGTAATTTGTATTATAAATATTTATCATTTTTTAAAAAGATTGTTAGAATGATTGCTTGGATATTAAGATTTTAAATTAACTTGAGAAATGTAAATAAAAACTTTTCAAATGGTTTATCGGTTATAAAAATAGATAAAGCAAAAATATCTCTATTATTATTAATTCAAAAAGAATCATTTACTAGTGAAAAAGATGAGAAACTTAAAAAACTTAAACCAATGGTCGATAGTAATGAACTAATTAGATCTAAGACTAACTTCGCATATCGTGACGATACAAATGACTTTAAATTTCTAATTATTTTACCATCAAAACATCCTCTGTAGTAAAGTTGTTGATAATAAGCACACATAATGATTTATTGCATGGAGGTACGTCTATGCTGATGTCTCATTTAAGAAAAAAATATTGGATTCTGAAGTCACGTAAAACTATAAGAAATTGTATTTTATCATGTATATTGTGTTAAAGATTTAAGACAACAAGGTGTGATGCTGCTCCGTGCATCTTGCCCAACGATAGAGTTCGTGATACTGCAATTTTTGAAGTTGTAGGGTGTGACTTGGCGGGACCCCTTTTTTTGAAAGATGGGCAAAAATCCAACATAGTTTTATACACCTGTGCAATCTATCGAGCAATACACCTGGAGTTAGTCACATCCTTGAGTACTGAATTTGTTTTTAAAAATCATTAAGACGTTTTGCTGCACATAGGGGACGACTAACCGCCATTTTTTCTGACAATAGAACACATTTCCTTGGATCGGAAAGAGTTCTAGAAGCCCTTGATTGGGACACTCTCTGTTCAAAAGCCGCTGAGCAAAAAATTTGTTGGAAATTTAACCCTCCAACGGCTGCTTGGTGGGGTGGATGGTGGTAGAGGTTAATCCAAATGGTTAAACAAATTTTCTCGATTTAAAGAGTTACTAACCGTGCTATGTGATTGTGAGATAGTAATTAATTCGAGACCTCTCACTTATGTGTCGGAAGATGTGGAAGACGGTTCTCCATTAACTTCCGAAATGTTTCTGCGACTAATAAAAGAATTTGAAGTGACGGATATTGCTAATGTTGATAAAGAAAAATTAAGTAAGAGAGCAAAGTATCTACAAAAAATGAGGGAATTATTAAGACAAAGATTTCGCTCAGAATATTTGGAGCAATTAAGGAAGCAGGCAATTAGAGATTTAAAATGTAAGCCTCTCAAAGTAGGAGAACTTGTTCTTCTCGAGGTCTCTAATAAGAAACGCGCTTATTGGAATCTGGCACGTGTGCTAAAACTCATTTCTGGTCGAGATGGGCACATAAAACTAGCACTTGTAAAAACTGAAAGTACAGAATTTTTAAGACCAGTTCAAAGGTTATACAGACTGGAAATGGACTACAACTTAGAGAATCAGGAACCAATTCCTTTAACCACCAGTAGTGGTAGAGTTGTGAAAGTACCTGTACGAGTGTGAAAACAAATTGTATTCTTTTGTATTTTGAATATCAATTTTGATTTAAATTCTTTGTTTTATATTTTTATTGTGTATAGATAATACATTAAGTAAGTAGTTTGTTGTTGTTGCTTATCTCACGCCTGTTCTGACGAAGTCAGACCAGGTCCATGAATCCGTTGACAAGAAGGAAGTCAATGACCAGAAGAGGGGTAGAATAGATGTCTTCCCTAACCAGCCCCAAACAGTCCAGGATATGCTGAGGTGAGGCCTGATGTTGGAGGCATTTTGGGCAGGGAGGGAAGGTTTTCACGCCTTCTGAATAGCTTAGACATTTCAGGTGGCCAAGTAGTTTGTAATGAATATATTTGTATATTGTTTTGAGTGTTTTAGCTTAAGGAACTCTCAAAAGGTGGGAGCGTGTTGCAAATAGATTATTTCTATTACATACTCTGTTGATATGATTGTATGCGCGTCAAATGTATAAGAAGAAACACTGGATGAAAAGAGAAGTGATGTAACCTTGGCAGAGAGCAGATATCAGCTCTGCTGCTCTCAATGCATTTACAAATTAAATTCTTATATGAAAATTATCCCGTAATCGATATCGTTATTTCACCCGGACATTCAGTTTGATTTAAGGTGAACAATTCCATTCACAACACCAATATTTCTGGAAAAAATGTATTTTCTAAAATATAATTTTGAAGCATGCGAATATTACTAAAACTAAACACCCTTGAAGTAGTAATAAATTTTTTTCTGAATTCTGCTTAGTTTTAATGAATTGCAAAAAAATCATAATGATATAATCAATAGTTATTGAGAAAAAAATTTATTTCTCTGACACATGCCTTTTTTTCGAAAATTTCAGGTATCACAAATTCAACAAATTTATGAATTTTAAAGTGCTGTAAAATTTCAACCAGTAGGAGTATTGAAAAAAATATTCAAAATTTTTCTTAATAACCGTGTAAAAATGATCCACACCAAATTTTATAAAAATCTGAGGGGTTGGGTGTTATTTCCTGGTCGATCTGACGTTGAATTGAAAGCGTAGTCATCCATACTCCCTTAAGTCCCGTACTTCTAATTTCTGCTACTCTTCAGAATAGTTCTTTTTGAAGGAAGGTTCTTTCTTTGTTCATTATGTATTTCACTGTCTAAATTATCCCCATGCTTCTTAGTATCCCATAAACTGTTTGAATTCCAAACTTTATTATTTTAAATCACCTGAAGTTCAAAATCGAAATTTTGCTGACCTGTTTTTTTGGTATTTTAAAGTCACCCTGAGAAATGTATCGTTTCAAAGTATAACTGTGCACCTAAATGTTAGCATTCTACGTCTTCTGAAGCATTTTTTTTCTTTCAGCATTCCATGTCGTTCTTTTTCACTTTCCAAAAGTATTTTGTCATTTCCTCTCCATTGAGTACCTGAATTCCAAATTTTTCTGTCTTCAGGATTGAAACAGAAATTTTGGAAGTTTGTTTGATGTGAATTTAATCGAAAGCATTAGTGATCTTTATGATGAATTTTAGAGCAGCAGTATTTCTGCAGTCTATATGAGGAAAGTCGTACCACGAGCTTGAACAGGACACATATAAGTATATTAGCGAGGATTTGAAAGTATCATCGCCACTTACCATACTAATCTCATTAATAAAAAGCAATTATAAATATTGTTACGAATTTCTGTATATTTGTAAATATTTCGTAGTATTAATTATGCAAAAAGGAACAATTATGTACACTCCACATAAGGCAGTGCAAGAGTTTGTCTTATTTTCGCTTTCCTGCAATGTGTCTCTTAATGCTTGAAAACGAGTTCTACAGGGATCATGCTGGAAAACGAGTTTTGCAAGGAGCAGACCATTTAACATTATGGTTAATGGCAATCTCGCCAAATTTGAAGAGAAATCGCCAAATGTCGACAAACTTGGCGACCATTTGGCGACATTTCTGGTCCCCATGTACCTGTATAGAGCTTTTCGACTGCGATCTGGGAAATTCTCCAAATGTCTATCTCTAGAAGATTCACGAAGGTTTAACTTTCCTATATGAGGCCGACCAAGAGTTATCAAGTGAGTTGTCTCTCAACGAGCATTCAGAGAGCTGTATTGCGAAAGTGAACTGTATTGCAATGTCTTTTGAGTCGATCTTAGCAGTTGTGTATCTAGTTTTTAACTGCTGTTTGAGCTCCATCGTTGTGTAAAAAGCTGTATTGAATCTATTAAAAAGGGAAGTTCTGAAGTTGTAAAGGAATCTGCGAAGAGTTACATCGGAATAAATTTCTTCAAGTTTTTATCTGCTTTGTCTTCAAGTCTTTCGAACCCATCCACATAACAGTATATAGTAAGTTGCAACCATCTAAAATAGAATTCATCAGAGATAAAATTAACCATCCTACTGCTGGGGAAATATAAGCATGGGGAAATATTGCCTGGATAGGAAGTGAGTTTAGTTTTATACTTGACATAAATAGTAAAATAGACACTATAATGGACAAACAGGAGATGGTTATTTTAAATAGACAGTATATGCTCATCTCCAAGGTATGCAAAACATAAATGCGTCTCTTCCAGCCGCTCGCAGCTTCTTTCAAAAACATGTTTATCGGGCAGTTCTTTCTATTGATCTTGTTATATTTATAGCCACTAATGAAAAACACTAAATACACCGGAGGACTAACTAGAAAAAGTCGAAGGCCACAAGCACAGAGACAAGTTTGGTTAATAACGTCGTTTGTTTAATTATATGCTAAGGTTAATAAATCCAAAAATTTACTAGGGTGATGTATCGCTCTAATTAACAACACTAAGAAGTTTCAAATACAGGTCCTGATTACTGAATGAGCCCTGAAAAGACCAATGATACCATGAAAAGAAAACATCACTTTGAAAGTCTAAACGAAATAAATCGCTTTATTGCAAAATAGAACTGGAAGTCCTTGATATATTTGGTCATAATCACTTTTTGTTGAGATGCTAACTTGTATCCGATTTTATTTAGATGTGTCGACATGCATTTTCAATGCAAAAACTACACTAAACTATTGTAAAATTTTATTGCAAAACTTACCAACTTAACAATATTTTTAACCCTGTTTTTTATTGGTATATTTCCAAATTTGATAGGTTTATGCGACAAATTTTCATTAAACCTTATGGGCCTCCTCAGCCATTTAATACATTCTCATTCAGGAATAACAACAGAAATCATTTGCAAAACTTTCCATTTTGATTATACATTTTTCCTAGAAAATTTCGAATCAAATGCTTCTACTGAAACATTTGTAGAAGCTGCTGTGTTGTCAATTCACTAATAGCAATGAAGTATATGTCACCCCGTTTATTGATTTGTCAATGGGTTCAAGTCGACTGTACATAAACCCCTTAAGAATTGAAAATGTAGCACATCGGAAAATGCAAATACGGCATTTGTAGAAGACCTACTTCCGTAAAAGAAAAGTTCAAAAAAGGGAGCGATGAACTGATGATTATTAATGAAATGGGGAATCTTCTTTTTTCAGAGCGAATCCGGGAATCTGGATGTTTTCTGGAGCGAACGGAATACGCTCCATTTCATCTGTTCCTAAAGCGTCGTTGGCTAGTAAATTACAAATGAATTTCGAAAGTAAAGCAACGATAATTCCTTTAATTTGGAATTTAATCGCCAAAAACAGTAGTAGCATCCCTCCGAAAATAGTGCTCTAAAATAATCGAATTTTCACTTGCTCATTTAGAAAGTGTGCTACTGTAATATTAAAGAAAACGAATTTGATTTATGAAAATATGTATGTTTTATATCTGTATAATATTATATTAAAAATGTGTCGCCCATTCAGTATAGCGCATCAGACTACCATGCAGGTGGGTGTCGGTTTGAATCCGGAGAAAGGTATGGATGTCCTAAGTTAGGGGCAACGAGGGCCTTCCCACTGGGTGCCCTTTCACAAGGGGCCACCGCTTCCGGCTTTGTAGTGACTGCGAGTATTTAGTGCACCAAGTGACTGCGGGCCCGCTATTATAATAAAAAAATATTAAAAATGTGATAAGTCCTGATCCAAAATCTACAAATCTCGTTCATGTCAGTAATCCAATTGCGACCGCCAGATCCACTATAATTTATACAGTACGAAAAAAAAAAAGTGAACGATGGCTATATCTTCAATTCTAAATAACTCTGAAGAACAACTAATAAAATTTAATTTTTTAAGTTTCATTTTATATTTTTAGTGAAATATTTCCGTAAATTTAATCATTTGCAAAACTTGAAGAGATCAAACAGTATGTACAATAAACACATGAACCAGAAATATGAAATTGGCTCAATTTGTTCAATTTGCAGGAAAAGAAAAAAAAATTAAACATATCAAATTCTTCGATTCAAAACGCGTAGAACATAGCAGTTTGCGTTAAAATGTTTTGTTTACAATTTTCTATCTGTTTGGCACAATTATTATTATTATTATTATTATATTTTTTTTTATTTTTTTTTTTAAGGGGAGTGTTTACTAAATAAATTGAACTCTAACTTTGAAAATTTCAATACGAATCCATATTTTTTATGTTTTCTTTCGATTTAGAATTTGGAATACCAGGGCTGGTTGAAACAACCGCATTTAAAAACCGGATTTGATGAGTTTTAATATTTCATTCATAAAGGACAGTACAGAAACGTTAAACTATGGAACGAAAGGAACTTTTTTTATCTACAGCTCTGTATTTTAAAAAGAAAAAAAAACTGTTTTTAAAAAGGCGAGAAAATTTTCATAGCTTCATAAGATATAGCATTATGTGTAGTATAGAGTAGTCAAAATGTTTTTATTCATAAAGTGTGTAAAGTACATAGTTATGGCTTGCTATTCAACGGTTTTGGAAAGCACATATGCATGGTTACTGGTACTTAGTGTCTTTTTTAGTTAAAAGGACGTATTGAGGCATGTTGAAGCAAAAGGGACTAGGCTGGTTGAAACTGTGTTTTATTCACTTTATTATGCCTTCTATGTGCCGTCTATTATCAATTATGCCCACGTGAGGTTAGAAAACTAGCATACCAATATGCAATCAGCAACAATTTGCCTGTTCCTGCATAATGAGCCGTTATTGTAGTTATTGGAGCTGAATAATTTACCGGATATCTTAAAGGACACGGTGCATTTGAACTCTCCCAAGCAACTTTTTTAGCTCGAGCTACCAGTCAGTCAACAGTTTTAAAATGCTTTTCGAAAATTATGTTTGTGTCTTAGAAACATAATTTTCAAGCTACTGACACATACAACATAGACGAGACAGGAATAACTTCAGTCCATCGCCTAAGCAGAATTGTTTATAAAAAAAGGTACCAAGCAATTGAGATCTAGTACCTCAGCCAAGCGTAGGAAGGGATATCGCTGCGACTGGAAATGCAGTACCACTGATATCCCAAAGGTTATGTTCCGAGAACCTTTTATTTTAAGTAGACTAGTAGTAATGTAGGTTCAGCCAATCCTTCAGGTTGATGACATACACTGACTTTATTGCTTTTTTAGCGTTTCATTCAAGTTGTATACATCAGATAAGTCTGTTTATTGATTCTGGATAGTCATGAATCCCACCTTTTCATCGACATCATATATTTGTATAGAAATAAAGGGATTTTTCTCTTGAGATTTCCACCACATTGCTTACACAAACTTCAACACCTTGATAGTGGTGTGGTGTCTTTGGATGTCTAAAAGAAGTGAATAAATACCGCATATGACAATTGGATGAAAAACCATTAAGCAAGACTATGATTATATACGCGATTCCTTGTGTACAAATATACTTTTTCTAATAAAGCTACACAAAGCATTATTCATATATTATTATAGAGAAATTATTACGTTTACAATAGTCCAATAATTATGTTTAGGATAATCAAATAATTAAGTTTATAGTTCAGTGCAATAGACCATAAGTGAAACTTACCAATATCCGTGAAATTTTACCTTTATATACCCGAAGAAGGTGTAAACTGTATGGCATAAGAAAAAATTATTTCGAACTATTTTGTTTTTTAATGCCTACCATTGCTTTTTGAAGGTCATGATCTTGCATAAGAAAACATATCATGCTTTTGAAATTATGTTTTTTGAATGCTGATTTTGCACGTATAACAATTAAACAATAGAAAAAGATTTTCACACTTGAATAAAAATAAATCATAATTAACAATAGAATTTACGCAAAAACCAAAGTCATAAAATTCATAATTAATTTTAAAAAAAAAAATTATCTAAAAAACCAAATAAGAGACCCCATTTGCACATCCTCGATCAATTGAAGACGCTGCGCTTATTGAAAAATATTAATGACACTTTAGTAATATAAAAATGCAAAAACAGAACATAGTATAAGACATCCTCTCAGAGTTTTCTAAAAAATTGCACTCAAAAGAACATTATGCATAAAGTCTTACTTAAAAAAAAAATATTATATTAAAACACAAAAAAAACAATATTTTACCCGAAAACAATAGCTTACGTTTAAAACAAATATAGAAAAAGGAATATAACGCTAAAAAATTTGCGCTTACACAAACCAACTAAATTATTGTCTGCAACAAGCGGAGTTACTCTGGCCAGTCTTTAAAGTTTTGTTGGCCAGAGAATATAGTTTGGTTAGTAGAACGAAATTCTGGAATATTCTCCCAAAAATTATAACAAAAAATGTAGATGGCCGATTTCAAAATAACTGAACGTTGCCGATTAAAAAATACAAAAGAACCCGAGGATATAAATAATAATTTTGGATTAAGCAAATTTTTTAAATGTGTTGTTAAAAAACTAATTAAAAAATCAACCAAGTAAATGCTGATAATCAGTTTCTTAGAAGAAAGTCAATTAAAAGTATTAATGAGCTTCATAATCTCATTACGCCATACTTGAAGCTTATGCATTACAACTTGTAAAAATTATGTCATAATTCTCCCACCCGCACTCACGCACCTGCTCAAAAACGGAGAATTCCCTTTTTAAAGGAGGAAGAAGGCACAAAAAATGAGGTTTAGTGCTTTCTAAAACATGATGTATCTAACTGATTTTATTTTTTAGCATTAAACGAAATTTTTAATTTCATCGGCAAGAAAAGATTTCAAAGATTCTAACCATAGTTATTTCAATGGAAAAAATAATATTTCGAGTATTTATTGCGGTAGAAAAGTAAGGGGAAAAATTTGTCCGATTGGATTACCATTATGGCCAAATTTTAAAATTTAATTAAAAAAACTAATTAACAAATAAATAAAATATCTTTTGAAACTTAATGAATGCAAGAATGCAAATACTATTTATGTTTCAAATTTCACAGTTCTCCTTGCACCAGAAATTGAGATACATGTGACACAAAATTCGATTTCTAACTTATTTTCTATTTAAAAAATTTAAAATTTGTTGAATTAATTAATAACAAATTATTAAAAAAAAAAAAAAATTGTGCAAAAGTTGATTGCTATTTATGTTTGGCTTTTAACAAACTAATCGTTTGAAATAAATCTAAATAAAATATATTACTTATTTCAGAATTTATAGCAAAAAAAGCATTTTTACCTTTTAACATCAATATGTCATTACATTGTCATCATTTAAATATTAAACCCCTTTTTAGAAAATTATGAAATTTGGTATTTCGCTGGTTTTTTAGGCTAAATCTAAATATCGTATAATATTATGGCATTGTCTTTTAACTTTTTAAAGTTTGGCTCAGTTTAGACATGTAGATGCTTCCCTGTGACGACAAAATATATATATATATATATATATATATATATATATATATATATATATATATATATATATATATATATATATATATATATATATATTTAAATCCTTCTACGATTTACAATAGTACTGGTCTTTTTTTTTGTTTCATCAATTAAAATACAAGCTATAATCATCGTCCGGATATTTTTTTTGGTTACCTGTACCAATACCAATCGTCTAGGTATGTCAAAAAAATTAAAATAAATTTTGTAACCTTAAAAGGAAGAAAAGTCGTTCGTTCTATCGGATTCCTTTAAGAAAAGGTATATCGACCCCATTGAGTTGTTAATAGACATTTAACAAGAACAGATGCTTTTCTCAGAAGTTGACCTTGAGCATGGTTTCCATGGATACAACGGACAACACAAGATGCTTCTCACATGTCAATCATCTGCTCTATATGGACAATGCAATTATGACACTCGAAAATGAGGATGGATTTTCTTATCCAGTAATGCTTGGCAATCGGCCAGAAAAACATACAACAACCGACATTACTGCTGATTCAAATAGCATAGTGTCTCTCTATCACGCACTAAAAAACATTCTAAAGAAAATATTGAATTCTTGTTAATAGAACTCGAAAGGTATATAGAATAAGAAAACTGAAGAGTTTCCAGTTTTCTTCAAGTCAATTTTTACTTAACAAACCTTCAGTTATATATATATATATATATATATATATATATATATATATATATATATATATATATATATATATATATATATATATATAATTGACTGTTGAAAGTAACGTAACGATGAAACTGAAGCTATATATACATTACATATATATATATGCATTCCCTTCAACCGATCGAGATGAGATTTCAGGTATAGTTTTTCAGAGGTATGAGCTCGGGATTTTGTGAAGGGCAACAAAATGGCGCTCACGGTTACGGTTATAATTACAGGAACTCGAAATTTTTGAATGGCGACACCTACTTTTTTCTATCGCAAAATGCTCAGCGCATGCGAAAATCCTAAAGAGCTTTGGAACGGAACGTGTATCACAAAAGCGAACAAGTAATGCCCGCACAAAAAACAGCTCCGAGAACGACCAACAGAAACGCGATCGGAGCACACTGAGGCCGATCACCAGATATTCAGCGTAGAAAGCTGATAAAATTGCCTGTGATGGTACCCATGTGAATTTTGGCCTCTACGATAAGCAAATTTCCACCGTGGGTCCCGATCTTGTTTTTGTTGGCCGTACTCAAAACTGTTTTTTACGCGTGCATAACGTGTCAATTTTTTTGTGATACATGTACCGTTCCAAGGGTTTTTATAGTTTTCGCATGCGCTGAGCATTTCTTAACAGGAAAAAGTACGTGTTGCGATAGCTCATACCTCTGAATAATTATACCTGAAATCTCATCTCGATCGGTTGAACTGAATGGAAGCTAGAGGTCCATATATCGGCAAAATAATTCTATGACCACCCTGTATTTTGTTAACAAAATTAATTATTTTTGCAATATACAAATTTTAGAACATCATGAGTCCAAAAGAGTGGTCTAAAAAATATCTTGTATCCGTGTGCCTGTCTGTGATCAACATAACTCCCAAATGGATTTACCTTCGATGTTCAACCTTTGTTTGCACTAACGTGTAGACCAGCGTTTCTCAACCTTTCAGTATTCGTAGCCCAGTTTTCAATCATAATTTTCATCTAGCCCCCGCTTACAATAAAATTTATACAAAAATAATGTATATTGAGTATTTGGGATTCTGTTTTTAAATTATTTTTAACTAACTGCCAAAACAAGAGTAAAAGCGAGCCAACGTTGGCAAGAAACCACATCTGGCATTTTGCCAAGCGGGCGATGAACACGACCAATACCGTCTCGAGCATGCGCAAAGAAAATGTTTTCTCATAGGAAAAAGGAAAATATTCGATAACACAAGTTTCAATTCCAGCCAGTCTCATTCGAATCGATCCTTCTATCGCTATCGAATCTATCGTGAATGTGTATGTTATATATGTTAATTGCAATTCACTATATTAAATATTCACGGCAGGTTTATGCGGTGGCAATGCCCTTTAAGAAGCTCTAAACATTCCCACAGCTGAAATTTCCTTAAAAATTCAATACATTTGAAAAATTAACGTCTTTAACATTGTATTCCCTTAATTTGCGAATTCCCCTTGAACAACTGTTTTTTCTCTGTTTCTCTTAACCGAAAAGTTAATGCTATACTCATCACCAAAAATATCACCCAACTAGATATCTTTATTAACCCTTTAGTGTATAGTGAAATATATGCTACACTACTTATCGGGGAGAAATCTTTAAAAACATCACTAGCACTTCGCTAGCATATATTCTATACAACGGTTTCTTTTAATTAAATAAGCACAGGATTTCTTTTGTATATTTTTTCAGCAGTTCAGGGTCAAGAAGAAAACAAAAAAAAAATTCAATAAAAATACAAAATCATACAGTATAGGGTTAAATTCATGAAGGCAAAAATGGTAAATTACCCCTATCCAGAGATAGCACGCCTGCGCCAGTTGCGCCAATTTAAAATTCTGACATAACCTGTTACAAAAAAGCCTTTTTCACGATTTTTGCTCCAAACGATGAACCATTTAATTTTTTTTTTTTTTTTTTTTTTTTTTTAATTTGGTGTATGTGTCTGTTGGCTGAAAACCGCCGATATGTCTGTGACGATTCATCGGCAGTTGTTTCGCCATTGTCTCCGTACCGCGTATCAGCTATTTCCAGGAATGTGATTCTTCCACCGACCGGCATTTTTTTATTTTTTTATTATTAAAATTTTTTCAATTTCATATTTTTCCGCTGCTTTTTCCCAAATTTCAAAATAAACCACTTTTTTTCTGCAACTTTTTTGCGGCAATAGTAGTTTTCTCTTTCCCAATTAAGTTTTCTCTCTTATTTCGGATTGGTACAGTTCCACGAATTTCAGATTTGTGGACCGAAAATGCGATCACGAATGAGCCACTCACTTTGATTCATGCTTCTTCTAAGCCTCATTATTTACGTGGGTATGATGGACATTTTACTGAGAGTTACTCTTATATGATGGGCACTATTGGCTCGATTCGCGTTCCTATGGCGATCGCTATCCCCGAGATTTACACTGTAGTGTTATTATAATTTTCATCGAGCATTGCGCCGATATAATGGGAGACTTGCATTCCTAGAGGAGATTACATTTGACGCTATTTACGTTGGTGTGATGATCCTTTTCAGCAGGTGTTACGCTGTTGTTAATATCCGATTTTACCTTCCTTTTAAGCCTAACAACGGAACTTGCATACGTTCAGATTTCTTTAAGCCTCCGATGCAATGACTACTTTTTTGAATTTGCTTCCTCTAATGTTACAACCACTGCAGCCATTATTTGCGTTGGTGTATGTTGGTCGTTTAGTTTAACGTTACGTTGATGTTATGGCAGTTATTTCCGTGATTTGTGCCGATATTGCGAACGCCATCGCCGAGATGTATGTTGATTAATAATAATTTTTGGTGGTTATTATCACGATGTAATAGCCGCTATTGCCGAAATTTGCATTTGTACATTGGATATTTACACTGATTTTTGTATTGGTGTGAAGACATTTTGTTTGAGCGCTGTTTAATATACGGTATTATCGTGATTAGTGCAGATGGTATTACCGAAATTTGCGCATTTACGTTGGGCGCTATCACCGGTATATACGTTGCTGTGATTGTCATTTTCGCCGAGAATTATGTTGAAGTAATATTGGCCATTGCCGAGATGAGCTATATAGCTTTGGTGGCATTCGCCTAGGCTTTCTTTGATGTGATAGCTATGTCCGTGATTAGTGTTTGTGTATAAGGTCTCTATTTAGTACAAGAAAAGTCGTACCGATTGTAAAATTTTTATTTATTGTCCATGTTTAAAATTGTAATTTTTGTTACAATTGTATGTACAATTGTTTATCTATATTAGATTGACAAACAATTTAACATTTTAGCTATAACTATAAATTATGTTTTAAAAGTTATGTTTTTTTTTTTTTTTATAATCGTTTAACTTGTGACCCAGATAATTTTCCATTAATTATTTATATTTATTGTCCAGTAATATTAACATTTTATTTTATGTATTTCTTAAATTTTTATGGACATTATCTTTTCATTTGTTTACTGTTTAAATAGTAGTAATTAACATGAATATTACTAAAACATAATTTAAGGAAATAAATATTCTTTTAAAGAAGATCCATATATTAGTTATGCAGTAAATATATTAAATTATTGCAATAAATGTAGTATCCTTCTAAACAAAACAATCATTCTTAACATAATACAAATCTCGATTTAAACTTATTTTAAAAACCTATTTCAATCGATTCAAATTTTGATTTTAACTTATACAAGGTAGAAACAAAATATGATTTTTCCTATCCCGAAGTTGGTAAAAATCGGATTTCAACTGATATGAAATTGATACAAAATTGGATTTTGGCTGATACGAAGGTGATACAAAATTGGATTTCAACTGATACGAAGCTGATACCAGTGGGACGTGTAGCTATTTCATCCCTGCTTATCTGTGCACAATTTAAATGGTGTGACCAGTAATACAGTGTAATTGAAACATGCGATGTTTCACATCTGTAGTTCCTTTAGTAATAGAGATAATTAAATAAAAAACATGGCAAACGATTATATGTAGCATATATGATAGTTGCAAATATCCTAATATGTGAATGATAAATATATATCATGGGAACTTTAATGATGATATTTCATAATGCTAGAAGTGTGAGTAGACGCGAGGTGACGCGTCCCCCCCCCCTTCCCCCTTTTCAAAAAAATACCAATGCTTCCTCCCACTTCTAAAACCAGTGAAATCTATCCCACACTTTGAAAAACACTCAATCAGTCTAAAAACTACTAATGAAAAATAACATTAAACTTTAAATGTAGTGACATTGAGAAAAAGTGATTTTTTTGTAACAATCTAAAAACTATCAACTATTTATGGTATATATATCATACTCTTATAAAAATGCATTATACTACTTTGTATAAAGATATAGGTATTTTTTATTGACAAATACTGTTACACTTGGTCAACAACTTTTAACTTTGGAGGAACTTTCTTTTAAGTTAAATTTCTATTCTTGTTTCATATAAAGACAAGCTATTAAAAAAAAAAAAAAAAAAAAAAAAAAAAAAAACATTTTAGAGTTCTCTACTAATTTAAATTCATGAAAGTATATACACATTAATAAGCACTATTTAAATCTAAAAAAGTAAGTCGCAGAATATTCATAAAAATAACAATAAATTTTGGTCCCTTGTTCAATGTCAATGTTAGGAAGTATAAATTAGTTTCTAACTAGTTAATATTTTTATTATAAAATACGAAATTATAAAATATATCGTTTAAGATGAAAGGGGGGGGGGGAGGGTTGCACTTCTCACCAGCTTTTGGGCAACCCCCCCCCCCCACACTTTTTTCCCACCACTTCTACCACTGAGAATTTTAGAATTATATTTGCATAGAGTAAATAAATCGGTTTTCGATCTATTAGGTCAGGATGAAATTAACTATAAACAATGTTTTTAGCATTAATATCATGAATGTATTTATAAATATATTCTTACTATGTTTTCGCTTTTTGAAGGGAACTAAATCAATAATTGAAGAACTACAAGTGTATTTTGATGAAAGTAAACTGGAAAGCTTTCAAATGACTGCCCATCATCATGGAACACCCTGGTAAGTTTTATTTTTTGTGTACACATAAAATGTTAGGAGTTAAAACTCAACCGTGAGCGACAACATCCTCTCCCAAAGCACACAGAGCTTGTAATCTTTTATTACACTTATTGTATACTTCATTCAGTGATGTTGGCAATTGGTTGCGTACTGGCGTCAAATTATAAAAAAGTCCAAATGCGCTGAAATAATTCTATTTTTCTCACCATATTTATCCATAGGAAGTTTTGGTAAAATCCTAATATAAGTTACAAGCTGGGCTTGGTGCCGACCAAACGGTATAGTGGTTAGCGTGCTAGCTTCTAGACAGCGAGGTTGCGGGTTCCGAGTCCCGTGTTAGGCATGGGTGTTTGTAAATGTATCTTGGCTTGTCTAATGACGAATGTTTCGGCGCATTATAGCCCTCGTGTTGCTGACGGCGCCAGATAATCTGAAAACAACCAACCATCCAACAAGCTGGGCGGGATTTTGAAAACTATCCGAAATGTCGCATTGACGCCTACGCCAAACTATTGTCAACGCCGAAATAAAGTTTTTACGATTGTCGCCAAGAGTTGGCGTAGGCAAAAACATAGAAAATCGCAACAGATTGAAAACTTTATCGCCCTACCAAATGTCACAAATCCACCGAGTAACGTATATTAGGCTTAATTCTAATATACGTTAACCGGTGAATATGGAGATGTTTGGCGACATTAGGGAGGGTTTTTTAAACTTAAAATAGGTTTTGAAAACAATACTGAGAAAAACAAATAAACAAATACATTGTCGGTTTCTATTGATAGAAACCTTATTCGTTTATTTTCTTATGATAAGAATCCCTGATAAACGAACTTGCATCTAAATACCCTGAAGTTGAAAGGCTTAATTCTGAAAATAGCTTGTATATGTACTGGCTAAAAATTGGATGTTATATTCTAAAAATGAGGACCAGTACTTATACTCACAGAGAGTAGTAGGAAGCACTCAATAGAAGAACATTTTAATGAGTTTTTTTCCCCCAATTTATATTCAAATATGAAAATTTGGTCATCGTAAGGTAACTCACATTTTGTTTACTGATTTAGCTCAACATAACTCGCACAAAACAGTAAGCAAACAAAAAAAAATACCTACAGTATTAATATTTTTTAGTGTCTAGAAATGTCGAGAGTTTCATTTACAATACCTAGAAACCTTGAGAATTTGTGCTGCTAATTAGTTAACACTTATGATTGAGGAAAACGTCGGGAAAAAAACCTTTCATAATTTTAAAAGTATTAATGCTGTTGTAATGTACGGTTATCATTCTAAAGACGAATATTTTCAAGGTACCGATGTCTCTTTTTATGTTGCAGATCCTGTAGTTGCAATTCCAACGGATCTTAAGCCATGCGCCATTTGTGGGAGAACATTTTTACCTGATGCTCTGGTAAGACATATACTATTGTAGTGTACAGTCCAGTCTTATCAACAACACACAAAACGGTATAGTGGTTAGCATACTAGCTTCTAGACCGCAAGGTTGCGGGTTCGAGTCCCGTGTAAGGCATGGGTGTTTGTAAATGTATGTTGGCTTGTCAAATGACGAATGTTTCTGCACATTATAGCCCTCGTGTTGCTGACGGGGCCAGATAATCTGAAAACAACCAACCACAACATACATTGATTCATACCTCTATAACTCATAATAAAATATCCCACCAGAACTCAAAGCCTCATTTCTGATCTCTCTCTGCATAAAAGCAAAAAATTTCACTGCCTCGTCACTAATTCTTCCATATCGCCAAAACTCTTAAATTTGGCAGAAGTGCGGGATCGAAAAGAGATTAAGTATTTCAAACAATGAATATTCCACTATAGCCATTGCTCTGAAATTTGGTTCGGCTCGAATTTCAACAATCATAGAAAAAATAATCCAATTTCCGGATTGAAATGTTGTCAAACGTTTGAAATATGAAATTCATAAATGTGTTTTGATTGCTAAAATACACTTGTTCAAATTTCGAAGTACCATTATTCAGTTAGTTCCTACATAAAGCATACAATTAATTATTTAAAACCACTTGAATGAATGAATTTAATTTATATCTACTTGTGAAATTTTAAGGTCAATGGCTAAAATTTAGCTGGAGCCACAATGTCAAGACAATACTGATTCTTATATTTAATTGCAATTGGGCTTCATTTGTTAACTGTACTTGATTGAAGCCAAAAGATACATTTCGATGATTATAAAGTCGATAAATGATAAAAGGAAATTAGTATTTACGTATTAACAGTGTGGGTCTTGACTATAAGGAAGGAGTTATGTTAACTATATTTTTGCCGTTGCTGGTCATAAATAAAAACAAAGGCATACTTTTTTGAAGAAACTATGAAATTGAGTTTTTCTTTTTCAGACGCGTCACCAGCGTGTGTGCGAAAGAAATGCTGCCAAGAAGCGCAAGGTGTTCGATTCTTCTAAGCAAAGGGCATTGCCGGACGCACCCCCGAAGAAGGAAGAGGAAGCCCCTAAGAAGGCAATGCCCCCAAGGGCCAAGGTTAGTGTCAAGAGAAAAGTAAGTCCAATATCATCTCTTTTTCTTCAGTTTCTAAAAGGCTTCTGGGTGTTATTTCAATTCGATTGGTTATTTTCTTTCGTAAGGATTATATGAAGACTCTAAAGCAACCTTACAGCAAGGTTTAGACTACTGAGAGTCATTCCAAGTACCAAGAGCTGGCTGGAGATCTTTCAAAGAGAAACTGCTCATGAGGAAAAAGCACTCTGAACAGAAACGAGGTGGTTCATTTAGAAACGGGGGAATGGAATAGAAGGGATTGTTTAATAATTTTCTGGCATAAGGGTTACACGTGAAATTTTTAACTTAGTCAGACCTGAGTTTACACCTCGCTCCACATAGAATGAAAGGTATTTTTCAAAATCTATCCAGATTTGGATTTATTTTTCTCATTCAGTAAATAAAATGAGAAAATTATGCTCAACAGCTTTTAGAGACATAGTGGCTGGACGTATGCTTAATAGGGAGGTACTATGAACTCCTAATAGGCCCGTATTATACAGAGCCACTCTTGTGGCAAACGCGCGCCACAGTAAAGACACCCGGCTTGCCACGACTTTTGCTCAATATTATAAATTCTACAAGATTAAATGCAATAGTCTGAGCACCACAAGCGACAGACGCAATCCCTGGCCACAGCTGTGGCCCAGTTTAGTAACCTCCATAGGATTGCATGTTTCGCTTAGAGCAGCTCGTCAGAAACTGTGGCGAACGCGCATCTCTGGAGTGGTTCTGTATAATAATGGCCTTACCTTAGAAGAAAATTCCCTTTGAGAGATTGAAGACGTTTCTTCTAAAGAAGAGACCCTTGCACATACACCCGCGTAGTGTAGTAAAGTGGTCTAAGGCAATAGGAGTAGCACATTTTTAATGAATACGGGCTTTTGCGCCAATTCGAGCCCTTGACTTGGCCGATGACGACTGCGGTATCGCATTTATAGTGAGTAAATAATGTTTGACACCAAGTAAACTATATAATAATTAATAGATACTTTAATGAACATGTTACAGAAATTGAGGTTGAATAAATTTAGATGATTCTGACATAGAATACTGAAAAAAACCTCTCCGAGTCCAAGTAGCAACATGGAGTCAGACCACATCTGAATTGTCTATTTTTACATGACCAGGAGTCGACCTTTCTTATTGATACCGATCATTTAATAAATACCACCTACTTTGAAATAATGAAGATCATCCAACAAACTCGAACTTTATACGGCTAAAATTACTCATCTTAAAACATACGGACAGAAAATGCTGCGCTTTGACCTGAGTTTACCTCGAGAATTTGATCGGGGTAACAATGGCTTGACACTGGCCAATCCCGATGTAGACCATTGCTACGTACTTGGTCAATCTCGCCCAGTATTGGGTAAAATATAATGGGAGTGTTGAAGTGTGAATGAAGAGTTTTAAAATTGAAATATAGGGTTATAAATAATATAACTCATAAAAACAAAGTTTTTAATATAAATCCTTTATATACATTGCAAATTCCCCCCCCCCCCCTCACCAAAAAAAACAAACCTGATTGAATATATTGTCATCTACAACGAGTCAACGATCTACGAATGCTAAATCTGATGTAAGGCAATAAAAACACATAGCTTTTATTTATTTTGATTAAAAAATGTTTGGCAACAGGAAAGATTTTCAACAGTGATCGGTTAAATGGGATTTAATAGTATCCCGAAGCCATGATAGAAGCGTGTGTAAAATCTATCTTTTAGTGACAGTAACAGTCCCAAAATTTGATAGAATGCATTGTCATCGACATCGAACCTATCTGCCAAGTTTCAGAACGATTGGATGAAGGCAAGGGGGTTAATTAGATATCCGCAGAATCCGCCGCCATCGACAAACATACAAAAGCGAAGTTAATATAAAGGATTTAAAATGGACGGAAGTGTAAAAAATATGTTTTGTTATGGTTTTGGTATGTTTATTTTTTAAAAAATCGTGTATTTTGGAATGATGCTCTCTCTAGCTTAACCCTTTGCACTCCAGGCCTTTTTCGCGCGGAGGAATCAGCAACTCGAGACATTTTAGGTTCGGCTGGTGTTTATGGATTTGCTTCATAGAAACTAAACACAGTCATTGGCCTTGCATCGAATTTCCGCATCACACCTAATGGTCCTCTCGTGGTTTGGCATCCAATCGTGTGGCGCCTGAGAGGCGCCACTGGAGTGCAAAGGGTTAAGCATGTACTAGCCAATCTTCCCAGAACCTCTGATTCCTACATTATCCAATACCGCTGTGCTATCTTTGGGATCCATTCATATTAAAAATCATAATTCAAAGAGTTGACTTTTATGATGAGATATGATCTTCCCTGTCATCAGTGTTTACTTTGAAATGCATTCTCAAAATTAACATGAACCACAAACCAGTAGTGGGATGAAATATGCTATAATGTCAATAAACATGATTTAAATACCAATATTTCATCATTATATATGCTTGTCCAGAGTTAGGAAACGAATTTGATTTAAAAAAAGTATAGTTTAATTATCTTTCGCGCTCCTGAGGAGCGCAAGACAGGAAAGTAACATATTGCACCCAAAGACCAAAACTTTTTTAACGTATTAACAAGCATGTTTGTACTAATTTTTTGGTATAAAAATTATGGTAGATGACACAAGTTTAGTTCATTTTTGTTTGGAATGAATGCATATAATACAGTCCATTCTTTCGTAAGTTCACGATTTTCTTCATCAATTTTTCTCTTCCTCTTGGTTGAAGTCAAGATCATGTTTTTCCATGTAGTATATTAAGAGTATTGGCAAAAGACATGGGCGGAGACAGAATTGCTAACAAGGGAGTGCAGAATCTACAAAAGAGAGTACAAAGACACAAACTTTCGGTTTCAACTTCGATTTTCTTAAAAAGTTAATTGAATGTTTTAATGAAATGTTAATTAAAAATTATGCATAATTTCAAATATATTACTTGGTTCAAATGTTATTGGGATTTTTTTTTTATGCGAGTTTTAGTACTTTTCTCCACATTTTCGAATGCCAGGGGGATGCAAGTTGACCTCCTTGCATCTCCCTGACGGCGACCATGGCAAAAGGCTTTTTAACAATACACGCAACTGCGAAAAGTTTATAGCGAAAGGTGTATCTACTTCAGTTGGAGGCCCATCTGATGGCTGTGGGATTAGCGCTCTGGCCTCGCATGCCAAAGGTGCCGGGTTCGAATCTCAGGTTAGGCATGGATGTTCGTTGAGGTTCCCAAAAAGTTCCACCCAAACAAGGCACACATTTATCATCATTTATTGTTTTACCAGTTTATTCTTAGGTTGAATTACTTAGAGCTTGAAGAGCCGCATATATCCATAAAAGGAGCAGTATGCGGCCCCGTAGCTACGATCTGCCGACCCGTGGTTTAGTTTGTACAAACCATCGATATAGATAAACAACTGGATAAAGCGCTCCGATGGTAACGCAAGGCGAAAAACGCGCAGGCAGAAATGTTTGTTTTCCTGCAAATGGTGCAATGATTTCCTGAATCATGGTTAATTACTATGTTTCATATAATTGCAACAACAGCGCAAATCGCAAAAATATAAACAATAGTTTTCACCGATAGGTAAAAAATAATCATTCAAATGTGTAAATGTATTTTTTTTATTATTATTTATTTTTGAAAGATATCTAAAATGACCCTTCTAACATTGATTGCACGTGGTTAATGATTGTTCTTTTATATAGCAATTCATATCATAAATGATCTACTTTAAATTCAGAACAAATAGTATTATGATCTAGAATAAAACACTTGATTTATATTTATTTAATCCTTGTTTTTATTCGTTTTCAAAGGCATTTGACAAAGAAATGGGAAAAGAAAGCGAAATTAAAACTCTACTTGTTCACTCATTTAATAATGAAAATAATTACTTTGTTTATTTATAACTGGATAATTTGTTTTATATATGTTTTATTTAATCTATGTTTTTATGCGTTTTGATACACGTATTTAAAAAAAAAAAAAAGGGGGGGGGGGATTGCAAACGGCAAAGTTTATCAGTTTCTTTATTACTTACGTATTTATTAAAAAAAATAAGTATTTTTTGACTGATTTTTGAAATTCGAAGTCCCACCAAACTGTCGAAAGCAATTTGTATTTCAGTTTTATTTCTGTTTTAAGTGTAACCCTTGAATTTTAGAGAGAAATTGTCTCTTTTCTTGCAACAAATGCTTGAACTAAATTAATGAAGTTTATTTAATTTTAATTTCTTTAAATGTTTTTATTAAATTTGGAGAAAGTGAAGTGTTTAAGTGTCAGGAAGGCACGAGTTTCTTCATAGTTTTCTAATTCTAAAATTTCATCGATTAGAATACACTTTATTATTTATTGTAAAACGCATTCGGATTTCACTCTATACTTGTTTAAATGAATTGTTGTATGTTAGACGGATTTAATGAGTAAATGTTAAACTGATTAAACTTTTTTCATTGGCATATAATTTTGATTCAGTTTTTAAGCTAAAATGCTACCAAAAGTACTCCAGTTGTCAATTTTATTTTACAAGGAACCCCAATTTTTATTAATTAATGTACTACAATTCAGATTTTTTCAAAGACCCACTTCAGAATTAATGGATCAAATATTCTTTGACTTGCAATAAACAAATTTCATAACCTGTATCTTTAAATTCATAAGTTATATAATAATATTGAGTATGGAAAATTAATATAATATAGTTTGCCTTTGAAACTTAAATTGTTTTTGTATTACTTTAGTTATAGTATAAATGAATTTGTATTTTGCAATCTTATTATTACTTATTTTCAACTGGTTTACTGTATTTCTTGAATTATCTTTAATTTCTACTTCTAAAATGAATATACTTTTAAAGTATATTTTCATTTGTTAAATGTATTCTCATAACTTGTTGGTAATAATTTATTTTTAAAATATTTACTTTATGTAGCTTAAAATTTAAAAAATTAAATTCAAATCAATAAAGATAAAACACGTTTACAGATATCGGCAGTAACTAATCTCAAATGTTTGTTCCAAATTTACAAATTCTATACTTAGATTTATTTTGATCAGTTTTATTTATTGGTTAAACTATTTTCTTCAAATATGTTTTTTTTTTTTTTTTTTTTTTTTTTTTTTTTTTTTTTTGGCTTGCCATATATCAAAAGTAACGCGAATAAACCATTAAGATCGAATAAAATCCACATCGGCCATATAAATTCCTCCATCCAAGCATCTCGCTACCGCGGTGGCAACGGCTCGTTTCCCCAACGTTAAGCAGTCTATCCAGTTGTTTATCTATATCGATGGTACAAACATATTTAATTACATTGGACGGACAAGAAGCACAAGTATATTAAGAGTTCCTCTCATACAACATAGAAATCGGCGCGCAGTCGTTGCTTATGACCTAACAGGTTTTGACTCTCTCAGAACAGATGGAGAGTGCGGCAGAACTACACCCACACATACTTCATATTAATCCGCACAAAATATAGTTCGATCCCTCCATTTAAAAAGTAAATGCCAATTCAAGATAATGATTTAATGGGAAACGAGTTTTGATTTTGGGATCCAATGGATTACTTTCTTATGCTCCTCCTCCCCAAGAATGCAAAAAATAATTAAACTGGAAATTTTTTACTGTAATTACGTTAACTTGATCTAAAAAAATCTTTGATGGCCAAAAATTAGTTTCTGATTCGTGTTTATTGGCATATTTTATCCCAGTTTTTCTTGAGATAAACGATTAAAAAATATGAATATCGTCCCTATACGTAAGCCAGATCACTCCTCTAATCCAAATTTCATCAAACATATGTAGGACGCTTTCGAGATGTGTATTGTGATAAGATTTAATGCGTTGGAAACTTTTTATCACTTGTAAACAGTTCAAAAGTTGGGAAGAGCAAATTACCCTCTAGAATTCATAAAGAGACTCATGTTAAGTATGAGAATACAGTACCAAGTAAACACGGATAACAGATGAGATCACATCTCCCACTACAGGTCAACTCTTTGAGTTGCGTGCTTTTTAATGCAGATACAACTGTACACTAATGGTACTCTATTCTTTTGCATATGTCCGCACTCCCCCCCCCCCCTCCCCCTCGTACATTCAGTTTCATTTTGTGGCTATGTTGTTTTACTTATTGTTATTTCACATAAGGATGCCTTTTTAATATAAATGTCCTGTGTCTATACCGCTCCAATGAGCAGGTATTTGGGAAAAACTGACATTCCTTTAAATTTCCTCGCCAGTGTATTTAAGAAACAATTTACCAAATTTTATAATTTCTTAATATTTGTAAAACAATTAACTGTAAGTAAACTACATTTAATGTATTCTTCGAACTTAATTCTTTTGAAAAAATCCCGACAAAATGGGGAGTGTTCAGGAATAATTTTTCAGCATTCTGGCTTTATGGTCAGTTTGATATTGACATATTCCAAAGTGGAACCTTATTTCGTCCCCTTTCAATAGCTATCACTAACATTATCTATGTGCGTGCGTGTTTGTTTAAATTCTACCAAATTTAAAGATTTGGTTTTAAGAAGTAAGAGAATTAGTGATTTGTCCGTGATTGAGATATTTGGCCTGTTTTTGTAGAGGGAACCCTTTATAACATGTCGGCTAATTTAAAGAAAATTTTTTAACTACTGTAATTAAATTCCAATTACTCATTGGACAGAAGATTGCAACGCCTTAAAAATAGTTCGATAAAGAAAGGAAATATATTAATATACCTTCTAATTTTATTTTAGACGAGTTATACTTCACACTGTGTTTTTGTTCATCATTGGTTGAAGTATTTTTTTTGTTTGAATACTAGTTACATGGCTCTTAGACCCATTCGTGAATCAGTGCAATCCGTTTGCCACTCATACTAAATTTAATGTACAGATTAAATAAAATATGTTTCCTCCACCGAAATAGAAATTTGTGAAAGATTAATGTCAAAATGTAACACTAAATGCAGGTGTATTTTCACTTCTACAATGCAATGGTCCGAGTATAAAAAATAATAGATACTTAAATGAAATAAAACACATTGTTCGGTTAAACTTATCATATTATTACCATCTATGCTGATTATGAAAATTGCCCGATTTCCCTTTTCATTTTGTATTTAGCTTATACAAAACACTTAAGTCAAATTTTTAGACTCAGCTTTGTGGTGTCTTGATTTATCGAAAATAGTATTTTGAATATGAGAAAGTCTGAATTTGGAATCAAGGTATATCAAATTATAGATTCTCATAATCAACAAAAAGTAGTTTTTATGTAAAACGCCTTTTCTTTGGTTAGGATTGAAATTCAATTCGAAAATAGTTTCACAATCTTTTCTACAAGTGCTTATCTTTATTGTAGGGCGCAGTTGAGATGAAGACCAACTGGCGAGTGAAACATGAGGAACTAATTGAAAGCATCCAAAAGGCGAAGGGAGGAGAAAGTAAAGAAGAGACCAAGAAGAAAGCCCCCTCTGGTAAGCAACGCATTAATCATCATTCAACATCTATTATTCATACATCTATTAAAATTAGTCATCTTTCTAGTTACATTCTTGCATTTCAACTATAGCTAAACTACTAAATATCTATCAAATGTCAAGCTTAAGTTCAACATTCGCACAATCTTGCTCCAATATGGACACAGAGTACTCATATTCTTAAGTAAGGATAATTTGATCCTCTGCTAGTTCAATAGATTACAACGATGACCTCGTCACACAATTGATGTCCTAATCGATGTTGTGAAAGTATTTTATGCAAAGGCGAACATCAAAAGATGCCCCAGGAATCGATGGTTGTTTACTTGATTTAAATCATTTCAATAATCGAAAAGAATTTTTTACCATAATTTGTTGGTTTTAAGTTTCGATGCAAAAATATGATAATAATGACTACTGACACATAATAAAGCTGAAACACAATTAGTGCTAAGTAAATATGCATTAGGAAAAAAATTCAAGTAAATTATCAATCATACACTCCTCCAGGGGGCTTTATACTTGCATCTATGCATTTAATAGCAAAATATATAAAGTTCTATAAATAATTAATAGAATTTATATAATATTCTTAAAAACTCTTTTTATTTTGTAATTACTGTTGAGCTCAGTTTTCATTTGTCTTTACTTATACCACGTATTCGGTTCAACGACTTTGCAAAGCTAAATGATTCTCTAAATAATTAATTAATGGTCGCTTTAATGCGTTGAAGGTAATTCTAACGTGGATTCTGTTTTCACTAACCATAAACATTAAATGTACACACACACACAAAAAACATGAAGTACAGCCTGGAGGTCGAATCTTGAGATCTTTTATGGTTGCCCCAGGAGCAACCACTGAATTGTATGTCCTCAAGTAAAGTTTGTTGCCTTTAAATTTTTCAATGTTACAGAATAAGGAAACTAGAAATTAGTTTTATTGTTGCTAGAATAACTTAATAAACGTTTAGTCGTAAAATACTTGTAATATTTTCTTGCATAGACACCGATGAAAATGTACAAGAAAAAATAATGCCGCTGGCTGCTTGCCAAGAGTTTTCAGTTTCACCACGGTGCCTTCCTCGACTGCTAGCTATTGTATTTTTTTTTTACCTGGCACTTAAAAAAATAATAAAAGTTTCTAAATGACATGAAAACTAATTAACTGCATAAAATACAACAATTTAGATATATCTCACGCCTTTAAAAAAATTTGTAATAAATGGGAAATTAAATTTTGTGGAAAAAGTAATAAAAGTTTCTCAATGACTAGAAAACTAAATACCTGCATAAAGTACTACGATTAGGACATATTTCATTCTTTAGCAACTAATTCAGTATCATTATGAGTTATTATTCTAGTCAATAATACAAGTAGCATTGAGTTATTTGTTTGTTTGTGTTATTTGCTTGTTTGTTTGTTTCATTTAAATTATATATCATTTCATAGAAATCTATCCCATCGTAATTTTTATGAAATTTTATTTCTAAATTTAATTTATTCTTTAAAAAGAAACGAAAAAGTGTTCCATGTTTATATAAATTTTCTTAAAACGAATATTTTCTTTTGAAAAAGGCTAATGCTTAGTAATGAAAAGATTCAGTTGCTGAAATAACTTCTATTGCATATTCAGTAAAATTTTCTTCCAAAAGCATTCAATTCTCTATTTGTAGATGGCAGCTCTAGAGAAAGCTAGAAATCAACCAATCGGGGCGGGGAATTATTTTCCATTGTCTCAATACATGTAAAGGTAGGAATATGCTTCCTGATCGCGTAATCACACGATTGATAGATACATTTTTCTGTTTATGCCTTCGCATAACTTAAATTGGTCAACATAATATAAGTACTCGAAATCCAATTGATTAGTTTTATTCTAATCACTCAAACAAAACATGCATTTACCAAATAGGAAATAAATTTATGATTTCACAAAGGACAACTGAAATTCTTATTTAAGATAACCTTTCAAAAATATGGTAACCTCAATCAAATGTGCAACCGCAAATTTCGACCCCTGAGTATACACTCATGTCCATAAATTAAGGATAATTCAATTTTTCCCTAATAACTTCTCAGTAGAGCAGCATAGACACTTGAAATTCACTTCAAAGAGACATCTTTATGCAACATAATGATAATTAAAATAACTCAGTCGCAAATTAAAATGCAAAATGTACAGAGGGGGCATATGCAAAAGAATGGAGTACAGATGCATTTACATTAAAAATCACTCAACTCATGGAGTGGACTTCTAGTGTGAGATATGATCTCCCCTGTCATCAGTGTTTACTTAGCACTGTATTCTCATACTTAACATGAGTTACTTGATGAATTGTAGTGGCTAAATTGCTCGCCCCACCTTTTGAACTGTTTGTAAGTGATGGAAAGTTCCTAATACATCAAGTCTTAACACAATTCATATCGTAGAAGCATCCCACACATGCTTGAAGAAATTTGGATTAGAGGAGTGACCTGGCTTACTTATAGGGGCGATATTCATATTTTTTAATCGCTTATCCAAGGCAAAAGTGGAATAAAATTTGCCATAAGTATCAATAAATACGATTTAGAAACCGATATATCACCATTAAAAACTTGTCGAGATCAAGTTAACGTAATTACAGGAAAAAAGTGGAACTTAATTATCTTTTGGTCTCTTGGGGAGCTTATGTAACCAAGTCAACATACTGCCCCCAAAGACCAAATCTTTTTAACATCAGATACTATTTACTGAAAATAATTTTGTCAGTCTCATGAGTAATATTGGACATCAGAGGATCTGTAGAAAGGGGGGAACTTGATATTTTATGGTAAATGCCAGTTCAAGATAATGATTTGGTGGGAAAAGAGTTTTGGTCTTTATATTCAATTTGTTGAGTTTGTTTAATAAGCTCCCCAAGAGCGCAAAAAATAATTAAATTCCACTTTTTTACTGTAATTACGTTAACTTGATTTAGACACGTCTTTAATTGTGAAATATCAGTTTCAAAATCGCGTTTATTGATAATTATGGTTTAGTTTACTCCACTTTTGCTTTGGATAAAGGATTAAAAATATGACTATCGCCAATATAAGTAAGCCAGATCACTCCTCTACTCCAAATTTCATCAAACATGTGTGGGACGCTTCTACGATATTCATTGTGTAAAGATTTAATGCATTGGAAACTTTCCCTCACTTGCAAACATTTCAAATGGCGGGACGAGCAATTTAGGCGCTAGAATTCATCAAGTAACTCACTTTAAGTATGAGAATACTGTGCCAAGTAAATATTGATGACAGGGAAGATCATATCTCACACTAAAAGTCAACTCCATGTGTTGAGTGATTTTTAATGTAAACGCATCTGTACAACTGCACACTAATGGTACTCCATTCTTTTGCATATGCCCCGCTGTACACTTTGCATTTCATTCTGCGACTGAGTTGTTTTAATTATCGTTTTGTTGTATAAAGATGTGTCTTTGAAGTAAATTTCAAGTGTCTATGCTACTCAACTGAGAAGTTATTAGGGAAAAACTGAATTATCCTTAATTTATGGACATGAGTGTATATCTAAAGTTCTTGCTTTGCACCCAGAAAACCCAAATAGTGTTATGCGATGTTCACGGTAAAAAAAAGAAGATATTTACAAAACTAAATCTGCTGATCCGATACCGTGGATAAAGTTGTTATGCTTTCCATACGTGAGGCACAAGAACTTAAAATGTTCATTGCTGAAATTATTACAATGCATTATGATTGTGTTTTCCAATCAATCAGAGTTTTTTTTTTTTTTTTTTTTTTTCCGAGCCTAACCCATAAACGCATAGTGATATATGATTGATACAGATGTAGTATAGATACATGATGATATTTGGCAGACAGAAATAATACAATAGTTGTTGTCAAAACTATGTCTCTTGGATTCAATATGCATTAACAATTAATTTGAAATAATCCTCTTTTCCAGGAATGCAAATATAGACGGTATACAGAACTATAATTTTGTCAGAAACAGTACCAGCAGCTGTTTCTTTAACAAAACCTTAAAATGCAAGTTTACTGCCCAAATAATAGGATGAAGATTTGTCGCAAAGTCTAAAAAACTGTATTTCAACGATTTGTCTGATCCGATATTAGTGATAATATAATCCAATGTTCGACCAAATGGCATTCAATTTCTCAGTAAGAACAGCAGTTATTTGGAACAATACTAAATTTAGAAAATTGAATTAGAATAATATCACATCTACAAAATGTATTTAACTCAGGTCGAAAACGTATAAACAACAGACTATTTACTTCCAGATTATCGAAAATCACTGCCGTTGTAGAAGCATGTTCCCGATAGAAGAATGATAAAATAGTATTGCAATTAAACTAATTAATGCTTTTTATCGGCATATTTATAGCTCAATAAATTTAAAATGGCACCTTGGTCATAAAAATTTATTAAGTAATTTAAGAGAAGTGACCGTGACAATGGTACGTTTTGCTTATGTCATGTTTAAAATTAAGAATATCGTTAATGTTAACAACGTCACATAAATTATCTTTAAACCACAGAGCTGTATTTTTAAAGATTTCAAACATAAATTCCCACGACTATATTATTATACTTGGCAAATAAACCAATCGACTTCCAAGATTCGAGATCTGCAAGTGATTGTACAAATTCTGAACTAAATTTAATACTGAGAATGAATTTCAACAAGGTAAAATCAATTCTTAAAAATTGGAAATGTTTCAGTGTTTCCATGCAAACCCAGTTGAAATGCATCATAAGCCGGGTCCACATGGGGTAAGTTAGAGAGGGAATGATCTTGCTCTATTAAAATAGTTGAAAGTTAACGTAAACGCTCAATGCTGAAGGAAACTGAACATTGTTTTGGATAATTTGTCACGAGTTTTCTTTTAGGAATTACAAGTAAAAGCTTCAAATTAACTTTTAGAATGTAGCATATTCGTTTGTTGCAGGCTATGTTCAGTGTCCTTCCTGTAGTCGTCATTTCAATCAGCGTGCTGCCGAGAGACACATTCCATGGTGCCAACAGAAGAAGTCGGAGACGCCTCAATCTCAGGCTGCAGCAGCAGAAGCCAAAGAAAAACTGATTGCCAGGGTCAGGGTAAGAGTGATTTCAAGAATAATTTTGTCTTTTGTTTACACTTGAAAGGTGCTCAAGCGTCAATAAATTGTGGGATGACTAGAAAACAATAAAACTGCATAGGAGTAAATGTTGTGAGATTAATTTATATTATTTCATAAATAATAATGTCATATTAATTTATATCATTATTTTATAAAAATAAGTTTCGAATACTTTTTATTACATTTCAAAGACAACTCTGATCATAAAGGAATTTTAATGCATGGCCTCACGTGTGAAATTTTTTTTTTTTACAATGTATCTGCTTTTAATGATAACTGTCTTGAGTATGTGGTTACACTTTGAAAAATCGATGTAAGACTATCCATCATGTGATTTAATAAATATTTTTATGAATGTTGCCGTGTTTTTTTTTCAGTACCGTCCCCCTCAAGGGAGATCTCGCCACCGAAAGTCGAAGACGGCCGATTCGGTGACGGAGACGAGGCCACCGGTCGTCGCTGTCGTTCGAGAGAAAGCCATTGTTCGCTCTTCTCCGCCAAACCTTGTCGACAAGAGAAACCATCGAAACACTAGCCTTGACAGAATCAACAACAATAACAATATTAATGGCAATGCGAGGCGGAGGTGAGACGAAATCCACTTTTTTCCTCTTTCTCCTAAGTATTCAGGGTATAATTGCTCTGATGCATTTTCATTTATCCGGATATGTCTCCCGGATATGCCGTTTTACGCTTACGGATCGTGAATTGCAAATACCTTTGAAATGTACGATATATATCCGTGACTTGACATCCATTAATAAAACATGAAGGTATTTATGTTACTATTCACATACTTCAATGCTTCTCTTAGGCCGCATAGTTATAGTTATTACCAGGCGGTGGCAAACTTTTCGAGATTTCGTTCTAAGTTGACAACAATAAAGATAACAGTCGCTCTTTCATTGTTAAAAACGAATATCGATATCTTTTCTTTTGATTCTGATTTGTCTGAGGGCACTGCAATTTCCTGCCAAGTCATACTTACAGGCGACTTATAAAAAAAATATGCGTTTTTATTTATTGTGGATGTTGCTCTGGAAGTATATTTTAACCACAACTCAGTTCTGCGTCGTAGGGGATACCAATATTTTTTTTACAGAAGACTTAATAAGCGTAAAGAAGGAAAATGGACTAATCCATTTCATTTTACCTAGGTCATAAATTCTAGAACAATATTATAGTGTTACAAATGTATTCTGCTTATATACATATCCCAACAAAAACATCTCTGGGAAAATCGCCAAGCTCTTCATGCAATAGCTCTGACCATAAAAGTATTGAGATCTAAAGTAGAGCAAAGTTTAACGTTGATGTAAACTATGGGCATTGAAAATAAGTAACATTTTCTTCTCAACGCCAAAAATCCCTTTCATTAGCTTAAAGCAGCTTTAGCCACTACGCAGTCCGCGGGCGGGATTTGGTCCGCGACAGATTTTTCTGCGGTACAAATTTATTTCTTATTTTGTATACCAAGAGCTAGTTTAGAAATGTTTAGTGTTCATAATTTTAAAACTTGCAAGAAAACTTTATGGGGTTGAAAGGGTTAAAGATGCATTTAAAAAATAAAAAATCTACTTATTTTACAGTCGACGTGACGAACTTTTTATTGGTGGTAAACTACGAGAACTTTAGGATTAGCCGACTACTTTATTCTTTTAATTTAAATTATTATTTGGTTTTAAGAAAGTTTAAAAAACATTCTCAACAAAGCCCAATTAGCGGGATTTTTCTAAGGAAATTCAATTTACCGGTCCGAAGTCCATGAAGAATTTATGCATTGAATGCGAATGATTTCTCTATATATAAAAGTCAAAGGCAGCACTAACTCATTACTAATTCTTTCATTTCCCAAACAGTCACAACTATGAAAATTATTACAAATGTCAATATGGACAAATATAGAAAAAGTAAACCCTATTGCAATCACTAATAACCAACTTTTAAGAGGTTAAGCGTTCCCAACGTGGGATATTCAAAAGTCTCATTTTCAGTTACTGGCAACAACTCTGATATTTGGTACACATGTCAGCAAATGCAAACATAATAAAACATAATTAGCTATTCTGATCTCGATTAACCAACTTTAAGGGGTCGAAAAAGTGTCAAACGTTTTAAACAAGGAATACTCAAATGTCCCACTTCCAATATAGTCACAACTCTGATAGTACAAATGTGAACATGGGAAAGCATAGCAAATGTCAAGTATTCCGATTTCGATTAACCAATTTTAAAGAAGAAAAAAAAAAAGGAGTTGAAGCATTTTCAAAACACGGAATATCCCAATGTAATAACAACTTTGAACTACGGACAAATGTCAATAAGGGTTAACATAGGAAAAATTACCTATTCCTGTCGATCAACCAATTTTAAAGGATGGAAAAGGGGTCGAAACATTCCAAATCAGGAATATCCCTATGCCCCACTTTCAGTATAATCACCATTCACAAGTTTTGGTACTAAGCAAGCATAGATAAAGCAAGCTATTCTGATCTCGATTAACTCACTTCAAAGGGTCGAAAGGTGGGCGAAACGTTCGATACAAGGAATAGCGTGTTACCCTACTTCCAATTAAGCCACAACTCTGCAATTTGATTCAAGTGTCTAAAAGATAAACTACACCAAACTTATTTAACTGCTTAAAGAGTCTAAATAGGTCTAAACGTCCCAAACAAGGAATATCCTTATTCCCCACTTCAAGTATAGTCATAATTATAAAATTTGAAACAAATATCAACAAAGGCAGACAAAGATAATGAATGGTGTTTCATTTTTGATAACACAATTTTCAGGGGTTGAAAGGGGATTAAAAATTCGAAATGTAGAAAGTATGATTTGTTTTTATTGCTAAAATGAACATGTTAAAATTTCGCAACGAAGCACGGGTATTCAGTTAGTGATCATACAAAATTATTTTAAGTAAATAGTCTATTCAGATATGAAAAAAATTTTATGTAGCGATTGTACTCTTTATTTTATTTCTTATATTAGGAGCGGTGTTTTATGAGTTTCTCCTCTATCTATACAGGGTGTTCAAAAACCATCACATGTATTTTCTTAATTATGAACAGAAATGAATAATATTTGCAATTTGAAGTAGGGTCTGATATCAATATTTATTGAAATATTGGCAATCAAAGTTAATCAATTTTAAAAAATTAAATACCTTCAATCCATTTCTGAAAATTCTCTTCATTTGCCTGTTTCACTTTTTAAACTACCAGAATTTTAATCTTTCCCTGAATGGAACAAAATATTTAAGTGAGCGTGGTAGACCAAACAGCAAAAAAAAGGTTAAAGTTTGAAGTTTACTTTTTCTTTTTATCAACTTTTGGCTAATGTTTGATTTGAAAATATTTACATCTGGTAATGCTTACTTTTGATGTGAACATATGTTAATTAGGAAACACTAACTTTTCATAAGAAATCATTTATATTTGGAAATTTAAGTTTCAATAAATAGTAGATCATTTTGATTTTTAATGATTATGTTTAATAATAATCTTCGTTAACAAGGTGCTGGTTGAAACACTTTTCATATTTAAATTTTTTTTCTCGTAAACAAATATCATTAAAAACTTAGCTTTAGTGGTATTGGTAGGGTACACTTTTGGTATATCAAACTGAATTTTAGTATATGATATTTAGAGTTATAAGGTTCATAAAAAAAAGATCTAAAGAGCCTTGATGTGCGTTTCAACCAGCCCCGAGTAAGGTGTTGGTTGAAAAATACAAAGCAAGTGCAAATTAATTCCATAAAGTAACTTTTAGTAGTATAAAAGGGATAAATCCAATTGAAGACTTAGTGAAAGAGTGCTACTAAACTTAAAAACCAATGTCGATGCTGAAACTCCATTTGCTTCCACCACGAAACATAACTTTTAAAGAAATGTGAATTTCTTCAGAAAACCTGGCATTATCATTTGAAGAGCTCCCATTCCGCTCCCATAAAAATTTACACTGCTTGAGGTTGGCGCCCGTCATAGGAATATTAACAATGCTTGTGTTTAAACTAATTTATGACTGTTTGCACGAATATTGGAATAGATATGATTTCATTTGG
The DNA here is from genome assembly GCA_963978545.1 of Linyphia triangularis. NCBI lineage: Eukaryota > Metazoa > Arthropoda > Arachnida > Araneae > Linyphiidae > Linyphia > Linyphia triangularis. The sequence continues at coordinate 96,004,597 of OZ021727.1, forward strand.
ATGGGTAGGAAATAGATAGTGTAAATCTTCATGTTCATGTAGATGTAATTTTATAAATAGTATAGAGAAACTGTGCTCAAACGCTCGCATTTGAATCTTTATTAAGAATTTTTTAAGTAGGAAACTGAAGTGTTTGTGGTACGCTTTTGTTTGGTTGGCATTACATGCATTTTGGAAAGTTTTTATTGTGTGGGGAGAGGAGGGGGGTTAAAGGTTAGTGATTAAGACGGGCGCCAACCTCAAGCAGCGTAAATTTTTATGGGAGCGGAACTTAAATTTTAAAAATAAACTAAGTAAGCATACATTTTTAAGCGAGTCACAACCTAGAGTTGTAATCAGAGGTTGGCCATTTTTTATATCACTGTGTTTGTGGCTGAAAATTTTCATCATGTTTATGATTTTTTTATTACAAGAAAGTTTTTTGTGTTTTTGAGGTTGGTGGTTTTTCTACTTTTCAAAAGTGATTTTTTTGGGGATATCAGAACTTTTTTTTAAACACTCTATTTTTTGAATTTGTCCGTTTCATCGTTTTTCTCTTTATCACCTATGGTACACCTGGTACCAGAGATATTCATAAGTCTTCAAACTGAGTTCGACGATACCTTACATGCATGAATTATATTTAAAATTGATAAACCGGAAGTGGTACCGATAGCATACCTGGTACTTTAAACATTCATAATTCGTCAAAACAAAAGCCCAACATGCCATATTTATCTTGAAAATTGATAAACCGAAAGTGATACTACCTATGCTATACCTGGTGTCTTAAACATTAATAATTTTTCAAGACTAGCTCAAAGACACCCAACATGCCATATTTATCTTCAAAATTGATAAACCAGAAGTAGTACCTCCTATGGTACACCTGGTACCATGAATATTCACAATTCTTCAAGTTGAGTTCAATAATATTTTATATGTCAAAATCTACTTAAAAATTGACAAACCGGTTGAATGCGGACGGCAGTAACCATCAAAATCGACCACGAACGAGTAAAAGAAACTTGTGTATGGCAACTCAACCCCCAAAACTTAATGGAATACGTTGCCATCTACAAAGAGCCTGTCTGCCAAGTTTCAACTCGATTGGTTAGTTTGTACGCACAACGACCTATTTTAGTGCATAATAACGACTAATCAGTCTGGGACCCATAGCTTAACGTGGATTCTGAATCACAACGAACATCCACACCTAACCCAGGAATCAAATCCGGCACCTTTAACATACAAGGCCAGAGCGTTCATCCCATTGAAAATTTATTCTTATAAATTGTTACAAATAAATATTACAAGTTTTTTACAGTCTAATTATTGCAATATAAATTATTTATTATACCAAGTATTATTTTGGTTCACATAAAAACCCATGGATATTTGACGAAATTTAAAATAGTTTCTTAATAACAATTTAAAAATTCCCTATGAAATTATAATTTTGATGATATATGATTCTACGATTTCATTTTTCAACGGAAAGTAAACAAAATCAACACATCTTTAAAAACGAATACAATTTTTGCAAATTCCATTAGCCAATCGCAATGTGTGTTTCATTTAGTCCCGCAGTAAGGAATTGACTGTGACGTCAGCTCGCATAACCTCCATATTAATACTTTGTATTCAGCCCATAGTATCTTGCAACAAAATATGATTATTTTCATTTTTCAACGGAAATTTCCCGAAATTAAAATATTTTTGAAAGTTAACTCACTCTAAATTGTCATACAGTTCAAATAACACATGCAATTTGAAGAACAAATATTTCTCTTTAATTCTGTCTCTTCAAAAAAATTTAATTTTAAAGATGTTATAAGCCATATAATTATAGTCTAATTCGTTCTGCCTATACTTTAACTTACGTTCATTCTCACTTAAGCCTAACATGTCGGAAAAACTAACTTCAAAATTATAGCAAACCTGTTTGGCAACTTTTGGCATATATATCTAAACCTCAATTACAAGCTGATCGCCTTTATCTGTCGCCAAATTATGAAATGAAAAAAAAAGTGGTTTTAAATTAAGTATAAATATAAAGAATTATTTAAAGAAGTTCAAACCAGCGTAGGATTTTAAGTTGAAACATTCCGCATTCTATAATTCATTCCGTTTGAAGATCTATAGCTTAGCTAGGGCTGGACGTTTGCCTAAATTTTTACATCAAAATTGGGCTAGAACTCGTTTTTTTATTTCGTTTTGGAAATTTCAATATTTTTTTTCTTCGTTGGTCTTTTATCCTAATTACTCAATTTTTTTTTTCTTAAAAAAATATCGCCAAGAAGTATCTTTGGTATTTTTTTGTATAATTATACGAAGTTCCGTAAACACGCTAGAAAATAGTCAATTTCGGCTCTTTCGTTGAAAGTTGTGCAGATAATAGATACTTCCTGTCGTTTCTGCCTTTTTAAGGTTGGCGGCGAAACGACCGTTTCGTCTGATAAACTGGTCAGCTGAGAGAAAAAAACCGGAAGAATTATTCAAAAATTGACTTTAAATTAATTGAACTAAATCCGATAGATATTTTTTATCCCAATTGGAAGGTGTTGCACTTTCCTTGATGTACTTTAATAGTAATATTTGTTTTGCAGAAGTGGCAGCCGAAGCAGAGAAAAAACATCTTCTCCAGATCTTCCCGCACATATCATTAAGTTCAAAGAGAGATTTCCGAACAGCAAAAAGAAAAGGTAACACCCTCATTTCTTTTTACTTTTTTTAATTATCTTCAAATAACATTTAACTTATTTCAAGTACTTAGTTTGTCCTTTCATTATTTTAAAAGATAATTTTATTATACTAAACTTACCTAAACTGTTTAAGAGAATTTTTACTAATTGCACATTAATTTGCTTTCAAGATCTCTGGCATGTAAATATTAATGAGTACACTCATTTTCAAATGATTAATTTTATTATAATGTCATTCTATAATGTGTTTTTAAGAATTTCTCAACAATAACTGTCACAAATTCGTAAAACTTTTTATTTTTTACCAACCAAACTGGTATTTATACTTACCAAAGTTAACAACGAAACGGTAAAATAGAGAAAAAAAAATCCATGTCAGCTTGATATACAAAACAGTATCTTATTTTTTACAATGCCATCAGGCGAAATGCTGTATTAAAATGAGGTGTTCAAGAAATCCAAAAACAGTCGAGTAGACATCATCCGATACTTCATTTCTATCAGTTATATAAACGTTCTTGTCCAGTTTTCTTTAAATCTTTTTAAAAGTGCCATGTCTGGACCTGAAGTTTTACCTCTCAAAGAATCAAAACTAACCCAACAATGTGATGGCGATAAGGTAGGAGGTCAAGATTGAATTTTTTTTGTAGATGTGTATTTGCACCATTCACTAGACTAGACCAATGTTACTTGGTGTCGTATCACAGCAAAGTGCCTGCTGACACCATTTATCCACTGCTTGCCAAACACACAGAGCTTGTTCTTCTTCTCAAAATGTTTGGACTACCAACAATCGCTTCTTGACTTGAAGTATTGCAAGTCTTTCAAACTTTTCAGCACCTGTGAGTGCTGGGAATGGCTTGCCATCCTACTGCAACCAGGAATTTTGGTTGGGGTGGCGTAGACATCTTTTTGCCGACTGAAATCAAGGCATGTCCTTTGTAAATGTAGAAAATATAAATTAAGATGTTAATAAATTGTTAACTAATTTATATTAATGTAAAATTAACGTATAAATAATTTTAATTAATATATGAATAATTAATTATTAATGTAAAATTATTTGTTAATACATTTTTTTATTTAATTGGGAATTATTTTATTTAATTGGGAATTATTTTATTTAATGTGCAATTAGTTTTAATTACTTTTAAGTTACCGTCTAAAAAAATTTTAATATTTTATGGCATTTTATTAATACGTAATTAATGTCAAATTTTAAGTAAATTCCCATCACATTATAGTTAAAAATCCTTCAAATTCATTTATTTTTTTCATTTCTTTGTAGTAAATTACCCTTTCCTCTCCGAACAAGTACTTCATTTTGATTCAACTTTTTTTTTAAATTTTCAAATTGCAGTTTCGAAAAAAATTAATAAACGTGTAAAAGCGGTTGGAAATAACACTTTAACATGGAATTAAATAGATGAAAATTATTGATCAAATAGGTGACTCTTTTATAAAGAATTGTATTAAGGTTGATCAAAAAACAAATTCTGGAAATTTTTCTTTTTAAAATTCTGACGGACTATTGCTATTTCAGAAAATTCCTAACGTGAACCACTGCAATTTTTATAATAGATACAATGTCAGGGACATAAGAAACATGCACTTTCACTCCCTCCCCTCTGGCTTTCGAAAAATAAAGTAACGTGGGGAAAAAAGTGGGAAAATTTACAAGAAAAAAATATGTAGATATAAATTTATCAATTCACATGTTATTCAAATCTACAATGTTATTCCGATCTTGAGGAAGAACAAGTTGCACTTTTGATATTCAAAGCAAGAGAAACATCACTGTCAACATGAAATTTCCAAAAACACACCCCCATTTCTCTTTCCCACATGTAATGGTTATGATCCTAATTTGAGATTTATTGATCCAATTTGAAATATTTTTAAAGGTATTTAGACTAAAAAATCTTAGTTTATCTGAAAGACAATTTTTTCCCGATGTTTCGAATATTAAAGTGGTGAAATCCAGGATAGATTGGTTGGTTATTTTTCAAATTTATTAGGCGCAAGGGCAACACAAAGGCCAAACTGCGTCAGAAATCGAGGATAGGAATGAAAGGATACTCACAATTTGCAATACACTGGACCTGGTTGTATTGAACAATGTCGGTCCACAGCTATTTGAGCACGGGGAACATTAAGAATTTTCGATAGTATTATAATAAACCTTTCAACACTTATCCAAAGATTATTTTGTTAGAATAAATTCGATATCGCCTTCCAGTTTACAAGTGGCATGCATTATTTTGGGAATGCATTTTCAATATATGAAGTACAAGGTGGTCATAAAGAAACTTTGCCGATATATGGGCCTCTAGCTTCCGTTCCGTTTAACAGATCAAGATAAGATTTCAGGTATAGTTATTCAGAGGTATGAGCTCGAGATTCTATGAATTTCAACAAATGGTACTCACGGTTATGGTTATAGTTACATGCACGAAATTTTCAAATGACAACGTCTACTTTTCCCTGTCGCAAAATGCTCAGCGCATAAGGAAACCCTAAAGAGAGATGGAACGGTACGTGTATCACAAAAAACGGACGCATTAAGCACGCACAAAAAAAAAGCTCTGCGAACGGCCAACAAAAACGCGAGTGAGGCGCACGATGGAAATTTGTATTTTGGCCAAAGTTTACATGAGTGCCATCACATGCAATTTAATCGGTTTTCTAAGCTGAATATTTGGTGAGCGGCCTCCATTGCTCCGATCGTGTTTTTGTTGGCAGTTCGCAGATCTGTATTTTGTGCGTCCGTTTTTTGTGATACACGTACCATTCCAACGCTCTTTAGGGTTTTCGCATGCGGTGATCATTTCTCGATAAGAAAAAGTAGGTGTTGCTATTCGTAACTATAACCTTGGTAATCGTGAGCGCCATTTTGCCGAAATTCACAGAATTCCGACCTCATATCTGTGAATAACTATACCTAAAATCTCATCTCGATCTGTTGAACGAGACTGCCTTTAGAGATCCATATATCGGCAAAGTTTCTTTATGACCATCCTGTACATAACATCATTTATGGAGTTCTACTTGACATTAATTGCAATAACTTTGTAAAATGCGAGTCAATTTTCGTATACAAAATTTTGGTGTTTTGAAATTTTGTATAAACCTTTAACTCATATGATGTACATTACATTCTTTATGTAAATGACGTTTAATGTGTATGTCATGGTTTTTGAGGCGTTGTCTGACGTACCACAAATACAAGTATATCATCTACTGTAACACATCAAAGTTATCTAATGTCAGTGAAGATATCAATAATTAGATTATTTTAATGTTCCTGTCAAAAAGGATATATTTACTCCAATTCAAAATTGCCGACCGTCAACTGAGGCTGCATTGTGATCACAATTTTATAATACTAATGATGAGTTTAATTATTTGTACTTTTTCCATTCAAAATGTTTTGAAACATCCGTCAGTAGGGATTTTTAAAAGAAAGGATGAAATTTCAGAAATTTGCCGAATAACAGCCTTTCTAAAAATGTATGGTAATATTTGCTTTCGCAGTCCATCATTGTAGCCACAAAAAAAAAGACACTTACTCCCCTATAATAGACTTCTATTGTAAAAATGCCGATTCGTCAAACTCGGGTCACGCTGCATTCAGATATTTTTAATATTTTTGTTCCATTTTTTTTTTCTTTTCTTTATTTAATTCGATTTTATTGTGGATCGACTTCAGAAAAATAAAAATCTCGATACAATTTCTGAAAATTTACAGACTGTCCAACTTTCTAAAACTTTGGGGGGGGGGCGAGTCGCCCCCTACGTCCCCCGTTCCCGTCGTCCTTGACTGCAACCCCTGTCTGTAGGTTAAATTTATGCTGAATATAACATCTCTAAATTGTTTTCTAAAACATTGAAGTGACATTTATAACAATATTTTCAAAATAACTCTCGAAAGCTAGTACGACAGTCGTTAATATGCAAACCTTAGTTATTTAACACTTATCAAAAACGTCAGAAAGGCGAAGAATAATATTAGTGATATGGGCATCGAATTCCTGTAACTGTTGCTAAAAATAATAGTGGTATAAAAGTCTATTGAGAATATCTGAACTATATTTAATAATGAAAAATTCCACGACATTATTCCCAATACACACAGGTTTTTTTTTTTTTTTTTTTTAATTAGATGTAATATTATAAGAAATCGATTATTTTCCAGAAAATGAATGGAATTACAAGAAGGTTAGGTTGAATTTAAATAATTAAAACTTGCGTTACTTTCCATTACTATTGTTTGCAAGTGATTGCTAGTAAAATATTAAAAAAAAAAATATTTAAAAAAAAAAAAAATACATATAAAAATATTCTGCACAAAAATTTTGAAACTCCATAGTGAATGAGGGTCGCCGTGAAATTGTTCAAATGAGCAAATATTTTGAACAGATTTTTGTTCAATATAATTTAATTTTTTACTGGAACAAGCTCTGTGGTGAGAGATAAACTTTTAGAAAGTTAAGAAATACCCCCCCCCCCTCCCCCAACTCTACAATGTAGTATTTCAGTTAATAATAGTCTGTATTAGTGAGCCCTCGGAGCCTTTTATTTCCCATATATTCACAAGTTAATCACTTCCGATACTATAACAAGTACTTGGATTCTTTTTTTTTTTTTTTTACTTTTTTATCCAACGTCTGTAGAAATTATTGTATTCTTCAAAAAAATTGGCTTCAATTTTTTCCTCGAAATAGTCGCGTTATATACAATTCGGTGTAATATTTGTGAAAATTACATTTACCAAAATATACTAAATATTTCGAGTGTAAGTCCTTCGTCAGTTTTTTTAGTTCTATTTCTACACAAAGAAAAAGATAAAAAGGTCAAATCCATTTTTTAAAAGTTAACATCCTAAATCAAAACTAGAAACAACAATATTCACTACTATGTTTATTGCAATTATTATTTTTTTTCCAAGTTCGCCAAATTGCCGAAAAAGTTTTACCAATCAATCATTTAATTTCAAAATACCTCCAAATTTGATAAAGTGACATATTTTTTACTTCACTCAATGGATGAAGAATGTATAGGAATCTAGGGGTGTGGAACATTGCACAACTTTCAATAACACTATATTACTGTTATGGATTTGCGTCATTTATCGTTTTTATACTTTCATCATTTGCTGAGAAAAAGTGGCTAGTTTGGAGATAATTTGGCGATAATTCTTGTATGGGGTAAAAAAAAACTTCGCCAAAATAGTGTTTTTGGCGATATACTTTTTGATAGTTCTTATATTATCCTTTCTTATAAGTGAAACTAAGAAGAGGAGAAAAATCGATCGTTGATGAGCAATATGTTTAAGGAAAGGGAATTCTGTGTTAAAGGCATTCGTTTTTCAACTTTTTACGTCGTTAAAGCATTTTTACGGAAATTTCGGAGGTGGGGATGTTTAGAATACCTTAAGAGGCATTACCACAACGATTTTTATCAAAATCGTTGGAACAGTTTTTTAGCAGTTACTGAAAAACATGATGTTTTCAATGGCAACCACCTTATGCGCATGCGTAATTTTAATGAAGACCTTAATGGTAGGTCCTTGGGCCATCACCAATCTGCACATCAAATTTGAACATCATAGGTCAATTTGTTCGGGAGTTATGCTGACCACGTACACACAGACAGACGTTTATTCTAGATCACTTTTTTTTAATCTGGATGTTCCAAAACGTGTAAAATTTATTATTTTTATAATATATATATATATATATATATAATTTAGTAATTTTTGTTTAAAATATAAATACCATAAAGTAATATAAATAACATAAATATGATTTTAATAAAAAAATAAATTACATGAAAGTTTTCTATTAAAATGTTTTTTTAATAATTAATCACTCATTAATAATATATTTTTTTTAATTTTGTAAACAGAAATTGTACATATTTTTGTCTTTATTTGGTTTACCATGAAAAATAATCGGTCGAAAACATTATTTATCTTTCTACTTGGATATTTGGTTATTAATATTTTAGCAAAAATGTAAAAGCCTACTTTTAGAGACCATATACTAGATAACGTTTGAAATTAAGTCTGTGATTTTGTTCTCACTTGAACTCTAAAATGAAGACTTTTGAACTGAGCCACTTTTATCGCAAGGATGTTATTTTGTCCCAGAGCAACAAAGTGTAAAAAGTGGATAGAATAAAAATGATTGCTAAAAGGTAAATGAAAATGCAGATTTCAAATAATTAAAAACATTTCATGATGACTTCGTTACTTTAATGAATATTAAGATAAAATTTCGATGTACATATTTACGAAAGGAGCGCCTACGAAACTGACTCCTTCATTACAAAGATCTCCAGCAACATACAAAAATGGCGTCATCTAATACTCTCGCGCTCAGTTGTCTTTCTCGATTTTCAATAGCATTGCCCTCTTTTTCTTGTGATGAGACTTTATTTTTTCCTCACAAGACTTAACAGATATGTTCTTGATCTGTAGTATAAATCATTTTTGACCTAAGCAAAACTACGATGCAAATTATAGTAAATATTATATAAGCTGGCGCTTTAATTTATGTGATTATAAAATAACGACATGTTGATTCCATTGCAATGTCATTCTGTAAGATGACGTGTATGCGCAGGAACGGTGACCTGGAAGAATCGTTGACATCAGAGCAGCTGCGGGATCTTCTCAGCTGCAGCCGCATTACAGAACGATGCCCACGAACAGTCCCCGGAGTCAGACTCAACAACTGGAACCACAGGTAGACATTCCTTTATATTAGGGTCAATGGGAATTCAATATTTTCAGTATTTGAAATTCATGGTCTAAAATAACCCTTGAAAATGTGTATTGCGTGAAATGTGTATAACTCCTATTTTTAAAATTTTATAAAAATGCAGAAATATCAAAAAGATGAGAAAATAAAATAATTAAATAAAAAATAATCTACGCTAATGTTCGAAAACCTAATCCAAAAGTTAAATTTTGTATCAAAATTCATAAAATCAGTTCACTATTCAAATATCATACTAATAAACCAACTTCTCCTCATAGACTGAGAGGCGACTGCAATTTTTAGACCCCATCGAACATCATTCTGAATTTTTTATAGAAATTGGAGAAAAGTGAGTAGATTACAAATTCACTGGTCTGCCGTGGCAAAAATGGCCAAAACTGGTAAAAAATCGACTTTTAATAAGTTGAACTAAATCCATTTGCCAAATGCGCCATAACTTGCCAAATAATGAGCATTTTTTTTTTATTTGGTAACCCTCACTTATTAATTTTCAATTAAGAAGGTTGCAGACGATTCAGATATCTGGCGACGGTCTACTTGCATCTATTAAAAAGGAGCCAAGTTGGCAATAAACATTACGTCACTGATGACGTAACTGATGTCGCCAATTTGGCTTACTTTTAAACGATACAAGTTTTACCGAGCCATAGATCAGAAATCGTTTGCACCTTTCTTCATTGAAAAATTAAAATACAGTTTGTTGCCAGAAGAAAAAGGTTGTTCTCTTTTTGGCAAGTTATGACATATTTGGCAATCAGATTTTAGTTCAATTCATTCCAAGTCGATTTTGGACCAGTTTCGGCCATTTTTACCACGGCAGACCAGTAGATTCGTAATCTACTCACTTTTCTCCAATTTGTATAATAATTTCAGAATGATGTTCGATGAGGTCCAAAAATTGCAGTCGCTTCTCGGACTATCATGAAATAGCATTTAACCGATCATTGAAAAAACTCTTCTCTGTTAGTCTGTCTCTAGAATGTTTACAGAAACAAAGGCTAAAGGATAGGATTTGTCAACATTCTCCGCAACGTCGTATATGGTGATTGGTTTTCCAAGGTTTGTCAGCGTTTAGTTACTGCTCGCCCAACTGTAGTATTTCTTAAAGGACATTACACATTTTAAGAAATACTACAGTTATTTTACTAAATTCTCATATTCATATAAACAAATAAATAATCTTGAAAAATAATAGCAAACATAAATTTTATATGTCAAGCACATTGAAAATTCAAGTGCAAAATATGCACCCCTCCTATTTAAATAACAACCAATAAAAAGAAGTCCTGACTGAATCAAAATGATTCAGATAATTACGGCCTTTTTCCTCCATTTATTGAGAAATTTTTTTCAATAAAATAAAAACATTAAAAAAATATTATCGCAGTTATACCAAGGGCCTATATGCAAGACTTGGTAATTTCATACAAAATGTCTTCTACTGAAAAATGCACTCGGATAAGGGACTTATTTAAATATATCATTTTGAACTTAATGTTACAAACAAAATTATATACTAGAATTCAAAGAAAATTATTTGACTTACCTTTCTAAAACCATAAAAGAGATGAGCTGAAAATTTTACTTCAGACCATATAAACACGTTTTCCACTCATAAGTTGCCACAGCTTTCTTTCCTAAGTTTTCGAAATGGCTGCCAAAAGAGCAATTGGGTGTTCCACTCACCTAAGTGAGTAAAAAAACTTAGAACTAAACAGTATTCAATAAAAGTGGGTTGATCCTAGGTACATGATGGCCTTAGGTACACAGGTCTCCCCTACACGTAAATCCTTTGAAAACTGCTGCTGTAAGAAAAATGGATTGTACAGTACCCCCCCCCCAAAAAAAAAACAGAACGATGGCTATATCTTTTGTTCTAATTGTTGAAATAACAAACAAAAGGTACCGTTGTAAATCGTGGAAGGTTTTTAATAATTGTATGTAGTTTTTTTTTATCATGAGGGGTCATCTACATATTAAAACAGAACCAAACTTTAAAAAGTTCAATAGCAACCTCATAATATTATTCCATATTTGGATTCAGCATTAAAAAAGAATGCGAAATACAAAAATTCGTAATTTTCTAATGAATGGTTTGTAATTTAAATGATAAAAAGAAAATGATAAATTAATGTTAAATAAAAAAGTTGTTTTTTTGGCCATAAATACTTAAATAATTAATATATTTCATTAATTTTTTTTTTCAAAAGGTAGTTTGTAAATGGCCAAACATAAATAGCAATCAGCTTTTGAATCAATTTCTTTTTTAATAGTTAATTATTAATTAATAAAGCAATTAAAAAAAAATTGAATAGAAACATATATGTTTTTTGCTTTCATTAGATTTGCCATGGTCTAAACAAGAAATATTTATTTTATCGTAAAAAAGCGTGGGGTGCTTGATGTCAATTTTTGTAAATATTTAATGACAGATATTGGTAAAAGTAGAGCCATTATGAAAATATCTTAAAAAGCACCCCACGCTTTTGTACGATAAAATAAATATTTCTTGTTAATCACTCTATTCTTATTTCAAACTTATTTAAAATTATCTTCTACTTTTTAGTTCACTTTTCTATTAAAGCGTGTTTCTTAGTTTTTTAATCTATTGATTATTTTCTTCTTTTTAGTTTGATTTATCATTAAAGCGGGTTTTTTAGTTTTTTAAATTATTAATTATTTTTTCTGTAAACTATATATATATATATATATATATATATATATATATATATATATATATATATATATATATATATATATATATATATATATATATATATATATATATATATATATATATATATATATATATATATATATATATATATATATATATATATATATATATATATATATATATATATATATATATATATATATATATATATATATTTTATATATATATATTTTATATATATATATATATATATATATATATATATATATATATATATATATATATATATATATATATATATATATATATATATATATATATATATATATATATATATATATATAATAAAATATATATATATATATATTTTAATTTGCTTTTTTAAATTCCATTTATTTAAAACAACATTTTTTAAGCAATTTCAATAAGTTATCCTTTAAAAATTTTACTGAATCATGTGACTTTTTCATTTTATAAATAATTTCAACGATCTAGTTACATTTGCGTTTATAGTGAAATATTTCTGTAAAATATTCATGCTTTGCTAAATACTGTTTACTAATGCCTACATTTAATATTTATTAATTTTCTAATTATCAGTAGTATTCGTTATATTTCTGCAATTACAGTTTTCGATATTTTATTTATTTCGTGTGAAGAATGCACATCTTTAATGTTGTAAATAAATTATGTTACTTTTGTGTTTACTTGCTATTTTTGTATTAATCTTAAACATGACACTATAAATCCAAGTAGTTTCTATGCAATTTTAGACTAATACTTGTATTTTTTTAATCTTCGTGAAACGTGCCACATTGACCGTTCGATTTCTCCAGCTGTGAAGAAGAACCTTAAAAATACCTTTCGTTTTATGGAAATTCTCCCTGAAGATCGGTCAAAAAATGGTCGAAATATTTTCGCTCATAAGTGACGTGTTTTTCAACATAATGCATTGAAAGTTGGCAAATAGGGTAAATGATGTATTCTGATCGAATGAAATGATAAAAAATAAGGGTTCGTATGGAAATTTTCGAAGATAGCGTTACTTTTACTTAGTAAACGGTCCCTCAAGAAAAAAAAATTGCATCAGATATATAGAAAATCGTAAGCAAAACATTTGGGTGCAAACCGTAAGATTCTACGATAATTAGAACCGAAGATATAGCCATCGTTCTGATTTATTTTTTTTGGGTACTGTACCAATGAACAAGTGAGACTTTCTATTAGACCAACGAACTGAAAAAAATGGTAATCGGGTCACTGGATCGGAAAGTCCCTCTCCTAATAACTTAAGACCGCGAAACGAAAATTGAAGCAAGGGTGATATGAGAAGAGAAACAAAACAATGATTTTCTTACTTTTGTGCTCCATCAGCTATCATTGACATTAGGGCTTATACACGAAGCGAGTAAAACTGTGAGTAGGACCTTGACAGTAAAATTCGCCATACAAATCCATAGCGCATTTTACTGTCAAGGTCTTACTCATCGTTTTACTCGCCTCGTTTATAAGCCCCTATTGTAGCGACGGGACGTCGAAGAGAAACCCTGGAAACGTTTGCCATTCAAGGTGACTTACAGCCGAATTCTTTGGCTCCATGTAACTTACGAAAATCCATACGAAGCTTTAATGACATCAGCTATGTTCTTCGTAAAAGTCTTTGCGCCACCTATGTGGTTCATGATCAAAACCAAACCATCAGTAATCTCTAGCGCATAGCATTAGCATCATTAGATCTTCCTACCGCATCATTTGTCAACTGACTAAAAGGACGTCATTGCCCCACTTATAAAAGAAACTTTTTTTTTTTTTGTGGCCATCTTTTGAAAATATCCTGATATCAATACTAGCTGACGACAGAAATAACATAAGGCAATTTTCCCTCCTAAGAATTCTGAAGGCGCTAAGTCAAACGGCCTGCTGCAACCCCAACCATTGGAACATTGGAGCGAATAATGTTCGTATTTTCAACTTATATACCAGCTTTTGTCCTTTGAGTGACAGATTATGTGGACTTCATTAAGAGGGAAAATGTCACAGAGCCTCCACTGATAGGACGATTAAGTGATGACATGATTTCAGTAGCAATAGTTAACCCAGAAATCATTCCTATGGCAATACTACCTACTATCAAAAGGTTTTCCTACTGCATAAACTACAGAACAAATAGTCAAAGTATACACGGAAGCATCTGCTGCTGTCTACGGGCTGTATAGAAAAGTGACAAGTTTTTAGGAAATTGCCTGAAATTATGAAACCTCATACCAGTTTTTAACACCAAACGTGATTACCGTCCAGTGTAATTTCGTTGTTTCTTAGGGATTTCTATATTTATTACTTAACTAGCTGTTAAATGTACCTAAGTTTTCTTTTTCTTAACCATTTATAGTATATGTCTTCTCATTCAAACATATAAAAGTACTAAATGCCTGTTTCACTTCAACAAAAATCACTTTGAGATTTTACCATATCAAAGCCCAAACACCTAAACTTCATTCTCTTTGCGACAGTGCTTAACCTAAAATTTTAGTTTTTATATTGTATTTTTTCTCTTTATTAATAAACATCAGAGCATCTTTACTGTATAGGTAGGTTTTTAAACTGAAGAAAACAAATTTGATTGACTTTGACTTTTTACTATAAAAGGGCTCACATATCCTTAACCTTCATCCCCTTTGTGGCAATAATGAAAATAATTTTTTTATTTATTTTTCCATTTATATTTATACCATAGAGCATCTTTTCCCCAAAGGGAGGCTTTGAAATTCTGAATTTTGTTTTCAATCCACCCTATTATGCATTTCCTTTAATACAGTACTCCATAACTTTCGACAGAGAAGAAAGTATCCCAAATTCTCATTTGGTTGTAAGCACTGTCTTTGAATGGATCTACCTTCGTACCTAAGTATTCATGGTTTAGTTTTACGGGAAAATATCAAGTTAGTCACATGTGGAACAGAAATTAAGGTTTCTGTTACGCTTTTAGGGAGGCTTCGCATGTTTTCTCAATAAGGAATAAGTATTAAACGACAAATAGACATGGACTAGATTGAAGTTCATTCAAATAAAGATAAGCACTTCACGTAATAGCATTTGTCAGTGCGGTTATGACATCATAATTACGCTTTTTAAAAGCAAAACAAATTTAAATTTAATTACGGATTCACATTTTTGTGTATTGATTAATACAATCCCAATGATTATACCCTTACACCAGATCATGTATGAATAACATTTCATTTTGCAAGATTTATTTATATCACAAAATCTTGGCGCTGCCCTTTCTTTCTTATCCCATGTCAAATAAGATTTTTTGAAGCGGAGATTTTTTTTCAAAATCATTCCAAGATCCAACTTTGAGTGCGTTAGGAAATTCAGTAAAAATCCATCAGTTAAAAATAATGTCATTTAAGCTGTAAATGTAACGAGTATGAATCTCTACATTTTTTTGTCGAATTGAACTTTTCTTCTTATTTTGTAGCAATTCTGACATCATCAGATCTGCCTCCAGCAGCGGCGATTCATCCGACAGGTAAGGATGAATGTAATAAATTTATCCCAATGCAAATTTGATGTCCAGTTTCAGCAAATATTTTCTTACAGAAATCGAAGTTTTTTGTTATGGTAATTTGTTAAAAAAACTAACTGTTCGAAAATATTTTATAGCTAAATTCTATATAGTATTTTTGAATTACAAATAAAACTGTTATGCTTTTAAAGAAAATGCTCTGAAAAAGTAATCGCACTCCATTGCACACATACTTTGTTTTCCTAAATCGGACTCTGAACTTGACAAATACCTTCATATGATATTTGAACATTTGGAGCAATATGGCATTAAGCTCAATATGTTAAAATGTACATTTGATGTTCCTAAATTAGAATTTCTCGGTCATTTAATTTACCCTCTGGGCATACAACCTCTTCCTAATAAAGTTCAAGCGGTTCGTCATTTGGACTTCATATCACACTTCACTACAGATATTCGCCACCTACCCGGCTCCGAAAACATTTCTATCATGTCTCGCATTGCTTCTATTTCCATACCTAGTTCAATCGATTATGCTGGGATAGCCAAAGCACAGGGAAATGACACTGAACTAAATAAGTTATTGTCTAATCAAATGAGGAACTTTCACGTTTTTTGATTTCATTTTTAAATAAAAGTAAAAATTAAAAAAATTATGAAAAACAGTACCATTCTTTCCAAAATTTGAACTCGGATAGATAGTTAAAAAAAAATATTTAGTTTTTCACTTTGCAATTTGGCCGGAAAAAACTACTTTTGCGTGTAATGTCAATGCGCAGATGGTGAACCAGTCTAAAACCTGTTTTAGACGAGGAGAGAGTGTGGTTCCTCCTTGGATTTTTGACGGAATCTATGCGTAATTACGTCACGGTTTTTTATGCGTTTTTGATCAAGAGACTTTTGCTTTGATTTCAAACTCGATTTTTGATGAATTGAAAGCATAAAGATAAAAAAAAATAATTGCACTGCTCAAATATATTCGTTGGATAACACTAGAAAATAAACAAAAATATTAATTTTCTTCACTTGTGAAAGTTCCCCATTCCTCTTTAAAGTTGACAAAAATCCACCTTCTTACTTGTGAAATTGAATTAAATTGCGATATTTCCACTGGCTCTACCAGACGTTGCATACCTGTTCAATTTCGGTAACATATATTTAACAATATACACAATCTTGCTCATCCCGGAGTCAGACGATCGACTCACCAAATTCGGTCCAGTTTTGTTTGACCTTTCATGAACATTATCAATGGGCACTAACATGTCTCGTGCGCCATAAGAGTAAGATATATCAGCATACTAGATCGCCTTCTACAAAATTTTCCTATGTCTTCTTGTCAATTTGATCATGTTCATGTGGACTTAATAGGCCCTTTAACACGTTCGAATGGCTTCTCGTATTGCCTTATAGTGATTGATCGATTTTCAATATAGCCGGAAGCACAGCTATTGAAAGATATTACAGCTGAAATATTAGCAGAGGCGTTTTGTACCTGCTAGATCTCCAGATACGGTGTACCTTCTGTGTTAACGTCAGATCAAAGTAGACAAATGGAGTCTTCCCTCTTTCGTTCGCTTGAGAAATTACTCGGTACACAGCTAGTTCGAACCATCGATATAGTAACACAACTGGATAGTAGGGTGAGCCGAAAAAACTTTTTTTTTTAAAAATCGGTTTGGGAATAGCGCGGAAAAGTTGCCTAATGGGTCAATTAGAACACACACAAAATGTCGTAAATTTTGGTCAGTATCTAGCAGCGTCCCTCTAGCATTGAAATTGTAAAAAGTGACAAAAAAATCACTTTTAAGCCATTTTTTTGAAAATTTTGTAAATTATTTTTAATAACCGGCATAGGTATAGCATGGAATAGTTGCCTAATGCATCAGTTGGACGACACACAAAATGTCGTCCATTTTGCTCAATATTTAGTCACGCCCCTCTTGCTTTGAACAAAAATGTGCCTAAATGTCACAAAATCGTAACAAATTCGACGTTAGGGGGGGATAAAAAAATATTTTTTCGAAATAGGTCTTGGAATAGCGTGAAAAAGTTACCTAATGGATCAGTTAAAACGTACACAAAATTTCGTCAATTTTGTTCAATTTCTAGCCACGCTCCTCTGGCATTTGAAAGTGCCCAAAAACACAAAAAAATTCACTTTTAAGCCATTTTTTTTTTTTTTTAATTATTTTTAAAGAATAGCATTGTCATAGCATGGAATAGTTGCCGAATGTGTCAGTTAGAACACACCAAAAATGTGGTCCGTTTTGCTCAATATTTAGCCGCACCCCTCTTGATATAAACAAAAACGTATAAATGTCACGAAATCGTAAGATTAGACGTTAGGGTGGATCAAATTTTTCTTTTTTTTAAATTGGTCTTGACATAGCATGGAAAAATTGCCTAATAGGTCGGTTAAAACACACAAAATTTCGTCAATTTTGTTGAAAATCTAGCCGCTTCCCTCTGGCATAAAAAATATCCATAACATACAAAAAATGCACTTTTACGCCATTTTTTTGAGAGATTACTTAAATTTTTTAAAAAATCAGCATTTTTATAGCATAGAATGGTTGCATAATGGGTCAGTTAGAACACACAAAGAGTTTCATCCATTTTGATCGGAATCTAATGGCTCCCCTAAATTCCAATTCTTCATCTTTTGTACACATTGTAAGCGCTGGTTGAGTTATGGTGTTTTTCGACCAGTCGATGAGATCAATGGATTAAAGTTGAGTTCAAGAGGTTTGAAAAAGCGTATGTCTTCAGATAGATTTCTAATTCTTGATGTTCAGGATTTACCTCGCAGCTAATTCCCGGATATGATATTGCGAATCCGTTAGCATTGCCACTAACATATTCTCCTGATGGGCAAAATATACATTGTTTGAAATTATTCTTGTCTGTAATTTTCTTAGCATGGTTAGACAACTTCCTTGTAAGAGGAATCATCTTCCAGACATATCTAGAACCCCGTGAAATGTGATTTTATTTTTATCTTTAACCACATTGGTGCATAAACCAGAATCACAAACTTTACGATTATATACGAAGCTCATCGGTTGGATCTTCGGTACCGATGTATATTATACATTAGGTAACCTTTTTTATTACCTACACGAACTCAACTTAAATGACATTGATTAGATTGATCTCATCCACTGTTCAAACTACACCATAACAGAACCACCGCTTGCAATGTACAGATAAGATAAAGAATTGGAAGATATGTGGCAAGAACAGGTTCCTATAAACCATTTGAGAAGTTTCCATGTCACATGCAAGCAGTCGATAGATGTGTTAAACTCATATCTGAAGTTTTAACGAAAGTTTGTGGTGATGCTGCAAAAGACGATTATATACGGGCTAAGATTCAAGCAAGAAGAGAACTTCCAACATTTGATAATAAGGGACAGTACTATTCTGAAAACTACACTTTATAAACATTTTATGCCCACTCTTTTTTACTTTATAATATTTGAATTTCTCAATTTCTACATATAAATAAGTATTATACTAGTAAATATACACCTGATTTTTAATATGCATATTATTTATTTTTGTGATATTTGAAATGCCAGGAGTAGCTAGATATTGAGCAACATTGACGACACTTTATTGTGGTTTCTAATTGACCCATTCAAAGTACGCTGCTTTTCATCCTTATTTTTAAACTTTTACTCAAAGGTGCGCCACTAGATTCCTATCAAAATGGATGAAACTTTTTGTGTAATCTAACTGACCCATTCCGTGTTATGCAAATGCTGGTTTATAAAAACATTTAAGCAATCGCTCAAAAATTGGCTTAAAAGTGCATTTTTTGTATGTTATGGACATTTTTGATGCCAGAGGGAAGCGGCTAGATTTTCAACAAAATGGACGAAATTTTGTGTGTGTTTTAACCGAACCATTAGACAACTTTTCCATGCTATGTCAAGACCAATTTAAAAAAAAAAAAAAAAAAAAAATTCTATCCACCCTAACGTCGAATCTTACGATTTTGTGACATTTAGACATGTTTTTGCTTATAGCAAGAGGGGCGCGGCTAAATATTGAGCAAAACGGACCAAATTATGTGTGCGTTGTAACTGACATATTAGGCAACTATTCTATGCTATGTCAATGCCAGTTTTTAAAAATAATTACCAAAAATTTCAAAAAATGGCTTAAAAGTGCATTTTTTGTGAGTTTTTGCAAATTTTCAATGCCAGAGGGGCGCGGCTAGAAATTGAACAGAATTAACGAAATTTTGTGAGCGTTTTAACTGACCCATAAGGTAACTTTTTCACGCTATTCCAAGACCGATTTCAAAAAAAAATTATTCCCCCCCTAACGTCGAATCTGTTATGATTTTGCGACATTTAGGCACATTTTTGTTCAAAGCAAGTGGGGCACTGCTAAATATTGAGCAAAATGGACGAAATTTTGTGTGTGATCCAACTGAACATTAGGCAACTA
Source organism: Linyphia triangularis (assembly GCA_963978545.1). Classification (NCBI taxonomy): domain Eukaryota; kingdom Metazoa; phylum Arthropoda; class Arachnida; order Araneae; family Linyphiidae; genus Linyphia; species Linyphia triangularis. Next base: position 96,024,733 of record OZ021727.1, read on the forward strand.
TTCCACGTATACCATGGAATAGTTATATTCCATATTCCATTCTATACCAATGCCAGTTTTTAAAAATAATTTACAAAATTTTCCAAAAAATGGCTTAAAAGTGCATTTTTTGTTGTTGTCACTTTTTACATTTTCAGTACCAGAGGTGTGCGGCTAGATATTGAGCAAAATTGACGAAATTGTGTGTGTGTTCTAACTGACCCATTAGACAACTTTTCCGCACTATTCTCAAAACGATTTCGGAAAAAAAAATTGTTTGGCCATTTTCGGCCCACCCTACCGGATAGATTGCTTCGATAGCATCGCAAGGCGAAAAACTCTCCACAAGAAATATTTGCTTTCCTGCCACTGGTGGGACGATTTCCTGAATCATGGTTAATTTCTGTGTTGCATATAATTGCAACAACAGAGCAAATTGGAAAAATATAAACAATAGTTTTCACCGGCAAGTAAAAAATAGTCATTCAAATATGTTAATCCTTGTTTTTATTCGTTTCCAAGGGCATTTGGCAAAAAAATGGGAAAAGAAAGCGAAATTAAAACTTGTCTTGTTTACTCATTTAATAATTAAAATAATTATTCAGTTTATTTATAACTGGATAAGAGGGATCAATATGTTTTATTTAATCCCTGCTTGTATACGTCTTCATGAACATTTAGTAATTGTATTAAAAAAAAAAAAAAGGATGGAATAGAAATTAAAACAATTACTCAATTTGCTAGTGTTACCGTAAAATGGGGTGAATAGGAACAGCGGGGTGAATCGGAAAGAAACTTCATGAAATTACAAAGAAATTATTACTTTACACAAACAATGCATTTTTATTAATTAAATATATTTTTTTTACTTGTCTAACATGTTTGGAATCTTGGATCATGTTTTGTAGGGTATTCAACACTGTCCTTTTTTAAAAAAAAAATCTGAAAGAGCGTGCATACAATCGTACGAGTTTTAACCTCTCCAAAACTTATCCCGTAATTAATAACTTGTACCAGTTATAGACTTAACTAATATACTTTTAGATAAGTATAAACATCCACAATAGCATGCCATACTTAATTTCACTTGGTTTAAAAAAAAATTATTTTACGAATTTTTATGTTTTTCCTTTCTCGATTTTGAGATTTGCGGGGTGAATTGGAACACTTGAAAAGTGATATTAAAAAGCTGTTTTTGGCAAGATTATGTTCCACACAAGATTCAACGACTGAAGAAGAGTCTAATCACTCCCTTCATGACAGTAATCAATATTGCAGGCTTGGATAAATGTCAGAAGGGGAGCCTAGTTTCCGCATGGCAGAAAACCCGATTGTTCCAGTGGTGGTTTTTTTTCTAAATGACTTCGTTATCTTTAAGTTATATGGAAAAATGTATGAAGACTCAATGTGAACAAAGTTTTACACACACAAGATTATTGCTATGTAAGTGTGTTTTACAAAAAGCGTCCATGAACGAAGAGATTTTCTGAAACAAATGAGGATGCTTTTCTCCTTTCTCAAGATATTTTAAGGAATTTGCAGTCATACGGCACGCAAACATAAAGTAGATTAATAAATATTATTAGTTTTAAAGACTATTTGGATGAGTTATATGAGAAGAGTTGATAGGCTTTCAAACATATGACTTGTTTTGACAATAAATGTCAAAAACAAATTTTATCGGTCATATTAAATGATTTTTTATGATAATGTTGTGTTCCTATTTACCACAATGCATTATTACTTGTTTTTTGTCACCCTGTAAACATTTAAATAAGATCAGACATAAATTGTAAAGAGTGTTCCGATTCACCCCTTTCTGCGGGGTGAATCGGAGCACCATGAAAAAATTCAAAATAAATTAAAGTCTAAGTTTTTTCAACATTTTTTGGGTTGATCCTCAAAGAAGGTAAGACCCAAGTTTCAATGTCAAAAATATGTTCCTTAACAATTTAATTACAACCGATTTTTACTTTGAAAGTTGAAAAGTGTTCCGATTCACCCCATTTTACGGTTGGTTCTAAATTTATTTATTAATGAAACTGCGGACGGCAAACGGCAAAGTTTATCAGTTTCTTTATTACTTACGTATTTATTTTAATAACTAGTTTTTTTTTTTAACTGTTTGTTGGAATTCGAAGTCCTACCAAACTATCGAAAGCAAGTATTTCAGTTTTATTTCTGTTTATAAATGTAACCCTTGAATTTTAGAGAGAAATTATCTCTCCTCTTGCAATCGTTTACAAATGCTTGAACTAAATTAAAGAAGTTTATTTTATTTTAATTTATTTAAATGTTTTTATTAAATTAGCAGAAAATGAAGTGTTTATGTGTCAGGAAGGCACGAGTTTCTTCATAGTTTTCTAATTCTCAATTTTCATCTCTTAGAATACACTTTATTATTTATTGTAAAACGCATTCGAATTTTACTCTATACTTGTTTACAGGAATTATTGTATTATAGACGGACTTATTGAGGAAATTTTAAACTGATAAAATTTGTTTCATTGTCAAATAATTTTGATTTAGTTTTTAAGCTAAAATGATACCAAAAGTAATCCAGTTGTCAATTTTATTTTATAAGAAAGAAATACTTACGAATCAATTGCAAAATACGTTTATGAGATACTATTGGAATTGTTTCTCTCATCCATACTGCTTCCACTTTAGTAGATACGATTTGGCTGAGATAGGAAATACCAGGATCTTTCCCAGAGAATTTTGTTATGTTTTAGGTCATAATGAACAAACAAATAACACTTAATAACATCTTCATAAGTTGGAAGCACAGAATCACGAAAATCCGATGGTGAACCAAAAATTGGACAAAAAGTTTAACTTCTAGTTACTTAAACTTTGCTGAAACTCATTATTTAAAATTTAAATTCAAAAGCACATACTTGGATTTAAAAAAAAATTAAAAAAAAAAAAAAAAAAACTTTGAAAGAAAATATTCTGGCAGTACTTCCATAATAGAATGTATTTCATCCGATTTGATCCAATGAAAGAAACACAAATAAAACAATATACTGGTTTTTAATTTTATTTTTTTTTATTGCTGTAGCACCATCTAGTGAATACATTAGAAGTAAGGGGTATTATTTTTATTTTAATATTAAAAAATTTTAATACACGTAAAACCTTTTGCTTTTTTTATAGAAGAAAAAGCAGGTATCAATGCAGATATAAAGACTAACATTTCAAAAATGCAAGTAATTCATTAAATGTAAAATGAGGTTTGGTAAGAAAAAAGTTTTCAATGAGAGATGACACCTTTTTACTTTTATCGAGTCAAGTGAAATACATTCTTTCTGGTAGAGACCACAAGATATTAATATATTCTTTTAAAAAAAATCTGTGTTATTTACTAGTGTCATAAGGCAACTTTTGATACCAATTCTGTTACATATTTCTAAAAAAAAAAAAAAAAAAAATTCGACCCTCCCCTATTGTCCATCCGGAATTAAGGAGTACTACCCATGTGTTTCTTCATTACGACTCTGTTCGCCGACCACTGCAGCAGCCTTACGGCGGTCCTTATCCTGTTATAGTCGCACCGAGAAAGTATTTAAACTAAACATCAACGGTAACGTAATGGCGTCTTAGTGTCTATTGATAGGTTGAAACCTGCATACCTCGTCTCTACTCCTGGTGAACCTATCCAAACGCCACAGATACCATTTGTTTGTGACCAGAACAAAACCACACGTTCTGGACGTCGGGTTCGGTTCCCGGATTTTATCGTGTCCAGCATTGACACTGAGGAGAGGCTCAACAAATAAAATTATCACGTGATGGCGCGAGCGGCAAATGCACCGTTTTCATGTGATGTACACGTGATTGAAAACTCAGAGCTTGTTGCCTATGCATGGCCTTCTAACTAGAATACTCCAGATTATCACGGAGAGAGGATGTGTCACTACTTAATCTTAAATATTTTTTTCCCCTAAGTGTTATTGTGTATATCCTAGTTTTGTAATTAAACAAATTAATTCATTAATGGACTTAAATTCTATTAGCATGACATTAACTCGTAATGATACCTTACAATAGCAAAATTCTTTTGCTAGGCGAAAAGCCAGAAAGTTCAATTATTTCAGTGAAACAAGATCTGCCAGAAAATCTACTCTCTTTTTCTAGAAAATGTGACCGCAGAGCCATTTCTATTAGAGCAGAAGCTCAATTAGCAAGTACTCTGTAACACAAGAAAATCATGCAGTGACAATAGATAAATCGAAGATTTTTCGTGAAAAGGTAAAATACCATCAAGGTATTAGTTCAACTACACTCATTTCCAAAAGTTAAGCACGGATAGGAAAATTTTAATTTCCCTAAGCCAATCTGAATTAATGAAGGTAAAATTTGCTGCAAAGGTAGAAGGAAGTATGCAAATATGTAAGGTAACAGCCAATCACGGTTTCGCTTCGAGAAATATGCAAAACAGGCAGTCGTATATAAGAAGCCAGCTTTGTGAAGGGTTGCAGAAGTTGCATGTAAGTGCTGATAAAAGGTGTTTAGAACATTCGTACTATTTTTTTTTCAAGCTAGATGTGTTTCTATGGCTTCCAGAAGACGAATGGAAGATTCTGATTGCTGGAGGGATGACTGTCGGATGCATTGAAGCAGGACGGTCTATTAGAGATGCTGCTCTTTTCTTCGGAGTTAATCATTCCGTCATTTCACGATTATGGAAACAATTCCAAACCAGTCAAACAGTTGTCCGAAGACCTGTAGCCGGTCGTCCAAGAGTTACGACACCCGCGGAAGATCGATATATGCTGCTGTTGCCAAGCAGAATCAAAGATCACTTTCCACACGTGTGACATCTACGGTTGCAGTGTCCATTGGTAAGGCGATATCTGCCACTACTGTTAAACATGAATGGTCTGTACGCCCGGGTACCACGAGTTTGTGTTCCTTTATCCATCCAGTCCAAAGGGGCATGATTAAAGTGATGCCGCCAGACTGTGAATTGGACTGTGTTTTATTGGGGCAACATTATATTCCCAAATGAGCCCAGATTTGCCCTACAACCCAATAATAAGCATGTAAGGGTCTGGATAGGTACACGCAATTGGCCCCAGAACATCACCGAATATCATGCATTCCACGATAGAAGCATCATAGTCTGGGCAGGAACTTCATTGGGATACCGCACCAACCTGCACATCTTCAGGCTAGGTTCTGTGACGAATGTACAGTATCGAGATGAAGTCTTAGACCCCATTGTGAAACTGTACACTGCAGCAGTTGGTCCTTCTGGGAGCGTTGGACAATAATGCGCGTCTCCATAGAGCTGCCATCATTAACGACTTTCTGGAGAATGAGGGGATTGCGCGTATGAAGTGGTCGGCTTACTCGCCGGACCTTAATCCAATTGAAACTCTTTGGGATGCCCTCGGACGATCCAGCCACTCTCAGAGATTTAGAAACTTCCCTACTGGAGGAATGGAAATTAGTGAACTCTGGTGGTTGATCATCTCGTAACAAGCATGATCATACGCTGTACACTTTGTATGCAGGTGAAGGATGCTCACATATCCTATTAATTTCGGTTTTTGTTGTTTGTTTTGAATTTAAACATCATTTTGTTAATGACGCAATATGATGTCATCTTATAATTTATGAAAATTCATTTTTTTTATCTCTGTAATTCTTTGTTTTGTTTGAGGAATAAACATAAAGCTATACTTACTTGCAATATTTTGTATCAATCAAAGCAGTACTTGTCAATTTTTCCACATTTTACCGCTCTGAGCTTAACTTTTGGAAGTGAGTGTATTTTTCACTCTATTATATGAAAGGATAAAATAATTGTAATTAGTAAATGTGGTCGCATAAATAAACTAGAAAAACAGGTATCATTGATTAAAGAACTATATTCAACAAATTTTGGACACGCAACTCCAGACAGTGGCTCTGGACTAAACGTAGTTTCATCAGTACTAAAATTTATGAAAGAAAGCTGCATTGATAAGAAAACTATTAAAGCACTTGTTTGTGATGGTACTGCAATAAATTCTGGAGTCTAATTGATCAATTTCATTCTTCAAAAATTCTTTAAAATGCAAGCAGTTATAAGTTTACTTAATTTAAACGAATTGTCTCTTAGGAAAGTTATGATTACTCTCGATGGTCCAATTTCTTGAAGTGCTTCATTTAGTGGTCAAATAGGAAAACTTTTAACAAGTTGACAAGATTTACCAGTTGTTGAATATTATAACATACATAGTGTTTTTCCAGAAGTTAATTTTACGAAGTTGAACACCGACCAGAAATATCACTGGAAAATATGTCAGGCTGTTCTTACAAGCAAATGCCCCCAAGGAGAAACCTGGAAACATCTTCCATTCAAGATGATTGAAAATGTCTAACTGAATTTCCCGTTTATATATCGTATCATTTGATCTAACCTCGCAGTTGAAAATAATAGCTGAGTTTGTATTGAGAGTTCATACTCTCTTATGGTTTACAATATAATGTCATCCTAGAATTATTTATGCATCAAAAAACGTTTTTAAGATAATAATAATAATAATAATAAAACGCATCAAAGTTTATTAAGGATGAAAGTTCCCTTATTCTGCACCTTCAACATCTCCTTTTGGAAATGTGGTTCGACTCACGAAAACATATAAGATATCTGAAAACAAAAGGATACAAAAAGCTTTACAAACTAAGTAACAAGCAAAGTTACCACCAAAATTCATTCTGAGGCAACAAAAATATATATATATATATATAATATTGATTATCAGTCTACAATAGTAATGGAACCACATTTTTAACCTGGCTTAGACAAACAGGAGCTATAGTACATAGTTGAAACAGGAACTAGTGATTGAAAGGAGTTTAAAATTCCCTTGCACACACAAGCATGCTTTTTCCAGAGCCACTGTCTAGAGTTGCGTGTCCAAAATATGAAAATGCCGACCAAACGGTATCGGTATAGTGGTTAGCGTGCTAGCTTTTAGACAGCGAGGTTGCGGGTTCGAGTCCCGTACAAGGCATGGGTGTTTGTAAATGTATGTTGGTTTGTCAAATGACGAA